>JAUPFP010000042.1:0-342500 GCA_036925085.1 Brachycybe producta | reverse complement strand
GCTGCTAATACATATAATATTATTTTAATTGTATACAAAAAGTGAACGAGTCATAAATACTCCATGAGTTTACTCCCTTGAATGTCTGCTAACCGAAGAAATCATTGCATTGTTAGATGGCATCCTCACTAGAAATCCTCATAAAAGCCTATTAAAGAATTGCAAGTAAGACCTGATGTATATTTGTGGTCCTTTTTTCCAAATGTATTTAGACTATGGAACTCTCTTCCATCTAATAGTTCTGTGTTAGAACAATTCCAATTTGATGATGATGTGTAAACTTTATCTAAATGACAATCATTTTTGATCGGCAATTATCTCGCCTGCCACATGACTCTCGAGCTGATTGCAGGTGTACTGAGTTGAAGTGAATTGAATTAACACGAGTCTCTATGGAGCCTCGATCTGTCATAAAAAAACAACGGGGGCCGGATCTAGGCAAGGATTGCCGACACCCGATGCCATACATCAACAAACCTTGGACTGTTGGCACTTTATCTGCCATCAAATATTTTAGTTAATATTTTAAACCACAATTGCTCAAATGCATTGTTGGGTTAACACTAGCTATTCAGGTCTCGTTTCAGTGTTTGTTTTTCAGCAATTTATTGACATTACCATTCTTTATAAGCATCATTTGTATGTTGAACAAATTATATGGAACAAACATACAGTATGTGCAAGCATATTTGAGCGTGAATTGTTTACAAAATAGGATCCTCCATATACCATCCGAGATTGTTAGTATTTTGCGACGTTCAATATATGTTTATGCACACCTAAGTTATAAAGCAATTATCTCCAATACATGTGGAGAAAAACAAAATTAATTTACATCATCTTTTTGTTCCACAACATTTAGCTAATTTACCATATAAAATTACCATAAGTATTTAAACAATATGTAACCACCTGCGTACGAACATACAACCATGTACCTCGGGCTCCTTGGTGGGCGGGCAACGTTCTACGGAACGTGCCCCAGTGAACAACACAAAAATTAGACGGTTATCGTTAAGTGGCGTCCTTCGCCTCAATCCCCCAATGTAGAGTCGGTGAAGATGACGACAAAATAAGACAGACCGGTTGTAACCGGTATTTACCAGTGCCCTGTCCTTTACCGGTTTTGTCCGGGATTTTGTCAACCTTTGAATTAAGTGAATTGGAGCACAAGTACCAAAAAGCCTGGATGCCCTTCTTGGCTTAATCCGGCCCTGTTTGCCTTCTGATACTGTAGCGATGTACAATCGAGTGCAGCAACTGTAGCTCAACAACTCGCCACTGAAAATGGTTTTGATCTACAAGTCATCATCATCATCATCATTTCCTGTACCTTATCCCGCGAGCAGCAGGGTCGGCCTTGCTGGTTCTAACTCTCCACTCGTTTCGATTTTGCACCAAGCCCCCAGTGACCCCACATGCCACCATATCCCGTTTTACTACCACATCCCAGGTTTGCTTGGGTCTTCCTCTACCCCGTTTTATTCCCAGGTCTAAGTTCATTGCCTGTCTCAGCAGCCCATCTTCTCTACTCCTGAGGACATGCCCAAACTACCGCAGCCTATTTTCCTGCATCTTTTCTACTATATTTGTTACCCCTACACTACCCCTAATAAAATCATTTCTGATCCTATCCCTTCTGGTCACCCCACTCATAAACCTTAGCATTCTCATCTCAGCTACCTGCATTCTATCCTCATGCACCTTCTTGATTGCCCAACATTCTGACCCATACAACATAGCTGGTCTGACTACTGTTCTATAAAACTTTCCCTTCAATTTTATAGGTAACTTCCTGTCACATAAAACCCCACTAGCCTGCCTCCACCTATGCCAACCTGCTTTTATCCGGTTTGTGATGTCTAAGTCTAAGCTCCCATCATCTTGCAGCACAGATCCTAAATATTTGAAGTCATGCACCTGCTGCATTAAACTGTCCCCAAGTCTAATCCCCTCATTCAACTGTTCTTTCCCATCCCACTGAAATTTCATGTACTCCGTTTTTGCCCTACTTATTTTCAACCCCTTTGATTCCAAGGCATTCCTAGTCTCCTCTAACCTTATCTCGAGTTCCAATTTGGATTCCCCAACTAAGACTATGTCATCTGCAAACAGCATACACCAGGGGACCTCCTGCCTCACCCCTGCCAGTAACTCATCCAGGACCAAAATAAATAGATATGGACTAAGTGCTGAGCCCTGGTGCACACCAATCCTAACACGAAAACTGTCAGAGAACCCCCAGGTAGTCTTAACGCTTGTCCGTGCATTCCTATACATGTCCCTCACCATATCTATATAACTCTCAGCCACCCCCTTCTTCTGTAAGACCTCCCACAATAACGTCCGTGGTACTCTGTCATAGGCTTTCTCTAGATCTATAAATACCATGTGTAACTCTTTCTTGGCAGCCCGAAACTTCTCAATAACTTGCCTTACGGCAAAAATAGGGTGCATTGTGGATTTTCCTGGCATAAACCCAAACTGACTTCCCCCAATTGCAGTTTTACCCCGTAGTCGAGCTTCAATTACTCTCTCCCAAAGCTTCATCGTATGACTCATCAATTTAGTACCTCTATAGTTCCCACATTCCTGAACATCACCCTTCCCTTTGAAAATAGGCACTAACCAGCTGTCCCGCCATGCACCTGGCATTCTATCCCCCATAGCCAATCTATTGAATAACTTTGTGAGCCAGGAAATGGCAACATTCCCCAAGACCTTCCACACCTCTACTGGTATCCCATCTGGCCCTAAAGCCTTCCCTAGCTTCATTTTTCGCAATGCCTGAACAATTTCCTCAGCCCTAACCTGCTCCACTTCTTCTCTATGATTATTTCTTCCAGTGAAAGGCTCCTGCTCTACCCCCTCATTCATAAGCTTACTAAAATATTCTCCCCACCTGTTCCGTACTGGCTCCCTACCCCACAATACTTTGCCCCCATTATCCTTAACACTCACCACCTTTTCAATATCTCTGCCTTTATTCTCCCGAGCCCTAGCTATTCTATATACTGCCATTTCTCCTGCTCTGGTACCTAACTTGGCATACATGTCCGCATATTTCTTATGCTTTGCTAAGGCTACCTGCTGTTTGGCCTCTATCTTGGCACGCTTGTATTCTATCTGGGCCTCCCTGCTTCCATCGTGCCACCAAGTCTTGAAAGCATCTTTCTTCCTTTTAACTGCCCTCTGTACCTCCTCATCCCACCACCAAGTTTCTCTGTCTAATCGAGACCCCCCTACTCGTACTGTCCCTAGTACCTCGTTTCCACAATCACGGATCTGTTGTGCTACCCTTGTCCACAGCTCTCCTGCAGTGCCATCCAAATCCCATGCTATCTTACCTGCCATTTTCTTAAACTCTTCCGCCTTGTCTGGTAATGCCCACCACCTAATTGCTGTCTCTCCTCTATGTCTGACCACCTGTTTTCCACCCCTAGGTTTTAGGTCTAACACTACTAGCCTATGTTGTCCCGCTAAGTTTTCACTCAGTATCACTTTACAATCCTTGCACTCGTTTCTATCCTCACTCCGAATCATGAAGAGATCAATCTGGGATTCTCCTGCCCTGCTCTTAAAAGTAATCAAATGTTCCTCTCGCTTCTGGAATAGTGTGTTTGCTAAAATTAACTTATGTGCCACTGCTGCCTCCAGGATACTCTCCCCTGCTTTATTTTGCTCTCCATAGCCCCACCCACCATGTACCTCTTCATACCCTTCCCTACCTCTACCTACATGTCCGTTAAAGTCCCCACCAATTATGACCCGTTCCTTCCTACTCAGGCCCAACATTAGGTCATCAAACTGTTCCCAGAATGCTAGCTTCCTGGCTGTATCTAATCCAACCTGGGGGCCATATGCACTAACTACATTTATAACAATGCCACCCCAAACTACCTTTACTACTAACAGCCTACTATTTATCCGCCTAACCTCAACCACACTATGTCTACAAGTATTTCCTATAAATTCTACTTTTTGCACTAATACTCCTCAATAGACTTAATAGAGCAATGAAATGCATGACATTTACACAAAATGAGCACTTTATGGATAGGTCTATACTATATACTGCGCACTATATTTAAATTGTATGCTAACGTCAGAGCTGTAATTAGCTAATTTTATGCGTAAGGAAGGAATAAAACTGGCGCTCCCCTTGAGCAGAATACTATATAACGTTCAATTCTAGTTTGTCTATTTTTTTAGTTTTCTTATTATATTTATACTAGTGGGGTAACCCGTCATAAATGACGGGAGCATCTAGTTTCTTTTTGTGTGACTGTCCGGTTGTCATGAAGCAATTCGCCTTGACCACTTGTGCTTTTATAAGCACCTTAATATTGTTACAGGTATGTGAAGACAGGGAGATACAGTCGTGTGCCCCGCCCCTTTATGACTGTCAGACCAAATATAAACCAATTGGAAATTGAAAAGAACGGGGCATGTGACGTCAGACCAAATAACAACCAATTCAAAATTGAAAAGAACGGGGCATGTGACATCATACGACATAACAAAATAATTAAAAGTTGCTGGCCCTCATAAAAAGGCGGGGAAAACGACTGTATTTTACTGTCTTTACTTGCCTGTCCTTACTATTGTTTTAAATTTCAATCTGATTAAGTTTTTGTCCTAAAACAATTTACCCTTAAAGATACATTTGCCCTAAAGGGAGATATTGCCCTAAAGGGAGATATTGCCCTAAAGGGAGATATTGCCCTAAAGGGACGTTTGCCCTAAAGGGACGTTTGCCCTAAAGGGAGATATTGCCCTAAAGGGAGATATTGCCCTAAAGGGAGATATTGCCCTAAAGGGAGATATTGCCCTAAAGGGAGATATTGCCCTAAAGGGAGATATTGCCCTAAAGGGAGATATTGCCCTAAAGGGAGATATTGCCCTAAAGGGAGATATTGCCCTAAAGGGAGATATTGCCCTAAAGGGAGATATTGCCCTAAAGGGAGATATTGCCCTAAAGGGAGATATTGCCCTAAAGGGAGATATTGCCCTAAAGGGAGATATTGCCCTAAAGGGACGTTTGCCCTAAAGGGACGTTTGCCCTAAAGGGACGTTTGCCCTAAAGGGACGTTTGCCCTAAAGGGACGTTTGCCCTAAAGGGACGTTTGCCCTAAAGGGACGTTTGCCCTAAAGAGAGATATTGCCCTAAAGAGAGATATTGCCCTAAAGAGAGATATTGCCCTAAAGAGAGATATTGCCCTAAAGAGAGATATTGCCCTAAAGAGAGATATTGCCCTAAAGAGAGATATTGCCCTAAAGAGAGATATTGCCCTAAAGAGAGATATTGCCCTAAAGAGAGATATTGCCCTAAAGAGAGATATTGCCCTAAAGAGAGATATTGCCCTAAAGAGAGATATTGCCCTAAAGGGAGATATTGCCCTAAAGAGAGATATTGCCCTAAAGGGAGATATTGCCCTAAAGGGAGATATTGCCCTAAAGGGAGATATTGCCCTAAAGAGAGATATTGCCCTAAAGAGAGATATTGCCCTAAAGGGAGATATTGCCCTAAAGGGAGATATTGCCCTAAAGGGACATTTGCCCTAAAGGGACATTTGCCCTAAAGGGACATTTGCCCTAAAGGGACATTTGCCCTAAAGGGACATTTGCCCTAAAGGAACATTTGCCCTAAAGGGACATTTGCCCTAAAGGGACATTTTCCCTAAAGGGACATTTGCCCTAAAGGGACATTTGCCCTAAAGGGACATTTGCCCTAAAGGGACATTTGCCCTAAAGGGACATTTGCCCTAAAGGGACATTTGCCCTAAAGGGACATTTGCCCTAAAGGGACATTTGCCCTAAAGGGACATTTGCCCTAAAGGGACATTTGCCCTAAAGGGACATTTGCCCTAAGGAGATGTTCCCCTAATGAGTAGTCTAAATATACAGTAATTGGTTTTAGGGCATATGTTCCTTGAGGGCAAATAGTTTTAGGGCAAATAGTTTTAGGGCAAATGGTTTTAGGGCAAGTGTTCTTTGAGGGCAAATAGTTTTAGGGCAAATGTTTTTAAGGGCAAGTGGTTTTAGGGCAAGTTGTTTTAGAGCAAATGTTCTATTAGGGTAAATAGTTTTAGGGTAAATGGTTTTAGGGCAAGTGTTCCTTGAGGGCAAATGGTTTTAGGGCAAGTGTTCCTTGAGGGCAAATAGTTTTAGGGCAAATGGTTTTAGGGCAAGTGGTTTTAGGGCAAATGTTCTATTAAGGTAAATGGTTTTAAGGAAAATGTTCCATTAGGGTTAATTGTTTTTATGGCACAATTGCCTGTGATAAACTGTAGTTTAATTTTGCTACTATTATCCCCTCCCCTTTTTATATTTGAAATAGAAAATGTGTTTTTCATTTTCTCTGGTGTGCGCATGCGCGTCGTTTTTTTTTTTTTTTTTACTGATTTCATTTCAATTTCAGTCACCCCCTCCCACTTTTCCTCCCTCCACGTTTCTCTCTCGCCCCCCCCTTCTACACTTTCCATCCAACCTTTCCCCCTCTCCAATTTAATATCATGGGGTTCTTGGATGGGAAGGGTGCAACATATAGTTGACCTTGAGAAAAAAAAAAGCTGTTCATTTCTTCATTTATTTAAATTTATGTAAATTCCGATGTGCTTCAATGGTTGTACAGCGTTATTTCAGACAGAAAGACAGACAGACAGATAGATACACAGACCTGGGATATTATATATAATATATAGGCCGACCCTGCTGCTTGCGGGATAAGGTACAGGAAATGATGATGATGATTATATTTTTATATATGTATTTGTTTCTATTTTTAAACTGTTTGCTAATTTAACCATCATTGCAAAACATTATGAAATGAAATGAACAAATATGTAGGCCTATATGTTTTCACGCTCTATGATTGGCAAGCGATAATTGACCGCCTTTGTACCTAGCTTCTATAATATTGTCATTCGAATTATTTTGTTAAAAAAGGAAAATATGTAACCAGCAATAATAATAATTAGGGCTCGGATGTTGATGACCTAAAAAATGGAAAAAATGACCATATAAAATGCCCTTTAAAAAGTAAAAAATGACCTTAAAAATTGGGAAAATGACCTAACTTACATTCACTCTATACCTATTCAGAATTGCACTGAACAACTAAGTGCATTCTGAGGTACTTTTGTTTCACACAATTTGCAAAACAAAATAGTTCCATCTGTGGAAAATATATTTTCACCAAACTCAGCAACAAGTTGTCGTAAAGGGTAGTACACACCGAGATTCTTTGTTGCGACACATTGTTGCGGGGCTGGATCGCAGCTGAATCTCGTCTGTTGCGATTCTGTCCCGCAACAATGTTGAAATGTTGCGGGGCTGAATCTCAGCAGCTCAGATTCACGTTTTTTGAGCCCCATCGAAATGGGAAACATTTCAACATTGTTGCGGGACATTTCATGGTGTGGATGTCTTTTGAAACATAAACAAAGACTCAAATGGCTCTGTTTGCTTTTAATTATTAAAGACGTCTTTAATAATTAAAAGTAAACTGAGCTTTTTTAGTCTTTTTCAGTTGTCCACATCTTTTTTTAAGTCTATAGACTATAGTACCAGACTTAAAAAAAGATGCGGACCACTGAAAATACTGTTAAACTAATTTTGCATAAATTGTGTAACTGTGTTTCAGGTTGTCCAAAAAGCTTAAACCGAATGTGCTCTCAGCTGAGAAGAGCTTGTGTGCCCACCACAGTTTCTGCTTTATTTGCCCCTCTTTATAAATCATCGTGTAGGCCCATATTGCAAGGGCCACTTCCGCTGGTGATATTTACATGGTGAAAGCAAGAAGGAGGAAGAAACACTGAGTGTAGGTGTGGACACGGAACAATGTTGCAGGTCTGAATCGCATCAGTTGAGATTCTGCCCCGCAACATTGAATCGGAGCAGTCCCGCAACAATGTATCGCAACAAAGAATCCGGTGTGTACTAGGCTTAAGTGTCCTGCTGTAGATGGTTTTGATTTCGGCATTTTATCAAGGTTAAAGAGAATTGCAAGCAAATGCAGATAAAAATGTTCCCAAAAGCTAAGAATGTAATTAAAATCAGTTCAATACTGTCTCACACCTTTTTCCATATATGGAAGATGTTCTTTGTACTTTGACTGTGACCATAATGCCATCTATTTCACCTAAAAGAAACTAGTTTTATAATATTGTTCTATGGAGTTATTCATCCATTTTAACCCTATCTAAATGTTTTTGAAATGTCTGATTTAATGGAGAGGAGGATAAAACCTAAAATTTAAAAATGTCCTAAAAATAGAAAAAATGCATAAAAAATGCAAAAAATGTCTCAAAACCCAAAAAATGCAAAAAAATGCAAAATAAAAATTACATTTTTGGAATCTGTATGAAAAGAATCATATTTGTGTGTTATTTAGCATCGTGTGACCTTTCAGAAAAAAGATGAAATGTCATCAACATCCTAGCCCTAATAATAATGAATTTTAATTCATTAATTAATTTTCTTTTCTTATAAAATATGGCCATTGGCGCAAACTATAATAATTTCAGCATTTTTAATATTTCGTGGTAAATCCTTGCCCTTTATATTTTTTTTCTTAAAATATAAAAATTATATATTAAAATAAACAATTCGGTTTTGGGAGGTGGGCAAAGCACCCCCTTACCGGTATCTGTTGGACTTCATGTTCGGCCCCCAAAGCTTTGTGATCCTGAGGCAAGTACATTTATGTGCGTAGCTCGCCTCTCCCTACTCCTTACGGCTCTGGTGAACACTTTTTCATCCGGGATCACATATTAGATATGTTATCACTTGCATAAAATCTTACATAACTTATTGCATTGTTTTCAAACATACTGCGTGTAGTGATGTAAATAAAATAATCCAATAAATACACTCTTACATTTTTACAAAAGAAAAAAATTAAAATTAAAAGAAAAAAAAAATAGACAAATGGTTTGAACGTATGTGTAGATTTTGAGAGAAAATTCCGGATTAAAATGCTAGAATAAATGAGCCTGAATTGATTATTGTGTAAGCGACTTTATTGGAATTGATTGGAAGCTAAAAATTGGGCGACGTCTGTACAGTTTTTATTATAAATTTTGGAAAAACAAGACTTTTTTGCTTTGGCCATTTGGCTTGCTTGGTTTCTGGCCTCTGTCATCACGTCCTGACCACAGTTATTAATATTGCATGCCCAAAAAATATCTGTAGATAATTAAAACAAAAAATATTCATTTCAACTTTAAGAATAACTTGATGTATAAATATGGCTTTTATTCTGTTGCTTACCACCCGAAGTGCAATCTGTAATCGTAATTACTCCGGCATCATCAATAGTTGCAGTTTCGTAATACACTTCGTCTGACAATTACAAACAAACGCGGTTAATCGGTTATTTTTTTCACAACCAATAAAAAATAAAAATTACAAGATGTTCAGTGATGTTGTCTAAAATTTTGTGGAGGAAACGCTTGTAGGAATGTGACATTCTCAGAGTTTCTAAACTGGCTAGCTCCAAGGATTTTCTACGTTTGTCACTTTACTTTTTAACCACAACGGCCGGCTGCGACCTTCCTTTCCTTACTTTTGAGTAGGGTACAGTGGAACCCAATGCTGGGAATCGTCAGTCTGCTTTAAGGAGCACTTCTGAAGATCACGATCTCTGTTCTGAGGAACAATAGAGAGGCTCAAAGAATGTCCAGGTCTCTGTTGTTGCTATTTTCTCTGAACTCCCTCTCTCTCTCTGCTTTGAAGTTATTTTAGATAAAACTATACACACTTTTGAAGCTTAATATAAGTATTATAATTATGTCTTTTACTGCATTTTACGAAAATGCAAAACTCTTAAAAGAATGATAAAGAACGGCCAACCCAAAAAGACTCATGGACTCACCTGTGCACCTCTTTTTAAACTCTTTTCACCAGGCGGGGCCACTGCGACCCAGAGCCCAGCCATAGGTCAAACTGAAAAATGGCTGCATCTGGTTCCAAACATTCTCTTATTTGGATACTAATTTCAGAAAATGTCTCTGAAATTTTGACATTATTGTATGTTTTCTCTCACGAAACTCGTTTTCTCTTTCAAAACACTACTAAGGGTGTTTAAAAAAAAACTAAAAGCTTAATGTAACACCCTGTAAATCGTGATCCCGCCAAAGCCATAGCCTGGGGGGTAAACAACTCTCGACCGTCCCTCCCTCCTCTCTGACTCACCTTTCTGACTCATGCCCAAGCGGCGGATTGATACATAAAGGACCATGGTCACTTGGACCTGGTTACACCTCGCAGGTGTACACAGGTCCAAGGTATAAAAGGACCATGTTCCTCTTTATTAAGTAGTTCTTTCCTTTGCCTGTTTTTGAGATAAATTCCAAATCATGGGCCTGAGGATTCACCGTTAGTATTTTACTATTCACCCTTGTATCTGTACTTCTTACAAAGAATGAATAAAAGTGTTGTAACAAGAAGTAGCGTTGTCTTTATGTCTATGTAAATAACTTCTCTTCAGAGGCCGGAGGTTTCATAGGGCAGGAGCTATACGATTCTCAGCAGCTACAACATCTTCTCTGGTCGGAATACCGATGGAGAAGATGTATATCAGCATCAACCGGAAAAGAGAGAGATGGCCGCCACTCTCCTGCATCGATTTCACCCCCATGCAGAAGAGTGACTACAATCTATCTCCATCCAGCTCTCTCTACAGCTCGGATCTTCTCTGTGCAGGTGTCATACTGCTCAGAGAAGAAACGAAAAGTAGAAAATGTCATCTAAAGGTTGGTAATAAAATGTTGGTTGATGTCAAAAGCTCACATTTGGTGGAGGTGCAGGGTATAGCTCCATCTGCCTTCTCCGACCTGTAAACAGAAGCCGTCCTTTGTCCTAAGTCTCGTGATTGTGCCTCACGAGGCTTCGTCCGTCCTTTCTATGTTGGAACCACGTATGGAGACCCTCGATAGCGTCAAAGTCAACCGTGCGGCGTCCTTTGTGTTGGAACCACGTGTAGAGACCCTCGATCACGTCAAAGTCGACCACGTGGCGCCTTTTGTAAAACCGCGTATGGAGGCCCTCGATCACGTCAAAGCCAACCGCGCGGCGTCCTTTGTGTTGGAACCACGTATGGAGGCCCTCGATCACGTCAAAGCCAACCGCGTGGCGCCTTTTTATGTTGGGACCATGTATGGAGGCCCTCGATCACGTCAAAGCCAACCGCATGGCACCGTTTTTTGTGGAATCGCGGAAGAGACTTGTGGTTACACACACCACGTGTCGACCGCGCGATTCTGTGTCCTGTCCTTAGAGACACGTGGGAACGAACTTTTGTCTGCTGACCGCTTAGCACTCGGAAACGTGGACAACCGTTTGGACACACGTGTTTCCGTCCGTGTTTTTGTATTTTATGTTTCCATTACAATCACCCACTGTCATCTTCACTCTTCTTTAATTTTCAAAGTGAAACCCACACCACGTGGGCAACACTTTAAACAAATTCTTCTTACTCTCCGAGAGGAGTTTGCAGTCTCATTAAGAGATGAGCAAACAAATCTCATCTACTAATCTATTCACCTATTAATAGGCTTTCAAAGGACGTGTGTGTCTTTTAAAATGTCCTATTATCTTCACTCTTCATCTTTAATTTTCAAGCAAGATTCTCCCTAACTCTATTTCATTGTTAGGGGGCTTACAAGCTTAGAACACACTTTTCCTAGCCACGTGGGACTTTCTTGTCCCCCCTTTTTCTTTGTTCTTTGTTTTTTTTTCACTTGTGTTTCCCTTGGGACCCTCTAAGTCCCAAGTCATGTTCTTCAGTTTCTTCATCATCATCACCTCAATGCATCATCACATGAACTTTCTCCATTGGACAGCACTGAAGCCCGGCTGCCATCTTGGATCGACCGGACACTCTTCAAAAAGCGCCAACGGAGCGGTTTTTCGCTCCATGTGACTCATTGTTGTACCTTCTCTCATCTTTCTGTGTTTTCTTCTCTTTTCTTCTCTTCCAGAGGGTTGCACGCACGCGCCCCCTGGCGGAGTTTCTCTTGTTAGAGAAAATTTCTCTTTTTCTTTAGATTTTCTCTCTTTTTGTGTCTTTCTCCTGGCCACCATAAAAACGTGCCCCGGAGGAACTTTTCAATCATCAATTTTTGGACATTGCAATAAACTGACCGGAAGTGGCCACCACGGCGCCACCTACGGACTTCTTCATTCTACTCAACATAGTCCCTCACTGGGCACTGACTCTGTCTTTTTCATCCAGAGCCATCCAGCAGTTAGTGACTCAAAATTTCTACAGTCTAAACATTTCTTCTGGTTCACCAAGCATTTAGCTTGTTGAACACACTTCCATTTCAACACTGTTTTACTTTTTCAATAAAACTAAATTAAAACTTTTGATGTGCGGGCACCGCACCTAAGTTTTAAACTTTCCAAGTAAAACAGCTTTCTTCTCTTGCTTTCAGGAAAGTTCAGCCATCTTGAACTTCTCCTTTGTTTGTTCATTTAAAAAGTTCAGCCATCTTGAACTTTTTGTTCTTTGTGTGTTCTTTACACACACACTCTTCATTCTTGTAAGACTAAAAGTGCGGGCACCGCGCTCTAGCTTTACTCTTCATATTGCTTGCCTCTTCTTCAGGCAACTGCAATGCACTTTCATTTCTAATTCACTTTCCGCGGTGCAATTTCGATTGGGTGGTGCACCACGCTCGCAATTGCCTTGTACATCTGTAGTTCCTTCATTGAGACTTTTGGGGATTCTTATAACCTCCACGTGGTCACCAAATACCACGTGTGGAGAGAGATCTTACCAAAGTTGATACTCAATAAAGAACTTACAAACACACTGTACCAGTTGGGATCGTCACTCCCAACTGAAGGACAACGCCAACACCAACACAGCCACTTAAACAACGATACCATCTTTATTAAACGTAGGTAAACTATCGTTACTCAGTGTATAAGGGTACGATAGTATCGGTTGCCGACAAAAAGACTGCGATCTACAGTGAGATCAACGGCCAAACCTACAAAACACCGACTGACATTGATCACTACGTGTTGCACAAGCCTTAACACAATGGATGCTCGCCCACGACTAACTGGGACCGCCCGGAGGGCTCTTCTGCACTCCAGGGGAAGCATATATCCATCAGCATTGTGGAGGGCCTATGCAACATCACAGACATACGATACACAATACGCCGCATCATCACGTGTGACTGTCCCACTCGGACCCACCATAGATCCAGTTATTCAACCTGGGACCTGGTGGGTGCCACAAAGTGGCGGCACCCAAAGTAATGATGTGCATCAACAGTCTACACGGCGCACGGCTCGGTCCACAAACAATAGTACATTTCGACGCCTAATGTCGTCCACATGTTACCCCAGATATCAACAGGAGCGACCTCCGCTACTACCAGATCCACTTCCCACACAGTCGTGTGATGGCTGCAAACTCAACACCATCATGCACCAACTTAACAAACTAAAAATACAGATCACTCACATGACGATTATTCATAATGGCACCCAACCGCCGCCTGCGCCACCACTACCGACTACATGTACTACGACACCACAATATCGTAGCGAATCAGACAACTCTCCGCCATACGCTGTCGGGCACCGAGAGCCGTACGAGCTCTGCTACGATTCATACTACAGACGACATGCACCAGGTCCATATGCGATACCTGAAGAGCGCGCGTACTATGTACCGCGCTATACAAACTATGAGCGTACAGAACATCAGTACGCGTCCCCGACCTACGATTTCACAAGGGAGGCCTCCGATACGGACCACCGTAGTATGGTCATGGTACCGGACATGCCTCCTGAGACAACTGATTATGACAGAGCACCGGCCGGCACGCCAATAATGATGGTCAACTACATCCCGGAGTTAACTTGGGAAATGGATGACCTAACTACCTGGCATGGTACCCTTGAGGTCATTAACCTCGCCACCGCCGCCTTGGGTTGCACCGCCAATAAGGTGGTTGCCATCTTGGCCCCAGGTGGTGGGACTTCACTCCAAGGGCGCCCCTGCTGCCGCCGGATGCTGAAAGACCTATATAGACAACTGAAGAATACTTGCATGCCTCAAGAAATCGGAGATCATAGTGTCAGTGATGACAGTCCGAAAATCACTGTCACTATCAATAGCAAAGAGGTCCGCATGCTCGTAGACACCGGAGCTCATGGTAGCGTAATATCCAAGGCACTGGCAAAGCGGCTCTAACTCAACATCAAGCCTATGGCTCATCCTCCAAGGATTGATGGAGTTGGAGGAAATACCATCGCCGTGGCAGGGCAAGTCTCCGCTACTGTGGAAATTGCCAAACAATCTGCCACGGGCCGCCTGCTGGTTATCACTGGCCCACCCGACGCCATCTTAGACCGAGACCTGGGTAGGGCACTGAAGCTCCTTGTGTCTATGCAGACCAATAAAGTCTACTTAGAGGACGACCTCTTTGAATCAGCACTCCGAAGGCAGAGTATTCAGGCGTACGTCAAGAGTGCTCTGGAAGAAATCACACCAGCCACTCTTGGGGAGTCGGACACCGCTCCCATTGAAGTCAAGCTTATGCAGCAACCAGACGAATACCTAGTAGTCAAGGGGCTAACGCAGCTCACTGGCCGTGGGACAACACTAGTGGAGGTAGAGGCCTCTGGGATCCTCACAGATCAGGATCTTTTTGTGGTCTCTCCTGACGAGAAGCTACGCGCCTCGAGGGGGGTCTGGGTGGCCCCCGGCATTATGCAAGGCCGTAACAGCAACAGCTTCCTAGTCGAAGTCCTGAACACCACTATGGGGCCATTGACCCTGGCCTCCGGCGAAGTGATAGCCCATGTACAAAAAGACTACTGCTTCGAAACGGTTGAGGTAAAGACCACTTCAAACGCTGACCAAATCATGACAAAAGAGTCAGGCGCTAAATTCAGTGAAGCAATGCAACTCGGGCCTCGATTACGTAATGGCCAGAGGCGCATTCTAATGGATCTTTTGAGATCCTATCGAGATGTCTTCGCGCTAGAAACGTCGGAACTTGGATGTACCAACCTCACGGAACATCGAATCGATACTGGCGATCATGCACCCGTGCGGGAACCCCTCCGAAAGAGTGGCCCCGAGCAGCGGGAGATCATCCGGAAGACAGTTGAGGAGATGCTCAAATCCGGAGTAGCCAGCGAATCCAAGTCTCCTTATGCTTCAGCAGTAGTCCTGGTGAAGAAGAAGGATGGACAGTGGCGTTTCTGCATTGACTATAGATGCCTGAACGATATCACCAAACCAGACAATTACCCACTACCCCGAATCGATGATGCTTTAGACTCGCTCCGTGGGTCGAGGATCTTCGCGACCCTCAACATGATCTCCGGCTATTGGCAGTTTGAGGTTGCCAAAGAGGATAGGGAGAAGACCGCGTTCATCACACCCGGTGGGCTGTTCGAATTCAATCGGATGCCCTTTGGTCTGCGTAACGCTCCTGCTACTATGCAGCGTGCCCTGGATATCCTTTTGGCTGGCCACAAATGGGAGACTTGTCTAGTCTACCTAGACGACATCATCGTATTCGGCGCGACTTTTGAACAGTTTTTGGAAAGGTTGGACTGCGTCCTAGGACTCCTAAGAGAGGCGGGGTTGAAGCTTCACCCCGAAAAGAGCTTCTTCGGCTACGACGAAGTCCTCTACCTGGGACACATCATCTCCAAAGAAGGAGTGCGTCCAGACCCGAGGAAAGTGGTTGCCATCTCCGACTTAGCGGCACCTACTAATGTCAAGGAGGTGAAGCGATTTCTGGGCATGGCCGGTTTCTACCGGCGGTTTATTGTCAACTTTGCCCACATCGCTAAACCACTCACGGATATGACCAAAAAGGGGCTGCCCTTTTTATGGACGATCGACAGAGAAGCAGCATTCACTCTGTTAAAGACTAAACTTGTCACCGTGCCAATATTGGCCATTTACGACCCAGATGCCAAAATCAAAATGCACACCGACGCCTCTGCTTACGGCATCGGAGCTATCCTCTACCAACAGTCACCATCTAAGGAACTGCAGATCCTGGGTGGTGTCTCTCGAGTGCTCCGAGACGCCGAATTAAACTATTCAACGACAGAAAAAGAGTGCCTCGCAGTGGTGTACGGCATCGTCAAGTTTAGACCTTATCTCTTTAACAAAGCCTTTGTCATCGTCACCGACCATCATGCACTGTGCTACTTAAAAACCGCACAGCGACTCCAAGGACGCCTGGGCCGCTGGCAGCTACTGCTCCAGGAATACGACTACACCGTAGTCTACAAGGCCGGCATCACTCACTTGGATGCAGATTGCATTTCACGGAGTCCGGTGGACGTTCCTGAAGACTGAAAGCTGCAGGCTACCCCAGATGACCTCGACGACAGTGTGGTTTACGCAGTCACATTGCGTTGGGATTGGTCGGTTGAACAAAACGTGACACAGATTAAGACCGAACTTCGCAACAATCCAAGTACCGAGCTTCACCATACCTATGTCATCATAGACGAGGTTTTGTGTGCCCTTGTCTACCAGGGCAGCATAATGCCCAAGCTCGTGACAGTGGTACCCAAACATCTGGTACCCGAAGTTCTGAGACTTTTACACGATAGTCCTGAAGCCGGACATTTCGGCCAGGATAAGACATTGGAAAAAGTGTGCCAACGGTTCTTTTGGCCAACCTGGAAGCAGGATACCATCGAATATGTGTGCACGTGCGAGATGTGCCAAAAGTGCAAGACACCACAGTCCAAGCTGCCCGGGTTCCTCCATGAAATGGAAGTTGGAGACCCAGGTGAATGCTGGGGGATCGATTACATCGGTCCCCTGCCAAAATCACTGGGTGGTGTCAAGCACATCATCCTGGCAGTGGATTACGCCACCAGATTCTGTTTCACACGAGCTGTGCACAGCCAGTCGGCCAAAACAACTAAGAATTTCCTCCAAGATACGATCGTGTATCTTATCGGGATGCCCAGGAGGATAATCACCGACCGGGGGACACCTTTTACAGCTAAAGACACACAGGCGCTGTGTGACGAGCTGGGAATAAAGCACGCCACCACGACAGCATACTTTCCGCAAGGAGACGGTCTTGCGAAAAGGACCAACAAAACTATAATGCAGACCATCAAGAGACTCCTGACGCCTGAAAAAGGACAGCGGGATTGGTATTTCCATCTCCAAGCCGCCACCTTCGCTTACAACACCGCGACCCACACGTCGACGACGTTCTCGCCATACCGCTTAATGTTTGGAAGAGAGGCCCGACTACGAATCGACAATCGGGCACCTCTCCTACCGAAGGTTATGGATTCAAACCCTGCAGCACCTTCTGTGGTTGCCACGGAAGAGGTCGAAATCGCAAGGGCCAACCTGCACAAGGCCCATTTGCGACAGAAGAAGTACTATGATGCAAGACAAAAAACTCCACACGTATAAAATCGGAGACCCAGTACTCGTTCGAAATCAACGCATCGTGCCTGATGAGACCAAGAAACTACGTTACTCGTACAGGGATGGTTACACGGTAACCAAAATCATCAGCGACACGGTGCTCGAGCTGGAGCACGAAGATACGTTTGGAAGATTGATTCGAGACACGGTGAACATTGTACATATCAAGCCAAAACAACTGAGGACAGTTGTTCAAGGGTTGGAGGGGGAAGACAAATCTAGCCCCCCACAACAAGAGGAACCTACCTCCTCACCACAATAAACCAATAACCCTATCAACAACCCATACAACCTAAATTTTTTCTTTTGGTTGTTTATATCATCACATTGGTCACTTGCTGACACACACCAATATAAACAAACAACAACGTGTGTGACCACAAACATTCACACACCCCTGCTCACATTTCACCACTCGAATCTGATTCCAATGGGGAAACTTTCGTACACTGCGTTTGGGGACCAGGTCGTCTGACAACAATAACAAACAATAGTGGAAGAACGGCGTTTAATACTCAGAAACCGACAACAAACAAATTGGGTGGCTTATTGGAGTTCCAGCCAGCTTCGTGGAATTATACGATTTCCATGGGACCCTGGAATTTCACACCTCGATGGGGAAGTCGGGAAACACACAAGTATATAGCCAACGCCAGGCTGGTCACCAGCACTTCGGAAACAATTCTGGAAAAACAAGGATGTCACAGTGCAACGAAACAACGGGAAGCCAGGACGATGCCATCCCTGACCCATCTACTAGGATGGACTCTGATGACACGACAACGCGGCAACACGGCATCAAGGAAGTCGGGGACGACACAGCGCGTGCTGTCGACCTAACGACGTCAACTGCCTCGTCCCGCCATGTCACCGCAGCCTCAGCAACCCCCGTACTAACTTTGCCGCAAGTGACACAACCTTTTCGCATACCAACAGTCACTACCAGGAGACTACCGGTATATCGACCGCTTCGTCAGGAAGCACGATGTGAAAGACTGCTAAATAATTGCTGGGCACTCTGGCAACGACAGGTGCGGCCCGCGAACACCTATTACATCGGTCACTATGACCTGATGGAGGGATTTCCGCGCCTCTACATACCGGAGGAAGGGCGCTACGTTGTAGGAATGTCATACTACCTGCAACTCTCTATGGCCGTCTTAACTCCGTCCACCCGGTACATTGAAATATACCAGTTTGCCGAGCAGCCCATCACTCCAGCATTGGGCGCCCTTCAGCAGGCTTTCTTTAACAGTCTCCTGGGAGTCCCACTTAACGGAGCATACAACATTGCCCGAATGATCGTTTGGAGGACCCGCGCCACTTACCAGGCCGCCATCCTGTGGGACGCCGTTTACGGTGTCCTCACCGGGCAACCACCGGCCCGACTGATCGCCGCCGACGCCACCGTCCACCGAAGTTTCATGGAAAGTCTCCGGGGCTTCGACAACGGATGGATTGTCGCCGCCTGGGAATCCTATCATCCCTGGCTGCGGAGCCACCTCCTCCACTCACCGGCAGACCCCCTACAAGCACTTCACGGATATGTCTCTGCATGTACATGTGCATGCAATCAACCGACATGGGTATAGATTAGAAAACCGTGTGGTCACCGCCCATTGGGGTGGTGAGCTCAAAAAAAAAAAAAAAAAGAAAAGAATTCTGTTATAATTGCTTTATGTATAAATAAATATTTCTTGTAAATTTCCATAGGAACTCGCCACTCAGCGAGTATTAATTGTGTTGCCTTTTTATTTTCAGAATTTGCGTTTTTCAAAGGGCGCTGACACTTCAGTGCCAGTGCCTTTCCATAACCACCTCTGTACACGGTAAGTCCTCAGCCACCCATGTCCCCCCGCTGCGTAATTTGAAAAACCTTCCACCCTTGGCTGGAGTACGAGGACGTACTCCAAGCAAGGTTGGAGGGTATGTAACACCCTGTAAATCGTGATCCCGCCAAAGCCATAGCCTGGGGGGTAAACAACTCTCGACCGTCCCTCCCTCCTCTCTGACTCACCTTTCTGACTCATGCCCAAGCGGCGGATTGATACATAAAGGACCATGGTCACTTGGACCTGGTTACACCTCGCAGGTGTACACAGGTCCAAGGTATAAAAGGACCATGTTCCTCTTTATTAAGTAGTTCTTTCCTTTGCCTGTTTTTGAGATAAATTCCAAATCATGGGCCTGAGGATTCACCGTTAGTATTTTACTATTCACCCTTGTATCTGTACTTCTTACAAGGAATGAATAAAAGTGTTGTAACAAGAAGTAGCGTTGTCTTTATGTCTATGTAAATAACTTCTCTTCAGAGGCCGGAGGTTTCATAGGGCAGGAGCTATACGATTCTCAGCAGCTACAACATCTTCTCTGGTCGGAATACCGATGGAGAAGATGTATATCAGCATCAACCGGAAGAGAGAGAGATGGCCGCCACTCTCCTGCATCGATTTCACCCCCATGCAGAAGAGTGACTACAATCTATCTCCATCCAGCTCTCTCTACAGCTCGGATCTTCTCTGTGCAGGTGTCATACTGCTCAGAGAAGAAACGAAAAGTAGAAAATGTCATCTAAAGGTTGGTAATAAAATGTTGGTTGATGTCAAAAGCTCACATTAATAATAAATTTACTATCTCATTAATTTTGTATAATTCACTTACTTCCATCTATGTCAGATTGATATGTAAGTCCATTTATGGTTAGAACTGCTGTATCACTATACTGGTGCACTTCTTGTGTGCTAGCCCTAAGAAATTTACAAAACAATCATTTTCTTTTTAAATATATTTATTGTAAAAACTAGAATTTTTCGGCAGTAACTGGACACACTTTTAACTACATGTACAGCAAGATTCACTTCCATATTTTTTCGCTAATTAGCAGAAAAATGCTTATTGTTGTTTTGTTACAATATAGCATGTAAAAGAACACTATAGTCATTAATGTTTCGACCACAAGAACAAGAAAAAAATGTCTTTTTTTTAAAAAAAAAAAGCGTCTTTTAGATATAGTAATGAACCTTCTAGAATGTTTACTTAACAAAGAAATAGTCTTTAGTTTCAGATTGCGACCATAAATAATGTGATTACTGCTATCAATTTACTTACATTTGATAAATAGTTTTTGTAGATGCAGAAACAGTATCGCTATCCAGATCAGAAAATTTCATAAAAGTACAAATGGCACCAAAATAGCCTCGATTAACGTCAGTGACATAATAAAGCAGTCTAATTATTCCTACATACTGCCATAAAAATGTTACCAAAAGTAAAACCAAAAAAAATCAATAAAATTTTAATCCTTTTCAAATGTCTGATATATATGCATGTATTTCAAACTAAAAAATAATGATAAACATACCACAGTATTATATGTATCAGTAGTAACTGCACATGTAGGTAAGCAATCAGATGGATCCTGTGCCTTCGAAACCCCTAAAAAGCACAGAGAAATTACAGCAGAAACAATTGCTACAATAATCAATTGAGACATTGCGACGGAGATCTTGAAAAATGTTGAAATACTTGAGCCAAATAAAATTCTAGAAAAAATGACAATGTATTTTATTGAAATTTATTGCAGCTATCATTTATTATAATTAATTCAGTGTTAATTACAGTATGTTTGTTTTGGTAGCAATTAATGCACTCCATTTCTGTTTTTTTTTTCCTGATTGTTCAAATTTAAACAAACATTTCACTTCTTCGTCATGGTGTTCCACAATCTAAAAGAAATACATGTATTAAAGAATAAAACATATGTGGTTTGTTTTCCCCACATAGATCCATTTACGGACAATTAGACCAAGGTCTGTACATGGATTTGCCATTAGCACATCATTTATATACCAAAATATTTAGCAGTTCATTCATCATTATATGACATAATGTATATCATAATACTGTTTACTGTGTTATTCTATTGCATTAAAAGAAATTAAATATTAGTATAGACCTAATGCATATGCGTAACACATGAACCACAAGCAACTAAGTAGTATAACTAACTACGAAGTGGCCCAGAGGCGCACTGAGAGAGAAAAAAAAAATGGCCCGGGAAAAATTATTTCCCTGGTCTAATGGTGTAACGAATTCATGTTACAATTCGTCGTTTATATTAAACACCCTGTAGATTTCAAGTTATCCTTATAGGACGGGTTTCACCTCATGCTTGTGGGTGGTTGCGAGATATTCAGACGATACCTCCCTACCCCCCAAGATGAGTAAAAGATGGCAAGAGAATTGTATTGTCAATTCTTTTAGGATAGTTCTTAGAAGAATTGACGATATAGAACTTTTGGCCAGTGAAACTCCGGTCAAGTGTAACGAAAAGGATGCAGAAGTCCTTTTTGTTTGAATTCATAATTGGATTTTATTGTTACATTTTATTACATCTTATAGATGTTTTCGTTTTTAGATCGTTAATTAATTGAAGGTCCTGGTTGTGTCCAAGAGACTTGGACACACCTGGCACCTTTGTTTAACAATCATATGTTTGTATTGTATTAAGAGTATATAGGCAGGACTACTTGGATTGAGAATAAGACTGGTTACATCTTACAAACTAGACACACCACTGATACATGGCGTCTCGCTGTTTATTGAATAAAGATCATTGTAAATATATAAATCTATATGTGTGGACTCAGTTATTCTATGGGAGTGGGACTTAGTTTACAGCTGCCACTCAGTGAATAATTCGACCAGCCAAGAAGGAAGCCTCCAGCAGCCACGTGTAAGAAGACATCTCAACGCTATGGACTCTAGGGATCTCTACACTCCTAAGGTACCGATGGACTCTATGGACCTCTGGACTCCTGAGGTACCGACCCTCGTGTCCCTGGTGGTTAAGTATCCAACACAGGAGCCAATCGACCGAAAGACTTAATCATCAACATCCAATCGACACTTTCGAATGGCGAACAGAGATCTCTCTGCTAACCGTACGAAAACGAGGATGTTACAATGGAAACCCAAAGATGGCAAGAATCCCAATCTCTTTAAATACAAGCAAAGCGAGCCAACTTTTTAAATTTCATTTAGTTCAATTTTTTTATTTTTACTGGCAATTAATTTGTCAAATTTTTTATCTAATTTATGCTATTTTGTACTTTCAGCTAGCATCAAGAGCAATATTTTTTGGAATAAATTTCATAATTGATTTGGCACATAAAAAATCTAAACTTTTTTAGCAAATATTTTCCAAATTTTTAGGTAGGCCTACTTTCTACTGTTTTAAATACTAATATTAGTTTCCCTTCCATTTTCTTGCGCGAATTTTAAACTTAAAGCATGTTTTATTATGAAACTGGCCTTCTATTGAAAAGTTCGGCCCTCAAATTCAGCTGCCCATGAGGAAAATGACCGATTGCCTAATAGTCCAGTCAGGTCTTGAAGTGGCCACAATGTCTTTGTTGCACACTGCGCACTTTGCTGCCCACACTGATGACTCAGTGATGAGTGCTAGAGGTAATTTAAAATATAATTGTAAATGTATATAATTAATTGTGATAGGAGAATTGGGCTGATTACGGTATCAGACGCTGTTTTCCATTTCATTTATTCTGCTGGTAATACAAATTATTTTAAGCTGGCTGAGAAAACTTATGTTTTTCACCAAAACTTTTTCAGGAGAAACATTGTAAAAAAAATTCAAATTGTTTTACAGCAAAACAATTTTAAGAGCCTAGATCCACGTCCATCTTGTTGTTTTTAGCAGACAACAACGAGACAAAAGTGTTCTTATATGGTGTCACTAAAACTGCAAGAAATCGCTTCACAATAGCTCAATTAAAATACAGTAAAGCGCAAAATGCAATAAAAAGTATTGTTCTTCACGTGCTCAATTTATATAATTATTGAAAAGGTCCTTCTATTTTTAAACAAGGTTCAAAGTAGTTCGTTTTTTTAACCCCAAGTTAAATCCAATTGGCCCCAAAACCGTCCCACACACATTTGAAAAACTCTCGTTAAAAACGATTTAGAACAATAACAAAATAATTAGCACATATATTCATGTATTGGCTTCACGATGTTTACTTTTTATAAATTTTGAAAAGGTCCTTCTATTTTTAAATAACATTTAAAATCTTACGTTTTTTTAACTCCATGTTAAGTCCCATATAGGAGCAAAAAACCGTCCCACAAACATTTGAAGAACTCCCATTAAAAACGACTTAGAACAATCACACAAAGATTAACACGTGCATTAATCTATTGGCTTCACCATGTTTTCTTTTTATAAGATTAGCACGCGAAATTATTTTTCTGTTAATTATTATGTGACCTTGAACCAGGAGAAAAAACGTTAAAAACCGTTTTTCAATCAACAACGATCGCCGCGCCTATATTCAGAGAAGTTTTGAAATAAACGCTATATCTAGGCTCTTAAGTACAGGTTTAAATTGACTTATTGAAAGAATTTCAAGGTCATTTGATAATAGAAAGGTGAAAGGGATATTCTTTCTATTAGTAACCACAGATAGCTTCAAATCTAAGGCTGTGAAGGTGTTATATAGGTTGTATTGAAGGCTCAAACTAAGGCGGAAAGCTACGCAATCTTCTGCATAAAGGCTACGCGGCTACTACTAACCGGTCACGGAGGATGAAAAGACAAATTCCAGGATGATATTTCTAACAAATCAACTTTACAATTGTTCTAAATTTGGTAAAATTTTTGCAGGCACAGTATCGTTATGCCACGTTTGCACGTACAAGTGGTAAGTAACAAATTACGATATTGTTAACCTAAATTTTGAAAAAAAATGTTACCTAAAAAAAACGTCTTATACAGTATAGCACAGTTACCTTTCAACCTAGTAAAAATATGTTTTTAATTCCTCCATTCTGAAAACAGTTGTAACGAAATGTATTGTTTTAAAACGAGAAGATTTAGGCATAGATTTAAATGAAAACATTTTCATTTCTATTATGTTTTGAAACAAACTTTATATTGAAATGTGATAAAAACGAATATTTAACTTTTTGATAGCATTTGGGTCAGCAATAAAACGTCAAGCAATAAAACGTTTTCATTTTATTTTAAAGACTTAAACATGATGAAAGAGACGCGACGTAAATTTGTAAGTGGTTGGTGTGTAAAGGAAAAACGCTGTCGCCAGATTCGGGATCAGCCACCTTTTTGCAACAGAAGTTCGATGGTTGTTCATAGGCCGCATGTATGACTTAGTTAGGCATTTGTTTCCATAGCAATGCAATGTCAAACATGGTTTGTGTGCCAAGACCCATAGTGCCTTGGCACACGCAATTCAGGCTTTATTGAAATAAAAAAAATTACGTATATTTCAGAATATCTCTAAATAAAAATGTGTCAATTATGTCTTTAGCAAAGTTTATTTTAATTATTACTAGCAATAGTCACAATTTTGATCTACTCAAAACCATTCCAAAGAGCCTGAAAATGACTGCACTAATACATGTAGTATGGTTATTTCTAGGATTTTATTGTAAGAAGGATTTTCATGAAATATTAACATAAAATGGAAAAAATTACCTGTAAAGTACACAAAGGTTTATAATTGCCTTTTGGTTGCTATTTATTTTTCCATAGCTGTATGTAGCAAAACATCCTGACTGCTGTTACAGTTATGTCTACTGTTCTACATGTATTTCTTGCAATAAATTGTGATCATCAGTGTGACATTATTGTATTTACATCACTTGCAGAATGTTTATGCAAACCGACTTGCAGAAAAAATGCTATTTACATTTTGTTAAAAGACATTCGTGCAAGGTTCGGTCGAACATTTGGCGTATTACAAGCCATATGCTATAAGCCATATGCTGCGTCGCTTTTTCTTTAGTTTTCGACTATATCGACCTACATTGACTATTAAGATACAGGGCACAGTCGAAAACTAAATAAAAAGCTGTAAAGAAATGTCTCTATCTATGAAAGAAATATATACAGTATACCTGTATATGTAAAGGAAACAGAAAAATTAGCTTTTGGAAATGGCGTCTAGCGCCGTGGCAGTTTATCAATAAGGCGACCAAAAAAGTGCGTTTTTCAGTCAAAGAAGTTGTTCTTGACCACTCATTATCTTCTGAATTCTATTCTCTAACGAGAGGTCCTTTGACTGAAAAATGCATTTTTTTGGTCGCCTTATAGATAAACCGCCAATTGCTAGAAAGACCAGTAGAGACATTCCGAAGGATTTCTAGAAAAAAAAAATTTTGAAACACTTTAACGAAATGGATTCTGAAAATAATAGTCAACATATTTTATACAAATCAATAATTGCAGCTATCATTTATTACAATTAATTCAGCTTTAATGAGGTTTGTTTTCAAATTGATTGCAGTTCCATCCACATTCTGTTTTATTTGTGGCTGCTCCAATTCAAGCAAATTTTGCATCTTTTTTCGTGTTGTTCCACAAATTATAAGAACTATTTAGAGAATGATAAGTATGTGTTTGTTTTACACGTGTTTACTCTCTCTTAAACGTATACATTGAATTGCCACACATTATCACTGATAAACAAAAATATTTATAGATTCGTCAACAATAAAACTATTATATGACGTTACATCATGCGAATATTTATTGTGTTACCTAGTTCTATAGACTTAATACATCCGTGTTTAAATAACGCATAAATCAGAGGAACTAGTTAATATAACTAACTATAGATTGATGGCAAGGTGTTGTTACCCATGTGTTTATTCACCATTAAACTACTGAACCTTTTAATCTTATTACGGAATATGAACATTTGCCCTAAAGACCCTAAGTCCCTTTTAACCTAAATTGTGAACTGCCCTAATGGGATGAACAGCTTTAGGGCAAATGTATGTACGGCAAGCGTTTTTATCACAAACACGTCATGTACACCCCATGATTATTACACATTTTGCATTTTAGATTAATTAATTACTTAATTAATGATCATCACTTATATTGCAATATGTTCATGAAACTTTCTCAAAAACAAATATAATTTGAAGTTGCTTGCAATTTTTCCAAGGTCCAACCAACAATAATGTCCTGTGTACATGTATATAGTTTAGTAGTGTCAGAATGAATTATGTTTGCAAACGTGGGGGAAAATTGGAGCATTTTGTGTGTCAGCTAGTTATTTTGTTGCTGCTGCTGCTAATATAATTAATTTTTGTTGTGTGTTTGTTTCAGTTACTGCAGGAGTGCCAAAAGTAATTTCCAAACACGTTTGCAGAGCATTAATTACAACAGTTCTTCAATGTTTTCTAAATGTTGACATACAGGAGCCATAAACTTGATAGCATTTACCATTAAACATATCAAATACGTTATTTAGATACCCCGGTATTCTACATATAAGTTCATGAAATTACTAGTAATCAGTTATTACTAATCAGTTATCGAGGACGTTCGCAATTGTTTTTTGTTTTTTTTTTGCAAAACAATTAGAGCACATAATATTAAGGTGAAAAATACATTTTGACCTAATTTGGATTCAGGTCGTTAAATACAATATTTGTGTGTAAACACAGTGTGTATACTTAGAAGTTTCTAAACTAATTAACTTTTAGTTATTAACTTATATTATCAAAATTGACAGTTTTATTGTTATTGTTTGGCAAAATTCTAACAGTCTGTTACGATGAAAAAATAACTACAGCAAATTGCAATAAAAAGCGAACAAACATAAGTGCTCAAAGCTTTTTCTATAATGAATATTAATGATATTATGGTAGAATATGCCTAAAGTCAGCCTCTTCCAGAAGTCAGCCATGTAAGCAAAATATGGGCTATAATAATACATGTATAATGGTTCAATATTGTAGAACACTATATATTACAGTATAAGCCTATATAAAAAAAATTCAGCAATTATTCTAGTAACTATTCATGAAATCACTTATTTCTGTGTTCTTCTAGTATCTAAATGAAAAATGTAACATACATGCGATGTTGTCACTGGTCGCAAACTGCCATGCTGCATGATGAAAATCCTGTCAAATGAATGCCAACAGTAAATAGTGACTATATTGATATACTTGTATTAACACTATACAGGGATGGATATTAGAATTGCAATTGGAATCGGAATCGGAATCGGAATTAATTGATAATTTTTTGGTACTTTGGTAGTTTTAGAAATTGTCATCCCTGCTACATAATACACACTATACAATGAAATGTCTAAAATACAAATCAAACAAGTATTTACCAGTTCAATAATTATCTGTCATGTCCGAAATGGATACCCAAAATTATACTGCCCACTTTGTGTAATACTTAATCAATAATTAAAGCAAATTTAGTCGACATTTAATAATAATTTAATAAAATATCTTGCTTCATCTATGTATATTGTAGAATATCTAAACTTGAGTATTGAGGATCACAATTGGGCACTAAGAAAGTATGAGTTACTTTGGTGGGTGGGTGAGCTGTGGTTGCAATGTATAGGGCCGCCGAGAGCGAGCCCAGGCCACGGGAAAACAATAATTCCGGGCCCAATTTAGCTGTTAACACACATAAACAAAGTGTGCAGTCAACCTGGGTTTAGGGCTCTGACCCATAAACACTATTATTACTAGTATTACTAGGTATTACGATTACCGACAAAGAGGTTAAAGAAATGATGCAAAAAAATCGCAAATAATAAAATTGGATAATAGTTTCTAATAATAAAAAAATCCAGACAGGATGCACCTGCCCAGGGAATTTTTCCCGGCTTCCCCCTCTCTCGTCGGCCCTGGCAATGTATTGTTATTGAAAGGCCCACTGAACCTTTGCACAAGAGCCACACGCTGACTATACATTATGCAATCGAACTCAACCACTAAAAAGTGGTTCGTGTGGTTCAATTTATTGCTAGACTGTCTTTCAGGTGCTTAGGCCTTGTAATAGTGAATCACGTATACAGCTTTTTATCCCGTATTCATTTTATGTAGCCAAGGTTTAATAAATAATCAAGGCAGTTTGCTTTATTAAACGATGGTTATTCATTAAATCAGTGATTCCCAAAGCTTTTTTTTTGTTCACGGCACAATAATTTTTGCTTGAAGAAATTGCGGCACACCAGGCAAAACTCAAAATAAACTAGTGAGCCACGGCGCACCTTTTGGGAGTCACTGCGTTAGAGGTTTGTTAGTGTTGGTTGGTTGGTTATTTAAATGTTTAACGTTCCTTTAGCTTCGATGGTTATTCATTAGAAAATTTTCCACGAACTTTCCTTCGAAGTTTGTTTAATTGTTGTTTTTCTTTGACAAATAGCATATGGATGAAATTGATATAAAATAATTTGCCATAAAGTTTTTTCAAGTTGCAACTGATGGAAGAAATAAGTCATCGAAATAAATACTCTATTAATACTTTGATTCACTTTTATTTATTAAAATATTTAACGATGATGAACCAAATGTAGTGCAATCCTAAGTACTGTTAAGGGGTATTAGTACAGCCAGTGTTACCGATAGGGAATGAAATAAGTCCCTTTGAAGTGGCAAGTTGTTGAGCTACAGTTGATGCACTTGATTGCACAGTGTTGTTGCAGCGGTTTAGATTGCACATAACAAAATACACTGAAGAAAAGCAAAAAACGAACAATTATTTCTCTATTTGTATAATTTTTAAAAGTTGTACATACAGTTAGAATTGCAAAAATACAATGTTATGACACCGTCACTGTCAATAGTTCCTGTAGTAAAGTACGCTTGATCTGCACCATACAATACAATGAAATTTGTTATTATAAAATAATAAAAAATGATTGATTAACATTGAGGCACATACTACAGGCCACTAAATAGCTTACTACGGTCTATAAAGATTTGGGAAGTAAGTCCATTTACGGAAAGAATCCCTGTATAGTTGGCGACTTGGTTATTGCCATTTGCACTATATTTAAACGCACAAAGAAATAAATAATAAGGCTTTTATATTACATATCTAGTGTAATAAGTATAATAACAGTTATTCTTACTTTTGATATAAATTACTGTAGGTTACAACTGTACTACCACCAGTCGCATTGTTAAAAACATAATACTGGCAATTTCCATACTTCAGATTAGTCGCTGCCACATAATAAAGTAAATTTAGTTTTCCACCAAACTGTCAAAGATGAACCCCAAAAGAAAAAATTGTACATTTTTATAAATGTTTAAAAAACAAAATTACATACCACTTTATTATATGTTGATGTAGTCAATGCACATGGAGGTAAAGCGTTACAAGTCGGAGTCTGTCCAGTACCAAAACTGATACAAAAAGTGGCTACTACAAGGATTACTTGAAACACCCTCATTGTGCAAGTGAATTTTTTAAGCACCAGGATAGGATGGCTTGATTTCAATATAGAATGCCAGCACTTTTTATATGTATGAGCATTTTATATATACTCGCTAATACATAAATATATATATATAGCTGATTAATAATTAATAAATTAAAACAAATTCACTGTGATGAGCCCCATATGTAGTTTTTGTATAAATATTGTGATATGTCAATACTGAGAAAAGTAGAACTGAAAAGGACTTTATCTATCTATCACAAGTGTTTTATGCCCAAACGCTCATTAATATTGCTCGTTAGTATAAATTGATAAATAAAGTCAATTGAGTTAATTGAAAAATAAACGAGCCTGAATTCTTTTTGCGTCTATTTTAGAAATATTTTTCAACTATGCAATTTCGAATTGCATGAGTAAATTTATGTCAAATTCACTTTGCTTCACTTTTATTCATAATGATAATTCAATAAAATTGATGTAATAAATCCTCATATAGTGACTCCTTTTACCTGGGAACATTGCTTTATATATGGCAAATTGAATCAATTTTGTGTAGTTTGCTGTAAGTAGTCTTTCCAAATAAAATTTTGATTAAGCCCGTAAAATGTTTTTAAAAAAATTGACCTTTTTATAATCAAATTAAATTTAAATTTATTAATAATCTAGTGCAATTTTGATACACAATTTTGTGAAGATTTTAAAAACACTGGAGCTGCTCAGTGCTCAATCCACTTGTTGAGTTGAGCCAAGCTGATATAGGCCTAAACCTCCATATTGAATATTCTGTCATTTGACTGTTCTATGTTTCTATTTCAAGAATTATTCAAATTACATATATGAAAAAATATAACCTTTATTTTATATTACTTTTAGAATTGTTCATTCTGATTATTTTGACACCACCGTGCCACCGTATACAAACTTTCTGAATAAACTCTTATGTCATTGACCCTAATACCTAGTACACACATGAGTTAAATGAATTCAAATTAAATGTGTTTAGGTGAATTATACGGGGGATCCAGTTAAGAAAAAGAACCAAATAAAAATTGTCTTTATTATTAATGTTTTAAATTGAAATACTAAATCAATATTTTGTCAATAGTTTATATATTTAAGTATTAACTCAATATTTTGAGATTATTAAAAATTTAAATGGAATTCGACATATTGTAGAACACATTTATTATTTAAATGAATTTAAATTATCAGGTGTGTAGTAGGTATGACGGTCATGTATAAATTTAGATAATAATTAAATGCAGATATATTTAATTAAATAGTATTTAATACACACTGCTTAATTAACCTTGAATGAATCGATAATAAATGGACTACTACTGTACGAGTGTATAGTGTATATATGGAGACTTTATTCAAGTGAAATTTTTTTTCAAATACCTGGCACTCTGAACGAAAACGTGTACATGTTTATTAGTTCAGAAGTGATCGTATTGTTAAAAGGGAAGAATTTAAATAATTTATAGTGCAAATTCAATCAACTGTTTCAATAGTGGAGTAGCTACGGGGAGCAATGTGAGTAGTTTGCTCCTGGTGCCGGTATCCAAATGGGCACCTTCAAATTGTTTATTTCAATTTTTAAATTTTATTTCTAAGTTTTCAGATCAGACACATACTGGCCCTACCGACAGTGACCCTACCTGGAATTCATATCGTCTGCCGGGCTGCCTACTATAGCAGCCTAGCAGACGACATCAGGATTCAGTCTTGCTCCTCTTAAAGAAGGAGCAAAACTCAGTCGTGACAGAATCATTTTTGGGTGGGGGGAAGGGCGCATTCAAAATTTTCGCTTCCGATGCCAAAAACTTAGTTACGCGACTTCGTTTGAAAGTAAATTATCTATAACCTACAATAAGGAAACATTTGAGCTTGTATATTATTTATTTCCGTAAATTCGTGATTGAGAAATGTATCTTATGGGGTATTAGTACAATTAGTACTAACGGCGACGTGCGATGTATAACCCGGCATTGAATTAGCAAACTGGTAGCAAAAGTTAATGCATTTGATCGCACATCACTGCCACAATTGTCCAAATTGCACGCAGCATAATATGCTGAAAAGAAAAAAAAACACACACATGGAAATTATTTTTTTAGAGTAGATATTTTTAAAAGGTAAACAATTGTGTATTCTTACTTCCAATAGAGCAAAATTGCATGAGAACGACATGATCACTGTTAATACTTCCAGTAAAAAACTTCGGTAAATCTATTTACCACCGAATGTAAAAAGATTAACGGTCGTAGTCTGAAACGTTGCTTAAATCAAAGTAAAACTTAAACAAAGATAAGATTGAAAACTCTTCATAGATTTACTATAGAGAGTTTTATATTGCGTCATGTTTTAAGCTTAACTTTATTTTAAGCAACGTTTTTGAATACGGGTATAAGTTTGAGATTTCAAATAAAAATTCTGAAATCTACAAATTGAAATTGTGCGTTTTTGCAAATGAAAAATAAACCTTAAAAATGCAAAATATGGAAGAAAATTGTTCGTTTTATGCAAAATAAGCAATTAATAGCTGCAGTAAGCAATGGTAATAATAAAAAATGTCAAATTAAAACTATTTGCTTTGAAAAAGTGTTTTACTTTCTGACAAAAAAAATTGTTTTTAAGTGTTTTGGTGTTGTGTAACGTTTTATTTTGTGAATTTTATGCAAACAATCAGTGATCACTGATTAATTATCATTGAAAAAAACAATCGCTTACCGTTGCTTATACTATCTCGGGTTAAAAATCCATTTATAGTCAAAACAACTGTTTCGTTCCTCACAGTATTAACGCCAGTGCTAGTACTAAGAAAAAAAAGACGAAATAATTTATAAATCTTAACAAAAGTTTAAATAATTATTACACAGTATAATTTTATATGGACTTACCTTGAATATAAAATGGTCGCTTGTGTAACTGAACTGTTCTCGTTTAGACGGTTAAAAACAAAATAACTGCAAGGTGTTAGGTTCGTAGTAGAATTTGAGATTAAATAAAGCACACTGATTTTTCCAGCCAACTTTCAAATGTGAACATAAAAGAGAAAATGGCACATTTTTTGTACTATTATATCTATTTATTCTATTTATTCTATCTATTAATGTATAATCTATAAATAAAAAAGTATGGCTTTTTTTTAATAGACATTATATAAACTTAACGCTTTATTAAACGTGGATGTAGTTATTGCACATAAAGGTAAAGGGTTGCAAGTAGAAGTCTGTTCATTAGAGAAATGGATACAAACAGTAATTACTAGGGCTAGGATGTTGATGACATTTCATCTTTTTTCTGAAAGGTCTCACGATGCTAAATAACACACAAATATGATTCTTTTCATACAGATTCCAAAAATGTAATTTTTACTTTGCATTTTTTTGCATTTCTTGGGTTTTGAGACATTTTTTGCATTTTTTAGGCACTTTTTCTATTTTTAGGACATTTTTTAAATTTTAGGTTTTATCCTCCTCTCCATTAAATATCAGACATTTCAAAACATTTAGATAGGGTTAAAATGGATGAATAACTCCATTGAACAATATTATAAAACTAGTTTCTTTTAGGTGAAATAGATGGCATTATGGTCACAGTCAAAGTACAAAGAACATCTTCCATATATGGTAAAAAGGTGTGAGACAGTATTGAACTGATTTTAATTACATTCTTAGCTTTTGGGAACATTTTTATCTGCATTTGCTTGCAATTCTCTTTAACCTTGATAAAATGCCGAAATCAAAACCCATCTACAACAGGGCACTTAAGCCTAGTACACACCGGATTCTTTGTTGCGATGCATTGTTGCAGGACTGCTCCGATTCAATGTTGCGGGGCAGAATCTCAACTGATGCGATTCAGACCCGCAACATTGTTCTGTGTCCACACCTACACTCAGTGTTTCTTCTCCTTCTTGCTTTCACCATGTAAATTTCACCAGCGGAAGTGGCCCTTGAAATATGGACCTACACAATGATTTATAAAGATTGGCAAATAAAGCAGAAACGGTGGTGGGCACACAAGCTCTTCTCAGCTGAGACCACATTTGGTTTAAGCTTTTTGGACAACCTGAAACACAGTTACACAATTTATGCAAAATTAGTTTAACAGTATTTTCAGTGGTCCGCATCTTTTTTTAAGTCTGGTACTATAGTCTATAGACTTAAAAAAGATGTGGACCACTGAAAAAGACTCAAAAAGCTCAGTTTGCTTTTAATTATTAAAGATGTCTTTAATAATTAAAAGCAAACTGAGCCATTTGAGTCTTTGTTTATGTTTCATTGTTGCGGGACAGAATCGCAACAGACGAGATTCAGCCGTGATTCAGCCCCGCAACAATGTATCACAACAAAGAATCACGGTGTGTACTACCCTTTACGACAACTTGTTGCTGAGTTTGGTGAAAATATATTTTCCACAGATGGAGCTATTTTGTTTTGCAAATTGGTGTGAAACAAAAATACCTCAGAATGCACTTAATTGTTCAGTGCAATTCTGAATAGGTATAGAGTGAATGTAAGTTAGGTCATTTTCCCAATTTTTAAGGTCATTTTTTTACTTTTTAAAGGGCATTTTATATGGTCATTTTTTACGTTTTTTAGGTCATCAAGATCCGAGCCCTAGTAATTACTAAAAAGATTACTTGAAACAGCTGACTCATTGTTACAGACAAAATATTGTTTTAAACCAGCGGAATGCTTGCTTTCAATGCAAAATGACACCACGATTTTATTCAATCATAATATATACAATTATAAAATATACTCATCACCACACTGGGTGATGAGTCTGGTTAGATTATTATTTGAAATAAAGCAAATAGTAATATGAAAATTAACTAACAAAAGTGTTTTGTAAAAAAATTACCATAGGTACATAGCGATGATGGATGATGTCACATAATTCTTTATGCAATAAATGTCACAATTGGGTGGGATATTGAGTGTAACAAAATGTACAGACTATCAGGAAGGAGTGGAAGTCCACACAATCGTAATAAAAATATTTATTTAACTTTTTAGCCTTTTTTTGGGAACAGTTTACATAAAAGTAACATTAACATATATTATTTAACTGACATTCATATATGAACAGCATTTAATTTTGGTTATCCGTATGCACTATCAAGGATGTTATTGATAAAAATACGCTCTCATATAATGTCAATATTTAAAATAAAACTAATTTAATCTCAACTGTCCTGCATCCATCAGTTATATACAGGATGTATATAAAGTTCTTGTGCAGTTTGTAACACGCCTGGCCCCCCGTTTACCAGGCAGTTCACCATTTTGTAATGTTGCTGGTCTTGGTCTAGCCTCGTCTGCTAATGTAGTGCGGTCCTGTTCCACACTTGCACCTCTCTGTAATGTGCCTGGACCTTGTTGTCCAGGCTGCTGCTTGTCTCTTTGTTGGGTGGCTGGCCCTGTGCCAGCCAGTCGGGTCCGGGTTGTGTGACACTCCACACTCTTCAAGCTAGGGCTCTGTGACCTGCCGGGTGATTCAGGTCGACTAGATGACCTGGATGCGTGGCCCTTGGTCGTGCCTCCACCTCAGGTAGGAGTAGGACTCCCTGGCATGTCAATCTGTTTTTGGTTCCGTGACTGAAATTCTCTAGAAAAGATTCTAAGTCCCAAATGAAAGATTTGTGACCTGTACTTGAACGATTTACACAATCAACATTTTCGAAATGAAAATCAATGAAATCAGCCCTGAGCTTGCCTTGTGCAAGTACTTTTATTGTTTTGGCCCCTGGGAGGGGTCACTCTGTACTAGGATTTGCTCATCGGTCCAATTGACCAATGGTCAGTCCTGACTCCTAAATATCTCCTTATTTGGCATCAAATTCTAAGAAGAATTTGCATAATTCCAGAGAAACTATTCTGGAATTATGGCCATTCTTGATCGTGAGAAACTTCAAAAACTTTATTTAAAAGTTTACAATTTTTCGTTTGAAGTTTCTATTTTTAGAAACTCTGTTTTCTGTAATCGTTTAAACTGTCAAAATCCGTGAGAATTCCGAATGAATTCTCAACAAATTTAATGTCTTTTTGAGACTGGTCAGTTTTGGACACCACAGGGTGCCATCCCGTGAAAGGGGTTCAAAGTGATCGGCCTCACTCACACGTGTGCAGCTGGCACAAGTGTGGGTGGTGTCACAAGTTTCAATTTTTAATAACTTCACTTCTATACTTGCCTTTTCTTAACGTTGAAAGTGTTTCATATCATCTCTTTTTTTATCAGAATCAATAATACAGTCTTAAATTTTTGATCAATCTCTATGGCGTCACAATTTTCTTCTTAGGATGGGGCAGGTATACTCGTATTATATGATAGAAACAATCTGTAAAATTCCGCTGAAAGGGATTCAGCATATTTAATTATAGAATTGTTAACTTTTGACATATCCACCATTTTTTATATATGTTACTGTCAATCTGCGGAGTCAGTCAATCTGCAGATTGCCTAGGCAATTTGTACAACAACCAACCTGCTGGTAAATCTGCAAAATTCAATACATTTTAGAGAATGGATTTTGCATCATGTTTTTGAAGTTTTCCAAACAGGTTCTGCAGTTGTGCTTGGGTTATAGGCTGCACTGATCGCATTTGTCATACTAAAAGTTTGTTTAGAAATTAGGGTGTTGTGTTCCTTTCAGTTTCATTTTACAGATTGTTTATATTTTAATTAGAAGTAAAATGATTACAAACTGAAAGTGTAAAAACGGACTTTATGGACAGACACTCTATATGAAATCAAGGTTTGTGTGACAAATATCCTATAGATCATTTAGCATAGAAATTGTATACATATATTTTAGTTTCTAGTTTAGTTAGGTGAGAGTTAAAATAGACGAGTGTATGGTAATTATGTGTAAATTCAAAACTATTAATTTTGCAACATTTGTTCAGGCTGTTCAATTTTCTCAAATGCTACAACATCAATGTGCCACACAGTGCAATATGAGTATTCTAACAAATAAATCAGCATACACCTATATGGTATACGATGGGATAATTTTAAGCAACAGCTCAGTAATACCAGTATATATTATTCAAATGATTTTTTGTGTTTATAAGATATATATATATACTAGTGGGGTAACCCGTCATAAATGACGGGAGCATCTAGTTTCTTTTTGTGTGACTGTCCGGTTGTCATGAAGCAATTCGCCTTGACCACTTGTGTTTTTTATAAGCACCTTAATATTGTTACAGGTATTTGAAGACAGGGAGATACAGTCGTGTGCCCCGCCCCTTTATGACTGTCATACCAAATATCAACCAATTGGAAATTGAAAAGAACGGGGCATGTGACATTAGACGACATAACAAAATAATTAAAAGTTGCTGGCCCTCATAAAAAGGCGGGGAAAACGACTGTATTTTACTGTCTTTACTTGCCTGTCCTTACTATTGTTTGGATTCTTGGATCGGGAGAGTGCAACATAAAGCTGACCATGAGAAAAAAGGAGTTCATTTAAATTGCAATCTGATTAAGTTTTTGTTCTAAAACAATTTACCCTAAAGAAACATTGGCGCAGACAAATAGCAAAATTCTGCATAACTCGCTGAAGTGTCTGGACATCAATGTTTTCAATGACCTTCTGGATGGCAGTTTTGAGCTCAGCGATGGTTTTGGGTTTTTTTGTGTAAACTTTGTCTTTAATATTGCCCCACAAAAATGAGTCACAAGGTTGGGGCTGTTATTGCTGGAATAGTAGGTCTTGACGATGGATATCCGCTCAGAAATGCTGTATTTTGACATTTTCACTGAAAAATAAAAATCAACAACAATAAGCGTGCGCATGCGCACAAAAAATCCCAACATGCCCTGCATTCAACCGCCAAATTTGAACTGAATCTCGCCAACGGTTCGAAAGTTATCAAGGTTTCTTTTCATATAGCTCAATAATTGTCACCCTGTATACAGTATAACAGCTTAATATTGTAATAATGGTGGCACTGATAAAGAGCCAAAATGAACAAACGCCAACTTCAATAACAGCCAAATCAACAAATTAAGATTCACTGAAACTAACGTAACTGGTTCAATGGAGCCCGCAAACATTTTTGCAAGAGGGAACTACGTTTATTTAGCAAGAGATCAAAAAATGCAAAACAGGAAATTAAGAACAAGTGTATTTTTTTTCATCAAGGTTTTTTTAAGTTAAATTTCTTAAGTTCCTTTTTGTAGATCTTTAAATCTTTAGTGCTTTAGTGCGAAAGAAATAGATTAAAAACCAAAAAGTAGTATAGGTAAAATAAATTCATAGTCATCTTCCATGGGAGCAAGTGTCCCTCTTATCCCTGTTTGCGGGGCGCCCATGAACTAGTTTAGTTATCATTTTGCTTCTAAACTGTAACTACGTTTTTTATATATAGGTGAGGCGCATGAGCGCTAAACTGAATGCCGGAACATTTTTGGCATTTATTCAGTTTGGCGTTTAAATCAGTCACCTTGTAATAATGAGGGCTCGGTTTTATGCAATATCAAGCAAATGTTTTTCGATCTGTAATTCAAGGGCCAATTATGAAATAACTATCCCATTTAGATCAACCAAAAATAATTATACTTTTTCATTCAAAAACACTAGTGGTTAGAGTCTAGAACTTTAGTTCACAACTGATAGTAATTTTGGATTAGAAAAAGCATAATCGCAGTTACTCTAATGATGATGATTACATCGCAATTGGCACTTGGATCATAAATTGAGAAACATTTGCTAGATATTGCATAAAAATCCGCGTCCTAGTAATAATATATATAATCTTTTTGACCTCCATTGCTCTAAAGAGCAATGGAGGTATATAGGATCATGCAAGAAAAGGGGAAAAAAAGGATGTCTGTATGTGTGTATGTGTGTGTGTGTCCGGAACCCGATTTAGTTCCTCGAACAACTCAAGAACGGAATGAGATAAAGACATGCAGTATTTTTTATTTGATTCCGTGGGTCAATATGAAGCTCCTGACAAAAAATTAGAAAATTTTACCCAGGGGTTATTTTTTTATGAATTTTTTAGAAACAAATTTTGAGTTTTTGGTCATAATTTTTAGTGGGTTGAACAACTCGAAAACGGGGCCACCTACAATAAAATGTCATCAGACTTAAAATGATGTAAACATTCTGACGATGAAACTGGAAAAAAATTGGAATTTTAGAGCGATTCGATATATAAAATTTCGATTTTTTAAAAACGTAATTTTTTTTTCAAAAAATCGAGATTCTTCCTCTTTCCAGTTGTAGCATTCGAAAGGGGGGACTTTTCTATTATTTAGGAGGGGTGTTCCTTTTTATGTTCTGTTATTATTTTTGTATATTAGAATACATGTGACGTATTTTCATTTTAAACCCATATTATTACAAATGAATGACGCATGCGCATCACATGTAACTATGTCATGTACATGAGTACATACATGTGTGATTATCTATATACATATGCGCACACGTGTGTATATGTGCGTACACATGCGCACACGTGTGTACATGTGCGTACACATGCGCACACGTGTGTACATGTGCGTACACATGCGCACACGTGTGTACATGTGCGTACACATGCGCACACGTGTGTACATGTGCGTACACATGCGCACACGTGTGTACATGTGCGTACACATGCGCACACGTGTGTACATGTGCGTACACATGCGCACACGTGTGTACATGTGCGTACACATGCGCACACGTGTGTACATGTGCGTACACATGCGCACACGTGTGTACATGTGCGTACACATGCGCACACGTGTGTACATGTGCGTACACATGCGCACACGTGTGTACATGTGCGTACACATGCGCACACGTGTGTACATGTGCGTACACATGCGCACACGTGTGTACATGTGCGTACACATGCGCACACGTGTGTACATGTGCGTACACATGCGCACACGTGTGTACATGTGCGTACACATGCGCACACGTGTGTACATGTGCGTACACATGCGCACACGTGTGTACATGTGCGTACACATGCGCACACGTGTGTACATGTGCGTACACATGCGCACACGTGTGTACATGTGCGTACACATGCGCACACGTGTGTACATGTGCGTACACATGCGCACACGTGTGTACATGTGCGTACACATGCGCACACGTGTGTACATGTGCGTACACATGCGCACACGTGTGTACATGTGCGTACACATGCGCACACGTGTGTACATGTGCGTACACATGCGCACACGTGTGTACATGTGCGTACACATGCGCACACGTGTGTACATGTGCGTACACATGCGCACACGTGTGTACATGTGCGTACACATGCGCACACGTGTGTACATGTGCGTACACATGCGCACACGTGTGTACATGTGCGTACACATGCGCACACGTGTGTACATGTGCGTACACATGCGCACACGTGTGTACATGTGCGTACACATGCGCACACGTGTGTACATGTGCGTACACATGCGCACACGTGTGTACATGTGCGTACACATGCGCACACGTGTGTACATGTGCGTACACATGCGCACACGTGTGTACATGTGCGTACACATGCGCACACGTGTGTACATGTGCGTACACATGCGCACACGTGTGTACATGTGCGTACACATGCGCACACGTGTGTACATGTGCGTACACATGCGCACACGTGTGTACATGTGCATACACATGCGCACACGTGTGTACATGTGCTTACACATGCGCACACGTGTGTACATGTGCGTACACATGCGCACACGTGTGTACATGTGCGTACACATGCGCACACGTGTGTACATGTGCGTACACATGCGCACACGTGTGTACATGTGCATACACATGCGCACACGTGTGTACATGTGCGTACACATGCGCACACGTGTGTACATGTGCGTACACATGCGCACACGTGTGTACATGTGCGTACACATGCGCACACGTGTGTACATGTGCGTACACATGCGCACAAGTGTGTACATGTGCGTACACATGCGCACAATGAAAAAAAGTTGGTTATTTGATATATGAAAGCATATATTAAAGCAATGGAGGTCTATAGGGTTCCTTGAATCCCTTGTTTTCTTCTATTTTTATATTTCAATATGCTGATAAAATATTTTTTACTTGTTTTCATCTCTAGAGAAATAGATATTTCAATGAAGTCAAGCGAATTTTTTTTACTTTTTATTCAATATATTGATCTCGAATTCGGACTCTATTATAGTATTGGTGTTTTTTATTAGGATAAGATCAAAACTTCAGCCACCAAACTTAACTTTTTATATATATTATATAATGGTGGCTCCTTGTTTTGTTCAATTCTATTTTGATATACTATACTAGTGGGGTAACCCGTCATAAATGACGGGAGCATCTAGTTTCTTTTTGTGTGACTGTCCGGTTGTCATGAACTAATTCGCCATGACCACTTGTGTTTTTTATAAGCACCTTAATATTGTTACAGGTATGTGAAGACAGGGAGATACAGTCGTGTGCCCCGCCCCTTTATGACTGTCAGACCAAATATCAACCAATTGGAAATTGAAAAGAACGGGGCATGTGACGTCAGACCAAATAACAACCAATTCAAAATTGAAAAGAACGGGGCATGTGACATCATACGACATAACAAAATAATTAAAAGTTGCTGGCCCTCATAAAAAGGCGGGGAAAACGACTGTATTTTACAGTCTTTACTTGCCTGTCCTTACTATTGTTTGGATTCTTGGATCGGGAGAGTGCAACATAAAGTTGACCATGAGAAAAAAGCAGTTCATTTAAATTTCAATCTGATTAAGTTTTTGTCCTAAAACAATTTACCCTAAAGAAACATTTGCCCTAAAGGGAGATATTGCCCTAAAGGGAGATATTGCCCTAAAGGGAGATATTGCCCTAAAGGGAGATATTGCCCTAAAGGGAGATATTGCCCTAAAGGGACATTTGCCCTAAAGGGACATTTGCCCTAAAAAGACATTTGCCCTAAAAAGACATTTGCCCTAAAGAAACATTTGCCCTAAAGAAACATTTGCCCTAAAAAAACATTTGCCCTAAAGGGAGATATTGCCCTAAAGGGAGATATTACCCTAAAGGGACATTTGCCCTAAAGGGACGTTTGCCCTAAAGGGACGTTTGCCCTAAAGGGACGTTTGCCCTAAAGAGATGTTTGCCCTAAAGAGACGTTTGCCCTAAAGGGACATTTGCCCTAAAGGGACGTTTGCCCTAAAGGGACGTTTGCCCTAAAGGGACGTTTGCCCTAAAGGGATGTTTGCCCTAAAAAGACGTTTGCCCTAAAAAGACGTTTGCCCTAAAAAGACATTTGCCCTAAAGAAACATTTGCCCTAAAGGGAGATATTGCCCTAAAGGGACGTTTGCCCTAAAGGGACATTTGCCCTAAAGGGACGTTTGCCCTAAAGGGACGTTTGCCCTAAAAAGACATTTGCCCTAAAGGGAGATATTGCCCTAAAGGGAGATATTGCCCTAAAGGGACGTTTGCCCTAAAGAGACGTTTGCCCTAAAGGGACATTTGCCCTAAAGGGACATTTGCCCTAAAGGGACGTTTGCCCTAAAGAGACATTTGCCCTAAAGGGACATTTGCCCTAAAGGGACATTTGCCCTAAAGGGACGTTTGCCCTAAAGGGACGTTTGCCCTAAAAAGACGTTTGCCCTAAAAAGACATTTGCCCTAAAAAGACATTTGCCCTAAAAAGACATTTGCCCTAAAAAGACATTTGCCCTAAAAAGACATTTGCCCTAAAAAGACATTTGCCCTAAAAAGACATTTGCCCTAAAAAACATTTACCCTAAAAATACATTTGCCCTAAAAGGGCATTTGCCCTAAAAGGGCATTTGCCCTAAAAGGGCATTTGCCCTAAAGGGACATTTGCCCTAAAGGGAGATATTGCCCTAAAGGGAGATATTGCCCTAAAGGGAGATATTGCCCTAAAGGGAGATATTGCCCTAAAGGGAGATTTGCCCTAAAGGGAGATATTGCCCTAAAGGGAGATATTGCCCTAAAGGGAGATATTGCCCTAAAGGGACATTTGCCCTAAAGGGACATTTGCCCTAAAGGGGCATTTGCCCTAAAGAAACATTTGCCCTAAAGAAACATTTGCCCTAAAGGGACATTTGCCCTAAAGAGACATTTGCCCTAAAGAGACATTTGCCCTAAAGAGACATTTGCCCTAAAGAGACATTTGTCCTAAAGAGACATTTGCCCTAAAGAGACATTTGCCCTAAAGAGACATTTGCCCTAAAGAAACATTTGCCCTAAAGAGACATTTGCCCTAAAAAGACATTTGCCCTAAAGGGACATTTGCCCTAAAGGGACATTTGCCCTAAAGGGACATTTGCCCTAAAGGGACATTGCCCTAAAGGGACATTGCCCTAAAGGGACATTTGCCCTAAAGGGACATTTGCCCTAAAGGGACATTTGCCCTAAAAAACATTTGCCCTAAAAAACATTTGCCCTAAAGAGATGTTCCCCTAATGAGTAGTCTAAATATACAGTAATTGGTTTTAGGGCATATGTTCCTTGAGGGCAAATAGTTTTAGGGCAAATGGTTTTAGGGCAAGTGTTCTTTGAGGGCAAATAGTTTTAGGGCAAATGTTTTTAAGGCCAAGTGGTTTTATGGCAAGTTGTTTTAGAGCAAATGTTCTATTAGGGTAAATAGTTTTAGGGTAAATGGTTTTAGGGCAAGTGTTCCTTGAGGGCAAATAGTTTTAGGGCAAATGGTTTTAGGGCAAATGGTTTTAGGGCAAGTGGTTTTAGGGCAAATGTTCTATTAGGGTAAATGGTTTTAAGGAAAATGTTCCATTAGGGTTAATTGTTTTTATGGCACAATTGCCTGTGATAAACTGTAGTTTAATTTTGCTACTATTATCCCCTCCCCTTTTTATATTTGAAATAGAAAATGTGTTTTTCATTTTCTCTAGTGTGCGCATGTGCGTCGTTTTTTTTTTTTTACTAATTTCATTTCAATTTCAGTCACCCCCTCCCACTTTTCCTCCCTCCACTTTCTCTCTCGCCCCCCCCCCCCCTTCTACACTTTCCATCCAACCTTTCCCCCTCTCCAATTTAATATCATGGGGTTCTTGGATGGGAAGGGTGCAACATATAGTTGACCTTGAGAAAAAAAAAAAGCTGTTCATTTCTTCATTTATTTAAATTTATATAAATTCCGATGTGCTTCAATGGTTGTACAGCGTTATTTCAGCCAGAAAGACAGACAGACAGACAGATACACAGACCTGGGATATTATATATATATATAATATTTTAGGCCTATATACTGTAAATTATATATTATATATATATAATATCCCAGGTCTGTGTATCTGTCTGTCTGTCTGTCTTTCTGTCTGAAATAACGCTGTACAACCATTGAAGCACATCGGAATTTATATAAATTTAAATAAATGAAGAAATGAACAGCTTTTTTTTTCTCAAGGTCACCTATATGTTCCACCCTTCCCATCCAAGAACCCCATGATATTAAATTGGAGAGGGGGAAAGGTTGGATGGAAAGTGTAGAAGGGGGGGGGGGGGGCGAGAGAGAAACGTGGAGGGAGGAAAAGTGGGAGGGGGTGACTGAAATTGAAATGAAATTAGTAAAAAAAAAAAAAAAAAACGACGCGCATGCGCACATCAGAGAAAATGAAAAACACATTTTCTATTTCAAATATAAAAAGGGGAGGGGATAATAGTTGCAAAATTAAACTATAGTTTATCACAGGCAATTGTGCCATAAAAACAATTAACCCTAATGGAACATTTTCCTTAAAACCATTTACCCTAATAGAACATTTGCCCTAAAACCATTGCCCTAAAACTATTTGCCCTCAAGGAACACTTGCCCTAAAACCATTTACCCTAAAACTATTTACTCTAATAGAACATTTGCCCTAAAACCACTTGCCCTTAAAAACATTTGCCCTAAAACTATTTGCCCTCAAAGAACATGCCCTAAAACCAATTACTGTATATTTAGACTACTCATTAGGGGAACATCTCCTTAGGGCAAATGTTTTTTAGGGCAAATGTCCCTTTAGGGCAAATGTCTTTTTAGGGCAACTGTCTTTTTAGGGCAATATCTCCCTTTAGGGCAACTGTCTTTTTAGGGCAATATCTCCCTTTAGGGCAATATCTCCCTTTAGGGCAATATCTCCCTTTAGGGCAATATCTCCCTTTAGGGCAATATCTCCCTTTAGGGCAATATCTCCCTTTAGGGCAATATCTCCCTTTAGGGCAATATCTCCCTTTAGGGCAATATCTCCCTTTAGGGCAATATCTCCCTTTAGGGCAATATCTCCCTTTAGGGCAATATCTCCCTTTAGGGCAATATCTCCCTTTAGGGCAATATCTCCCTTTAGGGCAATATCTCCCTTTAGGGCAATATCTCCCTTTAGGGCAATATCTCCCTTTAGGGCAATATCTCCCTTTAGGGCAATATCTCCCTTTAGGGCAAATGTCCCTTTAGGGCAAATGTCTCTTTAGGGCAATATCTCCCTTTAGGGCAATATCTCCCTTTAGGGCAATATCTCCCTTTAGGGTAATATCTCCCTTTAGGGCAAATGTCCCTTTAGGGCAAATGTCCCTTTAGGGCAAATGTCCCTTTAGGGCAAATGTCCCTTTAGGGCAATATCTCCCTTTAGGGCAATATCTCCCTTTAGGGCAATATCTCTCTTTAGGGCAAATGTCCCTTTAGGGCAAATGTCCCTTTAGGGCAATATCTCCCTTTACGGCAATATCTCCCTTTAGGGCAAATGTTTCTTTAGGGCAAATGTTTCTTTAGGGTAAATTGTTTTAGGACAAAAACTTAATCAGATTGAAATTTAAATGAACTGCTTTTTTCTCATGGTCAACTTTATGTTGCACTCTCCCGATCCAAGAATCCAAACAATAGTAAGGACAGGCAAGTAAAGACAGTAAAATACAGTCGTTTTCCCCGCCTTTTTATGAGGGCCAGCAACTTTTAATTATTTTGTTATGTCGTCTGATGTCACATGCCCCGTTCTTTTCAATTTTGAATTGGTTGTTATTTGGTCTGACGTCACATGCCCCGTTCTTTTCAATTTCCAATTGGTTGATATTTGGTCTGACAGTCATAAAGGGGCGGGGCACACGACTGTATCTCCCTGTCTTCACATACCTATAACAATATTAAGGTGCTTATAAAAAACACAAGTGGTCAAGGCGAATTGCTTCATGACAACCGGACAGTCACACAAAAAGAAACTAGATGCTCCCGTCATTTATGACGGGTTACCCCACTAGTATATATATATATATATATATATATATATATATATATATATATATATATATATATATATATATATATATATATATATATATATATATATATATATATATATATATATATATATATATATATATATATATATATATATATATATACAATTTACAGTATATAGGCCTAAAATATATAGTATATCAAAATAGAATTGAACAAAACAAGGAGCCACCATTGACTGCATTGCACCAAGTACAGTTATATCATCTGTGTGCTTCCTTCCGATAGGTCGGACTTTGAGTCTCTTGAGACATATTGCAGTGTTTGGGTTTATAGCAATTGCATTTTCAAACATTACGCTCCTATAACTGTAACTAAGATCATCATTTTTTTTTCTGGGTCCGCTTTCCAGCATCGGTCCAAAAAGCCTGAAAATGACTACACTAATACATGTAGTATGGTTATTTCTAGGATTTTATTGTAAGAAGGATTTTCATGAAATATTAACATAAAATGGAAAAAATTACCTGTAAAGTAAACAAAGGTTTCTAATTGCCTTTTGGTTGCTATTTATTTTTCCATAGCTGTATGTAGCAAAACATCCTGACTGCTGTTACAGTTATGTCTACTGTTCTACATGTATTTCTTGCAATAAATTGTGCTCATCAGTGTGACATTATTGTATTTACATCACTTGCAGAACGTTTATGCAAACCGACTTGCAGAAAAAATGCTATTTACATTTTGTTAAAAGACATTCGTGCAAGCTTCGGTCGAACATTTGGCGTATTACAAGCCATATGACAAATGCTGCGTCGCTTTTTCTTTAGTTTTCGACTATATCGACCTACATTGACTATTAAGATACAGGGCACAGTCGAAAACTAAATAAAAAGCTGTAAAGAAATGTCTCTATCTATGAAAGAAATATATACAGTATAGTAGTATATAACACACACCTGGACCGGAAGTGGCGTAGGGGTGGGCAACGTGCGGCCCGCGAGCCACCCCTGACGTCGCTTCCGGTCCAGGTGGGTGTTAAAGGGGTGAGAAAGCAAAAAACAAGATGGCGGCGTAAAAAAGTGTGAAGTGAGGTGGAATTTGATCGGTTTTTACAGGGGGTGGTGAGGTTAAAAAAAAGTGTGAAGTGAGGTGGAATTTGATCGGTTTTTGCAGGGGGTGGTGAGGTTGAATTACGCTTGCGGCCCGCAAGCCACAAATGCGGCCCGCGAGTTGTTATGAGTGATTTTTTGGGAATTTCTTATTAAAGCAAAAACAAGATGGCGGCGATGGGGTGTTGCTAGGTGGAATGTAAAAAGGGGGTGAAGTGAGGCAGAATATTGTTTTTTGCAGTGGGTGCGTTATATTTCTAAAGGCAGAGGGCACTGTTCATGACCTAATTTCATCACATTTCAATTTCCAGTCTATAAACTTGTCCAAGTTTGTTCTTTAACTCCACCCCTTTTCCTTATGTGTGAAATCAATTTCCTGTCCAACCACACCTGTTTGACCTAATTTCATCACATTTCAATTTCCGGTCTATAAACTTGTCCAGATTTGTTCTTTAACTCCACCCCCTCTCCCCTATGTGTAAATTCAATTTCCTGTCCACACCTGCATGTCCACACCTGTTTGACCTACATTTGATTAAAAGTAATTTCCCTCACCCCAAACTTGTTCAAACTTGTTTTAACACCCTCACCCCTATGTGTAAATTCTATTTCCTGTCCACACCTGTTGACCTACATTTGATTAAAATTAATTTCCCTCACTCCAAACTTGTTCAAACTTGTTTTAACACCCTCACCCCAATGTGTAAATTCAATTTCCTGTCCAAACTTGTTTGTGACCTACATTTAATTAAAAAAATTCCTGTCCAAACATTTTGACCCCTAACTTCCATTTGAAAAACTTAAAAGAAAACTTAAAATGTTAATTATAGAAGCTGGACTTTGAAAATAAATTAAACTTTGAAATTTGTGAATGTGATAGCGGAAGACTATAGAATTAGATTTACAAGCATAGAACTTAGAAATAATTGAAAGACAGTACTTCCAAAACATGCTAATGAAAAATAGAAAATAGTAGAATTAAAAAATGTTCTGCCACATTTAAAGCAAACTTTCATTGACTTGTTTAATTATTGTCCTCACGAAAAAATCATGAATTGCATAAACTATTTGGAAATTCTTTCCTTTAGCAGCCATTTAGCCTCGATGCAGAAGATTGCACCGCTTTCTCACGCTATTTGGCACCTTTCGCACAAACTATATAAAATACCACAACCACGACTTAGAGGTTAGCGGCTCGTAACCAAAAGAATGCCCAAATTTTCATCAAACTATTTAAATTGATATGTTGAAATACGTTAATCTTGAATGTAATTTGCATGTAAAAAAAAACAAAAAATGCATAACTAGTTTACAAATTAAAACTTTTTTCTGTATGCAAAAAAAAAACAAAAAACACGTAACTAGTTTACAAATTAAAACTTTTTTCTGTATGCAAAAAAACAAAACAAAAAACGCATAAGTTTACAAATTAAAACTTTTTTCTGTATGCAAAAAAACAAAAAACGCGTTTTTTTTTTTTGCATACAGAAAAAAGTTTTAATTTGTAAACTAATAATAAATACTAGTTTACAAATTAAACTTTTCCTAAATTGATTTAATGATGCGTTTTTTTATTTGCAACATGCATAAAAGCATATTTAGAAATTACGTGTTTTTTAGGCATTCAGAAAAAGGTTTAATATCTAAAATAGTATAAAAACTATTTTAAAAATTATGTATTGTTCAAAGTAACATTAAAAGGCCCATGTTACAGGGTATGTCTACTGTATGTGCTAATTTATAAGACCTCATTAAATTGCCCTCTTGATACAGTAGGTATGTGTGTGTGTGTGTGGGAAAAACAGAACAAAGTTTAATTTCTAGAATAGTATAAAAACTATTCTAGAAATTATGCATAGTGCAAAACTTTTTTGTGATGCTACTGCACTAATTAACATTAAAAGGTCCCTGTAAAGAGGTATGTCTACTGTATGTGTTAATTTATAAGACTTCACTGAAATGTGTCTTCTTGATATAGTAGGTATGTGTGTGTGTGGGAAAAATTAGCTATTTGCAAGTAACAGACTTTAAATAAGCATTTGTGTGAAAGTGGCTATTTTTTCCTAAATTCTTATTGTTAAACTTTACTATAAATAAAGTCTACCAGAATATGTTTCCACATTACAACTTTTACATTTACAACAGCTTTAACATTGTAATTGTGTTATCAATTTGCAAAAAAATGGATAGCATAGTGGAGAATGAGTGCAATGTAGGGCTAGCATTTTTTTCTTTATTAACATCGTTTTTTATGCTAATGGTTTTTTGTTTTTAGGTGCCCTTACTGTCTAATTATACATACACACACACAATCATATTCATGACCACACGCACACACATTCCCACACACACACATACACACTATACCACTGAATACTCGGGAGACAATGTGGGACCTGTTGGTCCCTTTTACAGAGTAGAACCTGATGATGCTGGCAATCTTTCCCGACTGGATTCTAGTTCTACTCTTGGTCTAAATGATCCTTTAGCCCAATGGTTGGAAACTATTCTCGGTGACGATGAATTACACATACTCTACGCCGTCGATACCAGTCCCGTAAACCCGGAGGAATATTTTGTTGACATGTATGTATTTGTTTATTAAAAATATGCTCAAATGACATGTAATTATTACTTTTTTATAGTGATTATGCGACACGGTTGTCACCACGGTCAGATGCAACCACTGTGGATTACCCCCTGATTGAGGAAGAGCAGCACGATGTGGAACGACCGCAGCAGCATTGTCCGTCACTTAACCGAAGATTGGAAAGGGAGGAACAGCCGCCGCCGTGTGTCCGAAGGCTGCGATGCACGTCTAGGGGGTGGTGCTGACATTAAGAGGCGTACATAGCTGCATTACTTCAATTTTTTATTAAAAAAAGACGTTTTTGTTATCCAAACCAAAGTTTGCAATTTAATATTTATATTATTTGCCGTTGTGAAAAAATACAAAATAAAATTGATAATCTGTCCATTTGTTTTATTTATTCGAAGTTTTCACGTAAATCTTTTTATGTTAAGTTTACAGAGAGAGGCTTGATGTGTGTTTTGTTTTAATTTTTTTCTTTAAAAACTAGAAGATACACTGTAATTTCTTTTTATGGGTTAAGTTTATAGATATGTTTTCTAGGTTCTTATAAAATTTCATTCGTTTCTATAGAGCTGATTAGTTTCTAGAAAATATTTCGTGTTTATATCTTTTTACGTTTAGTGTATGTGAAGTGATCCAATTTTAATTTAATATTTTAAAAACTAGAAAACACACGGCGACATCCTTTTAGGTTTATGTTTATAAATGTTTTTTCTAGTTTTTTTAACAAAAAATTACATCATTTTTTACAGAGCTGTTTAGTTTTTTATAAATTATTTCAAGTTTCAATCTTTCCATGTTAATGAAGTGTGTAGAGATTAAAAATCTAGAACAATGACTCCTCGTTTTTTGGATGAAACAATTTCAAACGATTTCACGATGAAACTGAACCTCGATTTCGCTTCTCAGCGTTTGCCGACAAATGATACTAGGTAACGGTGAACCCCTGACTGTTATGTTGTTGAGTATTTCGGATTTTCCTAACTCGGCACGATAAAAACCTTTGATGGTAATGAGAACAATCGTAAGGCCTCAAATTCAATCGATGCACGCGCATATGCTGCTGCAAGAGAGAAGCCGTCGTAAAAAGGGCACTCCACCTGTAATAACACGTACATCCTTCGAACGTGAAAACATTCTTGTCTTGCACATTTCAGGGGGGAATATTATCGCACCCGACATTTCCATTCTTGCTTTTAAGGTTTACGTAACAATGAACTTTTGAAGTTGCATTGTCATACATATAATTTACGAAGAAGCTAAATTTTTTAAAAGAATTCCAAAAGAAAACAAGTCTGAATAGAAGTTTTGTGGGCCGTACCAGGCAAGGCAAGTAAATGTCGCGCCCAGTGAACCCAACCCCCAAAGGTACAACAGAGGCTGGCCCGCAGCAGTCAACAACAGAGTCGACCCCGGCACCACCGATTCAGAGGGAACAACGGCAACGAAGTTCAAGAAACGGCGGCACCAAAGGACCAGCAACGTCACAGATTCATCAACAATAAAACCATTATATGACGTTACATCATGCGAATATTTATTGTGTTACCTAGTTCTATAGACTTAATACATCCGTGTTTAAATAACGCATAAATCAGAGGAACTAGTTAATATAACTAACTATAGATTGATGGCAAGGTGTTGTTACCCATTGTTTGCGAATAACACTCACGGATGCTGCATGTGTTTATTCACCATTAAACTACCGAACCTTTTAATCTTATTGCGGAATATGAACATTTGCCCTAAAGACCCTAAGTCCCTTTTACCCTAAATTGTGAACTGCCCTAATGGGATGAACAGCTTTAGGGCAAATGTATGTACGGCAAGCGTTTTTAGGACAAACACGTCATGTACACCCCATGATTATTACACATTTTGCATTATAGATTAATTAATTAATTAATTAATGATCATCACTTATATTGCAATATGTTCATGAAACTTTCTCAAAAACAAATATAATTTGAAGTTGCTTGCAATTTTTCCAAGGTCCAACCAACAATAATGTCCTGTGTACATGTATATAGTTTAGTAGTGTCAGATTGAGTTATGTTTGCAAACGTGGGGGAAAATTGGAACATTGTGTGTGTCAGCTAGTTATTTTGTTGCTGCTGCTGCTGCTGCTAATATAGTTAATTTTAGTTGTGTGTTTGTTTCAGTTACTGCAGGAGTGCCAAAAGTAATTTCCAAACACGTTTGCAGAGCATTAATTGCAACAGTTCTTCAATGTTTTCTAAATGTTGACATACAGGAGCCATAAACTTGATTGCATTTACCATTAAACATATCAAATACGTTATTTAGATACCCCGGTATTCTACATATAAGTTCATGAAATTACTAGTAATCAGTTATTACTAATCAGTTATCGAGGATGTTCTCAATTGTTTTTTTGTTTTTTTTGCAAAACAATTAGAGCACATAATATTAAGCTGAAAAATACATTTTGACCTAATTTGGATTCAGGTCGTTAAATACAATATTTGTGTGTAAACACAGTGTGTAGACTTAGAAGTTTCTAAACTAATTAACTTTTAGTTATTAACTTATATTATCAAAATTGACAGTTTTATTGTTATTGTTTGGCAAAATTCTAACAGTCTGTTACGATGAAAAAATAACGCGAACAAACATAAGTGCTCAAAGCTTTTTCTATGGGGCGACTGAATAAGCGCCAAATTGAACAAACGCCAAACTGAATAACCGCCAAATTGAACAAACGCCAAACTGAATAACCGCCAAATTTTTGGCTTTTATTCAGTTTGGCGTTTCTTCCATTTGGCGCTTATTCAGTTTGGCGTTTGTTCCATTTGGCTTTTATTCAGTTTGGCGTTTATTCAGTTTGGCGTTTATTCAGTTTGGCGTTTGTTCAATTTGGCGCTTGTTCAATTTGGCGCTTGATCAGCGCCACTTTTTCTATAATGAATATTAATGATATTATGGTAGAATATGCCTAAAGTCAGCCTCTTCCATAAGTCAGCCATGTAAGCAAAATATGGGCTATAATAATACATGTATAATGGTTCAATATTGTAGAACACTATATATTACAGTATAAGCCTATATAAAAAAATAAAATTCAGCAATTATTCTAGTAACTATTCATGAAATCACTTATTTCTGTGTCCTTCTAGTATCTAAATGAAAAATGTAACATACATGCGATGTTGTCACTGGTCGCAAAACTGCCATGCTGCATGATGAAAATCATGTCAAATGAATGCCAACAGTAAATAGTGACTATATTGATATACTTGTATTAACACTATACAGGGATGGATATTAGAATTGAAATTGGAATCGGAATCGGAATTAATTGATAATTTTTTGGTACTTTGGTATTTTTAGAATTTGTCATCTCTGCTACCTGGGCACTCAATATACAATGAAATGTCTAAAATACAAATCAAAAAAGTATTTACCAGTTCAATAATTATCTGTTATGTACGAAATGGATACCCAAAATAATACTGCCCACTTTGTGTAATACTTAATCAATAATTATAATTAAAGCAAATTTAGTCGACTTTTAATAATAATTTAATAAAATATCTTGCTTCCTCTATGTATATTGTAGAATATCTTAACTTGAGTATTGAGGATCACAATTGGGTACTAAGAAAGCTTTGGTGTCACAAGATACAGAGAATGTCAGATGTGAGTGGAAGTGACAGGTATATTTTCACAACTTTTGAGCGCATAGTACACACACACACACACACACACACATGCAAAATTAAAAGTCTTGCTGTAATGGTAAAATCCAATTAATACACAAAACACTTTTGAGTGATCGAGCTGTACTACAACATGTTGTCGCTGGTGGGTGAGCCTTGGTTGCAATGTATAGGGCCGCCGAGAGCGAGCCCGGGCCACGGGAAAACAATAATTCCGGGCCCAATTTAGTTGTTAACACACATAAACACAGTGTGCAGTCAACCTGGGTTTGAGGCCCTGACCCATAAGCACTTATTATTACTAGTATTACTACGTATTACGATTACCGACAAAGAGGTTAAAGAAATGATGCAAAAAAATCGCAAATAATAAAATTGGATAATAGTTTCTAATAATAAAAAAATCCAGACAGGATGCACCTGCCCAGGGAATTTTTCCCGGCTTCCCCCTCTCTCGTCGGCCCTGGCAATGTATTGTTATTGAAAGGCCCACTGAACCTTTGCACGAGAGCCACACGCTGACTATACATTATGCAATCGAACTCAACCACTAAAAAGTGGTTGGTGTGGTTCAATTTATTACTAGACTGTCTTTCAGGTGCTTAGGCCTTGTAATAGTCAATCACGTATACAGCTTTTTATCCCGTATTCATTTTATGTAGCCAAGGTTTAATAAATAATCAAGGCAGTTTGCTTTATTAAACGATGGTTATTCATTAAATCAGTGATTCCCAAAGCTTTTTTTTTGTTCACGGCACAATAATTTTTGCTTGAAGAAATTGCGGCACACCAGGCAAAACTCAAAATAAACTAGTGAGCCACGGCACACCTTTTGGGAGTCACTGCGTTAGAGGTTTGTTAGTGTTGGCTGGTTGGTTATTTAAATGTTTAACGTTCCTTTAGCTTCGATGGTTATTCATTAGAAAATTTTCCACGAACTTTCCTTCGAAGTTTGTTTAATTGTTGTTTTTCTTTGACAAATAGCATATGGATGAAATTGATATAAAATAATTTGCCATAAAGTTTTTTCAAGTTGCAACTGATGGAAGAAATAAGTCATCGAAATAAATACTCTATTAATACTTTGATTCACTTTTATTTATTAAAATATTTAACGATGATGAACCAAATGTAGTGCAATCCTAAGTACTGTTAAGGGGTATTAGTACAGCCAGTGTTACCGATAGGGAATGAAATAAGTCCCTTTGAAGTGGCAAGTTGTTGAGCTACAGTTGATGCACTTGATTGCACAGTGTTGTTGCAGCGGTTTAGATTGCACATAACAAGATACACTGAAGAAAAGCAAAAAACGAACAATTATTTCTCTATTTGTATAATTTTTAAAAGTAGTACATACAGTTAGAATTGCAAAAATACAATGTTATGACACCGTCACTGTCAATAGTTCCTGTAGTAAAGTACGCTTGATCTGCACCATACAATACAATGAAATTTGTTATTATAAAATAATAAAAAATGATTGATTAACATTGAGGCACATACTACAGGCCACTAAATAGCTTACTACGGTCTATAAAGATTTGGGAAGTAAGTCCATTTACGGAAAGAATCCCTGTATAGTTGGCGACTTGGTTATTGCCATTTGCACTATATTTAAACGCACAAAGAAATAAATAATAAGGCTTTTATATTACATATCTAGTGTAATAAGTATAATAACAGTTATTCTTACTTTTGATATAAATTACTGTAGGTTACAACTGTACTACCACCAGTCGCATTGTTAAAAACATAATACTGGCAATTTCCATACTTCAGATTAGTCGCTGCCACATAATAAAGTAAATTTAGTTTTCCACCAAACTGTCAAAGATGAACCCCAAAAGAAAAAATTGTACATTTTTCTAAATGTTTAAAAAACAAAATTACGAACTTATTTATATGCAAACATACCACTTTATTATATGTTGATGTAGTTATTGCACATGGAGGTAAAGCATTACAAGTAGAAGTCTGTTCATTAGAGAAATGAATACAAACAGTAATTACTAAAAAGATTACTTGAAACAGCCGACTCATTGTTACAGACAAAGTATTGTTTTAAACCAGCAGAATGCTTGCTTTCAATGCAAAATGACACCACGATTTTATTCAATCATAATATATACAATTATAAAATATACTCATCACCACACTGGGTGATGAGTCTGGTTAGATTATTATTTGAAATAAAGCAAATAGTAATATGAATATTAAATAACAAAAGTGTTTTGTAAAGAAATTACCATAGGTACACAGCAATGATGGATGATGTCAAATAATTTTTTATGCGATAAACGTCACAATTGGGTGGGATATTGAGTGTAACAAAATGTACAGACTATCAGGAAGGAGTGGAAGTCCACACAATCGTGATAAAAATATTTATTTAACTGTCTAGCCTTTTTTTGGGAACAGTTTACATAAAAGTAACATTAACATATATTATTTAGCTGACATTCATATATGAACAGCATTTAATTTTGGTCATCCGTATGCACTATCAAGGATGTTATTGATATAAATACGCTCTCATATAATGTCAATATTTAAAATAAAACTAATTTAATCTCAACTGTCCTCCATCCATCAGTTATATACAGGATGTATATAAAGTTCTTGTGCAGTTTGTAACACGCCTGGCCCCCGTTTACCAGGCAGTTCACCATTTTGTAATGTTGCTGGTCTCGGTCCAGCCTGGTCGGCTAATGTAGTGTGGCCCTGTTTCACACTTCCACCTCTCTGTAATGTGCCTGGACCTTGTTGTCCAGGCTGCTGCTTGTCTCTTTGTTGGGTGGCTGGCCCTGTGCCAGCTAGTCGGGTCCGGGTTGTGTGACGCTCCACACTCTCCAAGCTCGGGCTCTGTGACCTGCCGGGTGATCCAGGTCGACTAGATGACCTGGATGCGTGGCCCTTTGTCATGCCTCCACCTCGATGCAGAAACGAAACTCTCCAGTCTTTTTCTTGACCAGAACGATGGATGAAGCATATGGCGATTTGGATGCATGTATGACCCAAGCTTGACGCATCTCTGTGATTGAGTCATCAATGATCTGTCATTACTACACCTTTCTTTCGACAGAAGTCTGTGTCCGTTTCGATGTAAACTGTTTCAAAGTTTTGCACAAGTCGTCCTGCAGTAACTTCGAGGTTTACCGACTGTCCGGGGTTTAAAAAACCATTCTTTAGTATCGTCCTTTGCAGTTTGGATGACCTCATCCGGACTCAGTTCTTTGATCCTGTCGTAGAACCTCAGATTGGTAAATTAAACTTTATTTCAACTCATTGAGACAACGAGATCAAATGCAGATCCGACATCTTGACCGAGTAAAGCTTCTCATCATCCCTTGATTACTAGCATGCGAAGTATGGCATGCTTTCCTGCTAACTCGAATGTAGGCCACATTTGTCCCACAATCATGTTTGGTTTACCTCCAACAGCATCCAGCAACAGCATTCCAACCTTGAATGTCGGCAATGTCCTCAAAACATTCCAAAAAGTCATGCACGGACATAACACCATCAAACCATTTGAGAGTTTCTAATGGGTGGCGACCGTGATACCTCTTGATCAAAGTCTCACAGGTCAGAGCATCATCATCGTCTTCTGATGAAGTGTTACTCAAAACCGATCATGCATATTTTACATGCACCCTCTTATGTCTAGCACGGACAATATGTTGTTCCCCTTGAACCTTGGGTTCTTAAATAAACTCACTCGTTTGTGGTGGTTCTGTTGCAGTAAATCCAAGTGCCATCATGATGGATTCTTTCTGCCTCTTGGTCTTCAATGTCACCAAATACTCAAAAGTAGCTTGCATTTTGAGTTGGGTTGACAGTTGAGAGACCTCCTCTGCTTAAACCTTCAATGACTTCTTAGGTTTCCCTTTTGGAGTCGTTTTCGGAGCACTGATTGTTCCTGATTGTTTGTCATCACTGTCTCTAGTGAAACTACCACTTGCACCTCCACCATTATGTAACATGCCTGGCCCCGTGGACCAGGCGGTTCACCATTTTGTAATGTTGCTGGTCTCGATAGAGCCTGGTCTGCTGATGTAGTGTGGCCCTGTTTTGCACTTCCACCTTTTTGTAATGTGCCTGGATCCTGTTGTCCAGGCTGCTGCTTGTCTCTGTTGGGTGACTGGCCCTGTGCCAGCCAGTCGGGTCCTGGTTGTGTGATGCTCCACACTTTCCTAGCTCGGGCTCTGTGACCTGTCGGGTGATCCAGGTCGACTTGATGACCTGGATGCACGGCCCTTGGTTGTGCCTATGCCTCGGGTAGGAGTAGGACTCCCTGGCATGTCGATCTGTTTTGGAGTCTGTGTGTACGGGACTCAAGGTCCCCACGTTTTAAAGAGAAAGTGACGACTTCAGTTAAAAAACCTCTCTTTTGATACTAACTGGTTTGTTATATGTTATTCGATACATAGTGTAAATAAACGATTACATAAGTGACTGAAATCCTCTAGAAAAGATTCTAAGTCCCAAAAGAAAGATTTGTGACTTAGAATATTCTGTACGAATAATTTTTACGAAATCAACATTTTTGAAACGAAAATCAAAGAAATCAGCCCTGAGCTTTCCTTGTGCAAGTACTTTTATTGTTTTGGCCCCTGGGAGGGGTCACTCTGTACTAGGATTTGCCCATCAGTCAGATTGACCAATGGTCAGTCCTGACTCCTAAATATCTCTTTATTTGGCATCAAATTCTAAGAAGAATTTGCATAATTCCAGAGAAACTATTCTGGAATTATGGTCATTCTTGATCGTGAGTGTTGTTTAAACTGTCAAAATCCGTGAGAATTCTGAATGAATTCTCAACGAATTTAATGTCTTTTTGAGACTGGTCAGTTTTGGACAACACAGGGTGCCATCCCGCAAAAGGGGTTCAAAGTGATCGGCCTCACTCACATGTGTGCAGCTGGCACAAGTGTGGGTGGTGTCACAAGTTTCAATTTTTAATAACTTCACTTCTATACTTGCCTTTTCTTAACGTTGAAAGTGTTTCATATCATTTCTTTTTTTATCAGAATCAATGATACAGTCTTAAATTTTTGATCAATCTCTATGGCGTCACAATTTTCTTCTTAGGATGGGGCAGGTATACTCGTATATATGATAGAAACAATCTGTAAAATTCCACTGAAAGGGATTCAGCATATTTAATTATAGAAATGTTAACTTTCGACATATCCACCATCTTTTATATATGTTACTGTTAATCTGCGGAGTCAGTCAATCTGCAGATTGCCTAGGCAATTTGTACAACAACCAACCTGCTAGTAAATCTGCGAAATTCAATACATTTTAGAGAATAGATTTTGCATCATGTTTTTGAAGTTTTCCAAACACGTTCTGCAGTTGTGCTTGGGTTATAGGCTGCACTGATCGCATTTGTCATACTAAAAGTTTGTTTAGAAATTAGGGTTTTGTGTTCCTTTCAGTTTCATTTTACAGATTGTTTATATTTTAATTAGAAGTAAAATTATTACAAACTGAAAGTGTAAAAACGGACTTTATGGACAGACACTCTATATGAAATCAAGGTTTGTTATTTTAGCATAGAAATTGTATACATATATTTTAGTTTCTAGTTTAGTTAGGTGAGAGTTAAAATAGACGAGTGTATGGTAATTATGTGTAAATTCAAAACTATTAATTTTGCAACATTTGTTCAGGCTGTTCAATTTTCTCAAATGCTACAACATCAATGTGCCACACAGTGCAATATGAGTATTCTAACAAATAAATCAGCATACACCTATATGGTATACGATGGGATAATTTTAAGCAACAGCTCAGTAATACCAGTATGTAATATATGTTTATTCAAATGATTTTTTGTGTTTATAAGATATATATATATAGGGTGACAATTATTGAGCTATATGATAAAAGAAATTAATTATTCAAAAAGCTATTGAGTTCAAACATTTTATGCAATTGTAAACGTAACAACAGATATTCGGATTTAGTTTATGACATGTTTGATATGCATGCCATCAATGGCTATGATGTGGCGCAGACAAATAGCAAAATTCTGCACAACTCACTGAAGTGTCTGGACATCGATGTTTTCAATGACCTTCTGGATGGCAGTTTTGAGTTCAGCAATGGTTTTGGGGTTTTTTGTGTAAACTTTGTCTTTAATATTGCCCCACAAAAATGAGTCACAAGGTTGGGGCTGTTATTGCTGGAATAGTAGGCCTTGACGATGGATATCCGCTGAGAAATGCTGTATTTTGACATTTTCACTGAAAAATAAAAATCAACAACAATAAGTGTGCGCATGCGCACAAAAAATCCCAACATGCCCTGCATTCAACCGCCAAATTTGAACTGAATCTCGCCAATGGTTCGAAAGTTATCAAGGTTTCTTTTCATATAGCTCAATAATTGTCACCCTGTATACAGTATAACAGCTTAATATTGTAATAATGGTGGCGCTGATAAAGAGCCCAAATGAACAAACGCCAACTTTAATAACAGCCAAATCAACAAATTAAGATTCACTGAAACTAACGTAACTGGTTCAATGGAGCCCGCAAACATTTTTGCAAGAGGGAACTACGTTTATTTAGGAAAAGATCAAAAAATGCAAAACAGGAAATTAAGAACAAGTGTATTTTTTCATCGAGGTTTTTTTTAAGTTAAATTTCTTAAGTTCCTTTTTGTAGATCTTTAAATCTTTAGTGCTTTAGTGCGAAAGAAATAGATTAAAAACCAAAAAGTAGTATAGGTAAAATAAATTCATAGTCATCTTCCATGGGAGCAAGTGTCCCTCTTATTCCTATTTGCGGGGCGCCCATGAACTAGTTTAGTTATCATTTTGCTTCTAAACTGTAACTACGTTTTTTATATATAGGTGAGGCGCATAAGCACCAAAGTGAATACCGGAACATTTTTGGCAATTATTCAGTTTGGCGTTTAAATCAGTCACCTTGTAATAATGAGGGCTCGGTTTTTATGCAATATCAAGCAAATGTTTTTCGATCTGTAATTCAAGGGCCAATTATGAAATAACTATCCCATTTAGATCAACCAAAAATAATTATACTTTTTCATTCAAAAACACTAGTGGTTAGAGTCTAGAACTTTAGTTCACAACTGATAGTAATTAGACAATCTACCTCTAACCAGCATTTTGGATTAGAAAAAGCATAATCGCAGTTACTCTAATGATGATGATTACATCGCAATTGGCACTTGGATCATAAATTGAGAAACATTTGCTAGATATTGCATAAAAATCCGCGTCCTAGTAATAATATATATATAATCTTTTTTTCTTCTATTTTTATATTTCAATATGCTGATAAAATATTTTTTACTTGTTTTCATCTCTAGAGAAATAGATATTTGAATGAAGTCAAGCGATTTTTTTTTTACTTTTTATTCAATATATTGATCTCGAATTTGGACTCTATTATAGTATTGGTGTTTTTTATTAGGATAAGATGAAAACTTCAGCCACCAAACTTTAACTTTTTTTTATATATACAATTTACAGTATATAGGCCTAAAATATATAGTATATCAAAATAGAATTGAACAAAACAAGGAGCCACCATTGACTGCATTGCACCAAGTACAGTTATATCATCTGTGTGCTTCCTTCCGATAGGTCGGACTTTGAGTCTCTTGAGACATATTGCAGTGTTTGGGTTTATAGCAATTGCATTTTCAAACATTACGCTCCAATAACTGTAACTAAGATCATCATTTTTTTTTTCTGGGTCCGCTTTCCAGCATCGGTCTGTTGAGACACGATACGGCCACATCGGTCTGTGGTAGGCCTATGGTTGAACGTGGCCGACGACGGTTGCAGTCTGTGCGGCGTCGATTACTTCAGCCCCTGGTTCTCTTGAGAATTCTTTCCTAAAAAACCAAAATCACTTTCCGTTCACAACCAATTCTCTTTTCCACAACTCGTCACATTTGGTTTCATATAGGTCCCTATTTTTTCTTCTTCTTCTTCTTCTTCTTTTTCATTTTCTTCTGTACTTAATTGATAAAACGAACATGTTCCTTTTTTATTATCAAAATTTTATATCTTAATCCTATTTGGAGAGATTAGTAGAAATGCTTAATTAACTTGAGATGTGGATTAGTGGTTTGTGAGGTATGAGACCTAAATTGATTGAGAATTAAATTAAAAATAGGCACAAATTCAAGAAGTAAACTTTAACTTGAACCCATGAAACCCGTTTCTCTATATTCAGAAACCAAAGTCTTTCTTTAAAGTCTAAACCAGGGGTGGGCAACCTAGTCACCAATCGCGACACGTGGCGATTTCTCATCAAAAGTATGGCGATTTTAAGTTTGCCATGTTTTGATTTTCTTTTCTTTTTTAATAATACTGTAGTAAAAAATAATTTTTATTAAAAATAACGAAACTTTTTTCCTGACGACAAATTTTGATTCCAATTCGAACAAGTTATTTTAATCATTTGTGCCTGATTTCATTGTAATTGATTTGTAACTAATTGTATAATTGGTTATAAATGTATATTATGTTGAATTTAAATAAATGGTTAAATTTCTCATTTTTTTGTACGGTGTGACAAATTTCGATTATTAATCGCCACATTTGTGGTTACATTGAATAATAGTTTGCCAACTTTTGCTCTAAAGAACCTAGAGGGAGGATATGTTCTCCCTCCTAGATCCTTTAAAAGAAAAGAATTTCCGAATGTACTTGATTTTGTCATTTTCTTCTCAGTGAATTGCAAACATGACGTTTACATATACACATTCTAACCTTTCACACTCGAGAAAGCAACAATGTGAATTAAATAATCGCTTTCTTGATAAGGTTGAGTACAGCTAGTATGGTTCCTGGACACATTTTCTTTACTGACGTCCACCCAAATTTTGTTTCTGGATGCAACGTTCTTGGGTTTTTTTTAAGTGATAATAATTTTTTATTTTGTTTCCGAATGCACCATATGTTGAAACTGTGCCTCAGAGGGACTAACTTAATGTTTAAGTACCGAAGTTTGCTGCTTGAATTTTTACCTATAGTCAAGATTTTGGATATTAATACTAGTGATAAACCACGCTTTAATATTTTATTTACATAATATTAATGTGATTCTGTAATTTATAAATATGAAGTTATAGAGACAAAATTGTTTGCTTGCGTTTTTAGCTTTTTATATATTTGCAACTAAAGAATGAAAATCTATGATGCAAACGTATAAATGAAAGAAAGGGAAGGGACTAGGACAATACAATGAGCCTGAGTGTCAAGAGGGGGGTTTAAGGGTAGGTTTACTGAGGGTGCTGAAGTAAGTGGTGTGGAACGGTGCATGATGCGTATTCTTTGACACACATGGTTCTTCTTTTTATAAGAGCTGAAAAAAAAGTTGGGAGATTTATTTTTCTTTTTATTTGCCCATCATATGGGTGCTCCTCGCGCTCTCGCTCTTTCTCTCTCTCTCTCTCTCTCTAGTATTCTAGTCTGCAGTATTTACCTCTCTTCATCTTTTTTTTTTTCTCTTTTTTTTTGAGACCCTGGGTGGGTGTTGCATATGTGCCAATCCGATAGTGGTGGCTTCTTTCCAGATGACTAAACTCTCAACTGACAATGTCTATACAAAAAATAGCTTCAAAGGTGAAACCACTTTGATAAGAAAACTTTTCTCTTCATCCCAATGTCTGACGCTTCACATTTTTTGATTTAGTCATTATTATTTTCATTATTATTTGGTGGTACACATAAGGAGACAATAGAAAAAAATCTATACAACTATATTGCAATCTGGAATGTCATATTTGACATTTTTTTAAAAAATAAGTTTTACTTTCTTTCAATGTTATTCAGTATGAAGTTTTGTTTAAGCTAATAATTGCTCATTCTACAGCTGAGTCTATCAAAATTTAAGTTGAAGATTAGTGGAAGGTATCGGCGACTTGAAAGTTGCACGATTGAACTGTCTATGCAATTTTTTAATTGTTTTCTTTTTAAGTCGTGTACATGTTTTTGCGTTAATTTGTATGTTTATTAAATTTTGATTTGTTGCCCACCTTTTTCAACAATAAGAATCAATACATTGGTATAAAAATGTTATTATAGATATTTTACAATTTCCAATTTCAATAGGTGTTTGAAGTTTCTTTGCATGCTTAGATATTATCCATGTGATATTATTAAAAAAAGTGCGTAATTATAATTATCGATAAATGAAAGAAGTAAATTAAATATAGGTATTAGCCAATTTGAAAGTGTTGATTAGAATTAGAGAAAAGAAAGCTAAAACAATAAAACGAATTAGTAAAAAATGTTGTTCTTAATTCTTATTTAATAAAAATGTTTCTTAATGTAAGTTTTTATTTCAGATTTGATTAAATTAAAGGTTTTTATTTCAAGAATTTGAAATTTCAAAGATATGGAAATCTTCAAATCATAAAAGTGTGCTTCATTCAAAGGAGATCGATTTCAGTAAAATTGTTTTTCAGTCGAATTGGTCAATTTTAAATCAAGGAATTGACGTACGAGCGTACATGTATTTTACACATACTGTATGTACGTACGGAACATACTGTATGTATTTTAGATTTTAAATAATATGAGCATAATTAGTAATTATTTTGATGTTATGACATTTCTTTGTTATCATGATGGCTGAAAACAGAAATCACCACCGATTTACAAAATGTGGACATTTTAATGAGGTGTTTGTAATGTTGAATAGCTACTGAAATGAATTTTGATTTTTAATAATTCTGTATACAGTATAATTCGATCCCCCATTGATCCTCCTAAGTGGCTTGTTCAAATTGAACAAGTGGTACTTTTTCTATGTTCAATTTCAAGTGATTATTTAAAGAGGGTTGTTGTAATTTGAGATTTTTTTGTTAAGAGAAGGGGTGTCTCTTTAATGATAAGTGTGTATGTGTGTGGATATTGTTGCTCTATTGCGTGTTAATCCCAGTACACGTACTTCTTCATTGCAACAAAGCGTAATTTTTTCTCTCCCCATTGGTAAGGTCTATTTTTATATCATAATTTTTATATTAGTACTTTAAGATAATATTTTTTGTTTAAATTATTTTAATACCTTTAGTAGCTGCTGTATTACTGTACAATCTAATTTTGTGGATTTACGATGATTAGAGGGCGAATTTCTATGCATGGTTCAAGCAAGTGTTTCTTAACATGAGACCAAAGTGCCACATTAAGTCAATCAAAAACATTAAAATTGAAAAAGTTAAGTGGGGATTTATTTTGCTTTGGTACTTGATTACTTGATACTTATGTTGAGAAATACTTGCATATAAATCCGCCCTTTATTGATGCTGCATATTGATCACCACTGATTAGAAAAAGTGACTTTAGAAGAACACAACATTTTTTAGTTGTCAAAACATGTGTTTTTCAGATTGAATGTCTATGAAGAATTACACACGCTGAAAAACCACCAGAATATAGAAATAAAAAAATTCTGTGTTCTTACAAAGTGAAATTTAGTGGGATTTTTTCAGCGTGTGTGATTTTTATCTAATTTTTTAACAAATTGTAGGTCTTTTATATCGTGCTACTTATTTGACATACTTTAAAATGTCGTTTTCAACTCTGAGAGCACTCTGTACGATTAATTAGCAAAATAAATCTGAAATCTAAAATACGAAATGCAATTAAACCATATACTTCGAATATTAAATACTAGATATTTTAGTGAGACACAAGTTATTTAATATATAATCATGTTTATTGTATTTTATTACTGGGATAATACATTGTTTAACTGTATTTTGTATTTTATTAAATATAATGTATATTTATTTTGACCAGGTTTATACATTGTACTTGTAGTAGTCTGCGGACGCGCGTTTTATTTAAGGGTGTATAATAGTATATGCCTACAAGAATACTAGAATAAGCTATCCCCTCTTTGTGGTTTGTCTTTTTTTCTTCTTCAAAGTGTGAATAGAGTTCTGTTTGCTATTGTTGTGATGCATTCACCATAAGGAGCTCTATTCGATGTCCCATTTATATAATAGTTGTAACATAATCTCTCATAGACCATATTTCTTTGTGGGGCCACAATATATATATAAATATTGAGGTGTTGGCGGCACATTTTGCGGCTTCTGAAGCTAGCTTCCAATTAACAATTCTAACGCTTAACTTCACTTTGAATGTATGACATAGAAACTAATGAATATATATAGTTTCTTTTTGAATTATTATTATCAATGCACAAACACACATACACACACACACATGCATATGCACTTGAAATAAACATGTTTATAGGGTATACTCCTAATAATAATAACAACGTAATTACATGTATCTTTTTCTATACGGCCTATAGCACGTTTTTTTTTTCAATGTGAATTGATGATGTGATAGATTTTGTAAAATAGTGGCTCATGTGTTAGTAGTTGTCTATTGGGTGTACTCATGTTAGCTTTGATGATTTTGAGTTTGATTATAACTTTCTCTGTGTTGAAAACACCCTCAGGGTTATACTGTACGTGTAAACATTAGGCCTACTCTTAGAAGAGACTCTTTTCCTCTTTACTAAATTGTATATCATCCAAATGCAATTTTTTAGAAATGTATAGAAAATTTGGTGCCTCAAGTCAAAATATTGCTCAGAAAAAAATACATATAAATATATATATATATATATATATATATATATATATATATATATATATATATATATATATATATATATATATAGTTTCTGTTTCTCAAATACTAGTATTTGGATGGATTTCAGTTTTGATTAGATCACGCTTTTCTAGATTTGATTATTTTTTATGTAACTTTCTGATTTTATTGCTGTCAATTTCCGATTCAACAAAACAGCACAATTTTAAAAAGCTATTTTAACTTTTTACTTCAGGATAATGTCTTCTTTATTTTAAAATTTATTTTAATTTGTTTAAATTCATGTAAATATCGAAATTAAAAACTTACTGAAATGAATTTGATTAAATATATTGCTATGTGTTTTTTTTTGTTTTTACTGCCTGAAGTTTTGCGTACCTTATGCCTGATAAAAAAATTTTAGGTTAAGGCATATATAGTTTCATCTAAAAACTATGTGAAATTATTTATTTAATACCGAAGACAGCGTCTTATCATGTTGCGATCAGTGATTGCCTCCTTTTAAGGGGCTACTTAATCATTTATATTGTTTATCTAAATTCACTTTTGTTTAATATTACATGTATATTAGAATGTATTCAGGTATCTGGCCCATCTTAAAGGGTTTTCATTGTAAGAAGAAGAAAAAAACTAGGGGCCAAAAAAAAGATTGAAGTCCGGATTCTATGTTGACAGATGGGTTGATCATTTTGCCATTAAATGCAGCAAATCAATTTCAATAGGCCGTGAAAACGACTTTTGGTTCTGGTGGTGAACATTTTTTGTATGTATTTTACATGGCATGTATTGAGATGAGGGGTAAGAATAAGGGGACAAAAATGTGACCATTTTGTTAGGGAGGTAACTCATCTAGAAAAGAACACACAAAAAAGTCAACTTTTGAAAAGTCTGGTAACATAATATTCAGTGAGGCGTGCCTTTACTATGAATTTATATCAGTCATGTTTTACATGTATTTAAATGGATTTGGTTTTTTTGAGATTTAGAATATCCGAAAATATATTCCATATATTTGTAGTATTTTTCAGTGTTATGAAAGATTAGAAAGTCGCATTTTAAAATGGCCAAATTATTTTTGAACAAAAATCTTGTAAATTTATATTTTATTTAGTTATATAAGTTTCATCATCATGCATAAATAGATAACATAGTTTTTTTTTTTTGCGTTAGGCCCTATACCAGAAGTAGGAGGTCCTTAACAAAATAATATTATAAACTGTGAATCTGGTGACACTTTTGGTTTTTTGGTTTCAGCGGTTTTCTTTTGTGAATTGTGTAAAACATCATCAAAGTGGAACGTTTCTGATTTCATTCTTCGATCCTTTCAAACATTGCTTTTATGCATTAATAATATTGATGGTCATCGTTTGACCCTTGGGTCATGTTTCATAATTTATTTCTCCTCCTCTTTTTTAGATGTCCTTTTTTTTCTAACCAACAAGTTTATTTCACAGTGGCTACCTGTTTTATGAACCATTTCTAGACCCTATTCTGTTTCATTGGTTTAAACCCTGACCTTTTGAAGGGATCTTTCCCCTACCCTTTTCTCCCCTTCTATTATTGTATTCATACAAAGTATTGTTGTTACATAAAACGGTGTTCATCCATTGAAAATGATCGACTGTTTCGCACTTCTCTAACTTAATAGTTTTCCAATCGGAAAATCGTCATTAGTTTTGAATTTCAGCTGTCTTGAATTTTGTGTATTTTCCCCTTTTGAATTTTATGAAGATCTTGTTTACAGGACCCAATGGCCGTGGGGTCTTAAAAGTTATAAATATTTACAAAAAACATTTAATTTTAAGCATACAAAATTTAAATATTATAGAATTATACCTAGTACATGGTTAAATAAATAATGCCATACACACGAATAATTAAATATCTGTCTAGTTAGAAATTTTTATCTAATCATTTACTTTAACTTTAGGATTTTTGATTAGACATTTTATTATTATTTCATTGAGATTTTTGCATACTTTTCATATTTTTGTTTTGTAAAAAAAACTAAAAGAATGTCAAAAAATAGAGATTTATAAACAAGATTTACAAAATACATATTTAAAATCCACAAATAAAAACATTTGAATTATTTATTAGATGTAATATTTATTTTAATAAAAATTCAAATATTTTTTTTTTTGCTAAAAATAAAAATGGAAATATCAAATGTAACAACAATTCTTGAGAGACTTTTTTTATTCCGTCTTTTCATTTTTGAAAAGAAACAAAATAAGAAATCTTATTGGTTGAAATAATAATCTAGTTCTGATATTGTTGGTGGATTGAATGTGAACTTTCTCAAATGTTCCTAGCTGCTTTCATTGGATCCTACCAAATTATTGATTTTATTCAACCAATAAGAATATGGTTTTATTATAAACCTGGGAGTTTGTGTGTATTGCTTTTTGTGGGACATTGTATAAGGTATGGGGTGGGGGTGTAGCGAAAAGTCCCGCCGTTTGCTATGGCTCTGCTATGGCTATGCTATGCTATGCACCATGGGTCTTATGGTGTACCTATTGCTTTTTTATGGAGGAGGGTTGAGCTAAGATGACGTCACTTAACGTCATTTGCCCGTTGCCCTTTAATTGCATGCCACTTTGTTGCGGTCACTTATCATGGCTAGTGTTGAAACGGAACCAGTCCGTCACAATTATGCATTCATTATGATTATTAATTATTATTAAGGAATTTTAATCCGCGTAAATGATATTGTGTCAAAAATTAATTTAAAATTGATTTTTCAACTGTGATTACATCTGAATTATATTTATTATAATTTTAATTGAATATATCAACAAAATGCCTCATACAGGTTAGTTATACAGTAAATGTTATTTTTGTTAACTCAATTTTTTATACCTTTTTGTGTGATTGTTGATTACATTTTAAAAGTTAACTTTGGGATTAGATTAGTTTTCAGTAATATAATTAAATGAAATTGAAAATTCTAAATGAATGAAATTCTAAATAGTTTTTACTTTAAAAAACAACGGTTTTTACAAGTGTTTTTCTTTTTATTTAACATTATTATTTCTAAAAAAAATGAACAGCTGATTTTCAAATTCTGATTATTCTTTCTTTCAGGAGCAAAATGTAGATAAGCTAGAAAGTGTTTTAGTAACTAGAAGGGTAGCCGAAGCTTAAGGATATTTTCATGTTGATATATTTCAAAATAAAGTTTTTATTGACAAAAATTTCAAAATATCGTCTACTATATGTTGTCTACTTAAAGATGTGTCATTTTCAAACTCACATAAAAAGCTTATTTTGAAAGATATCAAGATAATAGTAGTACCCTTCTAATTTCTAAAAACACATGTGAGTTATTCTTCATTTTACACCTGAAAGACAGAATAACCAGAGTTCGAGAGGCGTTTACCCCTTAAAACCACTTTAAAAACCTTTTATGTATTAAATTTCCAGAATTTTAAACTTTTCTAGTTTCTTTTATATTTATTAAAGATATGTACTTTGTATTAAATGTATTTTGACCACTTTATTGTTTGTTTTATTTGGCTTCAAACAATTACAGATATATATTGCTAAATGAGCTGAAAAACAATTTATTTTCGAATATTTTAACATAAAAAAAATTCAAAACATTGTTATAATTTATTACATAAAAAGATTGAAAAATTGTACTTCTTTTATTTTGTTTTAGGTCAAGCAGGAGTCAATCAATTGGGTGGTGTTTTTGTGAATGGCCGTCCTCTTCCCGACTACGTCCGACGTCGCATAGTTGAATTGGCCCTTCTTGGAGTCCGACCCTGTGATATTTCAAGACAACTTCTTGTTTCTCACGGTTGTGTCAGCAAGATTTTAACAAGGTTTTATGAGACTGGGTCCATTAAACCTGGAGCCATTGGAGGCAGTAAACCAAAGGTCATATCAGTTCTGTAATCATTTTTTTTTCGCATTTATTTTAGGTAACAAGCAAATGTTTTAAACATTTTATTGAATATTATTGCTATTTAAATACACAATAGTTAAAGAAAATTATCGATATTGCTTCAAAAGTTATGAAAAAATGTGCTTAAAATGTCTAGAAAGATTATATTTATTTATGAACTCTGTTCATTCTGCGCTCGAGGAGCAACAATACAAAGAAATTGTGTTCGAAACTAGAATGGTTGATGAATCACTTCATATAGTATTTTCATGTTGATGTCATTTAAAATAATTTTTTTGGACGAAAATTAAAAAAATACCGCCTGCTTAAAAGTTAGGTCATTTTGAAACTCACATAAAAAGCTTATTTTGAAAGGTAACAACATTCTAAAACACGTTCATGTTTCTCTGAATTTTTCTCCTTAAAGGGGCGTTTACATTTATTAATAATTAATTTAATATTACAGATAAATCTTTGTGCATCAGATCCATCAATGCACATAAGATATCAGGTAAACTGATGAGATGAGAAGGGCCAGTTTATATTCATGAGAGGCATTTTAATGGCTAATTTATTGGTTTATTTATATTTCTTAAAGCAAGTGGCTACTCCAAATATTGTAAAGAAGATTCTTCGATATAAACAAGAAAACCCTGCTATTTTTGCCTGGGAAATTCGAGATCTTTTGTTACATCAACAGATTTGTGATCAAAATTCTATTCCAAGTGTGAGTTCTATTAATCGTATTCTAAGGACCATCGGAAATTCAACCAGTTCTGGAATTGATTCTACAATCAGTGAGTTACAGTTTAATTAGTCACTATTAATGAAAAGTAATAAAATTTACAAAATATATTTTTTTCTTGTTTTTATTATTATTAAAAATCTCAACTTTGACGGCTCCTCATAAGATTATCACGGCGAATCATCGACCAATGACCGCATTCGATCAGACTCTAATATCGCACTTTTGCATCAACATCATCAGCAACACATTGCAGCTAGTGCTGCACTCGGCTCGTCGAGTATATTTGCGAGGCAAGGTGCAACAGGCAGAGCCGGTGGTGGTGATTGCAGTAATCTGTTGCCGAATTCGATCGAAGGAAACAACGATGACGGTGGCGGCGTCGGCGGCAGTGGTTGTGGCGGTGTTGACGGTGACAGTAGAATTGGCGGCGGTAGATATGAAATTGAGTCTCAGTGTAGGACACTTCATCAATATCGAAGTGTGAGTGAATCGTTTGCTAATGGAGCTCGAAGTGATCTCGGTACCGTATCTTCGAATCGAGATCCATTGGAAATAAACTGCAAAGAAAAGTTTTTAAGTGCGGAATCGCAACCGGTTGAAGTTGAGAAAATACCACGAGCAAAATCAACTTATTTCATTGAAGATATTCTCAGAGATGATAAACCATCAAATAGAGGAATCAAAAGAAAAGATCCCGAGTCAGGTAAGTTTTTTTGTTTTGCCCAATTTACTAATAAAGATATTTTTGAATACCCTAATGTTAAATTATAGAAATGTGTAAACGGTATAAATTTTATAAACAAAATACAGGATTTTCGAGAATGTTTGGTGGGATTTTATGAGTTTTTTTTTTTTTTAAACGTGTGGTTTTGTAAATGTTCTTAATTTATTTAATTTGATTCTACACACAGTAAGTTTCATAAATGGTAATCAAAGTTGTTCCAAACTCGATGGACAATATTTTGCGCATTGCTTGCAGTTGCTTCCCCTATAATGGACCGTATTCCTAATTTTTGGAATGATTTCGATTGCCGTCTTAACGTGTGCCGCGCCGTTAATGGTGCTAGCATAGAGGTTTGCAAACTGTGCAAACAATCAGTTTGACAGTTAATGCAGGTGCGCACACATAGAAGTGTACTAATTAAGATAATAATAAAATAAAAAATTTACACACCCTTTATCAAAGTAATTTCTAACCAGAAAAATGCGTTTTTCATTCAAAGATCCTGGTTAGAGACTAGAATTCAGAGATCAAACTAGCTTCTAACATAACCTAATCCAGACCGAAACGCCAGTCTCAAACCAAGATTACTTTTCCTTACTAAAATGCAATTTTTCTTGCTATTATGCAATTTTTCTGGTTGCCTTACAAATTTGATAAAAAAAATGTAGGCAAATCTGAAGGCGCCCTTTTGGAAACCGGCGCCGGAAGCCAACTGTTGCCCGTAGCTACGCCTTGGTATACGAGCTCCTAAATGATATAAATGATAAAAAAATATACAGTAAGTAGAGCTTATATAGTTCTTGTAAGCTGTGCTTAAAAGTTGATTAAAGAATTATTAGAAGTCCACGTCACATACACATTTTTTTAAATACTAGAAGGCAATAATTATGTCCAGTCACTGTTATTTTTTTCATAGTGACAACCATTAATGAAAACGTTACAAGATGATTGTAAATGTAAGAGTATGTGACACTGTGGATGTGAAAACCAAAATGTTAACAATATGTATATGTACACGTAGATCTATATGCTGATTGTATACTTCTGAAACAATGATACTTTTATGACTACCTGATACACCTCTTCGTCCTCATCCAACTACTCCTCCTATTTTCCCTGTGAAGGGTCCTCTACTTCAAAAGAGTGACATTATTAATTTTTAGGTTCATACCATTCATTAAAATTATGTACTTTCTATTGTTGTTTTGGGGTTGGGACAACAGCTGTTATTAAATTAGAATAAAAGTATAAAATGAATGAGTTTTTTTAGGCTTCAGTTCTAATCATTTAATTAGCTTTTTTTATTAAATTGTTTGTATTTAATTTTTAAATTCATGAAACTCTAGCCACATGTAATGATTGTTACTGAAGGCCCCAACATTTTTTTTAAAAAGAATTGAATCTGTTAAAATTTCTTAACATACAACTCTTTAGGTATACATGCCGGAATGTTTTCCGTATTGCTTATTGCTTATTATTATTATTATTATTATTTTGTTTTATTTCTTATAGATTCCCCTATAGTCACGTCTTTTTCTACAAGCCCGATAAGTCCTATGTTGACTCCTTATTCTTCATTTCATTCTTCGATGGGCCTCCATTCACCAAACGCTCGCCAACTACGACATCAACACCACCACTATCACCACCATCAACAACTTCAGCGTTTTGCATCTACCGTTAGTGGTCTTGTGACAGCCACTGGACAACCCATTGCCCCTATGCCATCTATACCGGTCACTTCTACTGTTTCTCTTGCGGCTTCTTCTAACCATGCTTCGTTGCATCCTATTCCATTTCCGTCATTCTTACCACCCTCTGCGTTTCTTTTTCCGCGTTTTTTGTCAATTCCTTTCGGAAATATGACATCGGCCGTTGCCGCAGCCGCAGTTGCCGCAGCGGCTGCGGCTGCAGCAACTACTACCTCTTCTTCTTCTGCAGCTACCCATGTGACACCGTGTGTGTCTTCTGTAAATGAGAAAGAAGTTTCAGATGAGGTGCCTTTATCTCATGGCTCAGCTGCCACAATTGGGCTGCTTACCAATGCAGTGTCAATACATTCTTCCTGTTCAGAAGATAAATAAGCTAAAAATGACGCATTAAGTATTAATAAAGCAACTTGTTGCTTTATAAATTCAACCAGGAAGCAAATCAAGCAGAAGTTTATACCTATCCTTGTACACTTTCAACATTCAGTAGGTTATATGCAAGCAACTTAGAGATACAGTTGCTGCTCAGTTGTTTGTATGTCATTCTGCAATGTAAATTCCTTAGTGAAAAAAACAACAATAATACAGTTAAACAGTCGTTCCTTTAAACTTAAAACTTAGGTGATTACTTTTTTACCAAAAGTCTCTAATATATTGTCAATACTAGTCATTTAGATATTTAACTTATTGAATGTTATTTTGATGAAGTTTTATGCATTAAAAATTGATAAATTACTGTCCAAGTAGGAATGGATTTTACTTGCCCTTATGTTTAGGTGGTCTAAACAATCTTAATGTTGTATAATTTACATTTAGCCATATTGTGTTTTATAGGCCTACAATAGGCATATTAATTGTATTGAAATTATCATTAGTATGAGGCCATTAACATGTGGACTAATTAAGGCCGTTGGCACACAGACCACACTTGATGGTCAATTTTGATTGCAAAATGTTGTTGCATGTGGCTTGGCTGTGATTTGGGATGTATTGATATTTAAATTTAAAGAAGCTTAAACTTGGCACACAAGCGGCATTTGAAGTTGAAAACGACCACCGGTGTTTGGGCTTTGATTGCAATATAATGCATTGGAAAGAAGCCGGACTTTGGCACACAGTTCGACTTGCAAATGTGGTCTGTGTGCCAAGGGCCTAAGATCCATTTCAAAGTGAATTTTCAATGTTTAAACACCAGTGTATTGATAGACTTTAGGCGACAGTCAGGCCTCATGTTGATAAACACTTGCTTCATTTGAAAATATTAATTTGTAAACTGACAATTAGACGGACTCATATGTAAATTTCTTTTTTTTTAAAAAAAAAAAATATGGTTTACGTTGGCGTACTATAGATGCCTAGTTTGTTAACATTTTTGCCTTATTTTTGTTTTGTGATTTTTAAGGGTAAATTTAATCTAGACTTAAGGGCTAAATTTGTCCTTTTGCTTTTTCCTCCTCCTGTTGATAGAAATGTAATGAAAATGAATGGATTCTAGTCGTTTTATCCCATTGGAAATTGAACCAAAACATATTTATTGTATATTTAAATTTTATTCTATTTAATGTAATATAAATGTACACTTAAGTTAAAAAGGCGACAATGTTTGCTCATTAAACACGTCTACTTGCAAATTTACATGTATTTGCATATTAGGTTATTGACATATTCGTACAGTGTAATAAAATGTATAAAATTATATATTTTCTTATCAGTTAAAAACTAATACTAATATCAGGATACACATTAACAGATATATTTTTTTTAAATAATTTTTTTTAAAAAAATGTAAGTATTCAATTTTTATTTTTACTTTTTTTTAAATCATTTTTGTTTCTAAACACGTTTTTTTTCTGTCTCTGTTTCTCGGTATCGAAGTGAATTGCAACCCTCGAGAGCCTCACCGCCCATTCCAGGTGTTGTCAACTACTGAATTGAATGTGACACCCTTCATGTCATGCAAGACTCTGCACTGGTCTACTATAAATCCAATTTCCAGAAACCTGGTTGGTTCCTCCTACATTTATAGATATATAAGATGATCAAGTTTGATTTTAATAAACAGAACAATGAGGGTTTTTTTTATTTCACAGTTGAAAATTTTGCATCGAAGATGAATATTCGGCTCGATACGCACTGGATTTGGAACGGCCCGTCCGGTGCGAATATTCAGAGAAACGGTCATTTTCTCCTGGTAAATGTCCACCCACGCTTCCAGGTTGAGGCATTAGCATAACTGGTTGTAGATTCATGGATTTTCGTGAAGTTGTCGAGTGAGTGTCTGGTACGAAACCACTATTCACTTCTCCTAAAAGAAATTAAAATAAAGATATTAAAACAAAAAAGAAATTAAATACAACACTCTCTTAATTTAAAAACCTTTGTAAATTGACCCCAATGGAAATCCTTTTTCAGCAGTGGACAATGTGACGTAACGAGTTCCAAGAACAAAAGAGAGTGACGCGAGTATGGTGATATCAAAACATGCAATGATGGCCAAAATGTAGGACCATCTGATGGCACAGTCACCGGGCTCGAAGTCTCGAACATTTGGACCACATACATCGCGGACCTCTGGAGCATCCCAACCGGCCGGAAAGGTCAGTACTCCAATAACCATACAAACAGCTGTAAGTAAAATTTAAAAAATATATATTTTATGAAAAAACTCATTAGAGTTCACACATTTGCAGCACCACACTGTATTTCAATGAAGGGTGTTTTTATGATTTCTTTTTAGTAATTAGTAATTATGATTGAAGGTTTGTAAATGTGACCATATAATTTTAATTTTTAATGTTAGAAGTTTGTATTATTAATTTGAATGCAGTTTGTTTGTAAGAAAGTTTTTTGTTTGTAAAATATTGTATTCTAGTTTATTCTGAGGGAATGTCTATCATTCTTGCATAGTAATTTAACTGTATTCATTCTTATATTAAAGTTGGACTTACAATATAGTCTGACATGAATATTATACAATGAATAATTCTATTCATTCTGTACATTATTCATGACCCTAAACACCACCACCACCCTACTAACCTCAAAATAATATCAAAGAATAATTTAAAAAAGAAAATTCTTCTTTTCAGTATTCAAATCTCAAATTGAAATATGAATTATTTATTAAAAATATTTAAAAAAAATTACATCCGTAAATTTCAGTAATATAAAAATTCTTAAAAGTTCAAGTGCATATATGCAAAAAAAATGAAAATTATGTTTTTTAAGGGTGCTGTATCGAATTAGTAACACTAAATTAATAAGATATGTTATTACTTTGAAATCTATTTGAAAGTAATAATGGCAGAAACGTAGATGGTGTATTTCTTATTTGAACTTTGTTGACCGCAATGACTGTAATGGTTATCATACAAATGTATGTAAGAAGTGACCAGTCAAGTACCAATTACATAACAAAATAAGGGTCATTTGTTATTCAGACATGGTTAATGAAATTCAATACCAAATGTCTGCTCACTTAATTTCCGGATTATAGACATCAATTTTATATTTAGAGCAGGTGTCCAATATGTTTTTTAAAGGTCACTTAGGGCCTAAAATATGTTGCATGTCATTTATTCTTCCCCTCCCTCCTTTTCCTGATCAGAAAAAAAATAATCTTTTAATATCATGTTATAGTTTTTCCAATAATATGATGACAAAATGCTACTAGAATATTGTGCGTCTTTTACGGGCCGACAAAAAAAGTGACTTTATATATTTGTCAACAGATGTCTGAATTCCACGGAAAATCAGCGAGACTTTTGCGTGACATATGGGCGGGAAAAATGAGGGAAAAAAATATGGAGACAAAATAACATAGGTCTTTGCATGGTTAATGTGCTTCTTTTTTATATCATATGTAAAACCGCCTACCAAAAAAAATGAGTGCTTTTCAATTGCACACTTCAAAAGTCAAAACGCACCTGCAAATGTTTTTTATGTATTATCAGGAAACCTCATTGCACATAACCTGTTATTTTTATTCGCCATTTTTATACTTGAGTATAATAATATAGTGCATCTGCTTGAATCATTATGAAATATCAATATTTCAATATTGATAATTTTTGATGTTTTGTCAAAATTACTTCGTTCATGTGGCCATTAGTTCATTATTTGGTGTTTTTATTTAAAAAGTGACCACCACAATTTCAGGTTACAGTCAATTGAGAATATATTAAGAAACACATTAAAAATTTAGAAATGATTTTTTTAAAAATTTAACAAACTATCATTTTAAAGTTCCATTGGCTGGAATGAAACAGTTTGCTGGACCAAAAGTTTTCCTCAGAAGTTAGAACTGCAAATTTTAATAATAGGCTACTCACAACAGTGCCCTAATAGGATCTAGGTTGGCCCATAAGTTTTAGTCATTTTCCAGTATTACCAACAAACTACCTCATTATTATAGTCATAGTTTCACAATGATGATGATGGTGATGACATTTGTGTTTTCCAATTTATTAATTATACAATTGTATTTTTTTTTTGGGGGGGGGGGGGGGTTTGTCATAAAAACTTAGCTAAAAGAAGGACACTAATTATTAGCCACTAGTTGACTCCCTAACTGAAAATCGTAGTGGATGTCGTGCAGTTCATTTATAAATTATAATTGTAGCTTATCAGGAATATGAAACCCACTTTTCTTTTATATTTTACAATTGCTAGCCAGATAAACATTAGTGCTCACCATCTTGAATCTACCATAATGTAGCAGTAGTTTTTGTGTATTAAAAAGTTTCGCAATTTCTGTTATGGTTCAACATATAATTTTTGAAATTAGTTTGAACAAAAAAATAGTTAATAATTTGAAATCCGTGAAAAATCTTATTTAGATAACAAAAAAAAAACTTGTGTAAAATATGTTGACTGCTGCCCTATTTTCTTTCCGAAAACGTTTTTAACAGAAGAAGTTTTTTTTATCTAAAGTTTTAAATATGTCAAAAACCTTTTGTTGTTTTATTTCACATATATACAGTATATACAATTGTTAAAGTTTAATGGTTTCTTTTAAACACCTTATCTAAGATTCTAGAATAGTCACACCTGAAGACATAAAGCAAAAAGAAAAAGGTTTTAATCACAAATCACGTTTGAAACTGAATCTTATGAAAAAGAATAGAAACATTTTCCTGCAGTCAAAATGGAATTTTAACATAGGCCACTGAATTCTGAAAAAGTGTTAAGTCTTTAACAATCTCTTCTTTATTAAGTGTTTCTTTATTAATGACTTGTGAGACACTTTCATGATTTAATTATCTACTTTAATTAGTACAACAAAAAAAAACTCTTCCTACTACTCTTTTTAGTATTTGCTTTTTATGTGTAATTGACTTTTATTTTTTGTCTTATACTTTAAATTTCACACATTTTTCTCTTATTTGTAGTCTATAGCCGTGTTCAATGACCATTGTTATAGTGAATTGCGTTCCACACCTCAACTTCGAAAAACTTAACAAGCAGAACATTGGCTACATTTTAGTTGCTACTAATATTTTGTAGAAATCGTTTCAACTTTCCAGTCTATTTAACATCCCCCATTAATTTCTTTTTTTTTTCTTCACGTTTTTAATAAAAATTAAATTAATATCTGAAAACTGTTGTGGTTAATGTCCTTGTAAGTAATTGCGTGAAAAAGAATAATTAAAAGCTGAAATGTTGATTTTTGTTCATTTAGTCGTGGGTCACAAACAAATGTCCACAGAATGATGGTTAGATACAACACAGATACAACCATTTGTGAATTTCCTATACGTTATATGTAAGATGACAATTTGTTAAAGGTCCAACTTTAGAAACTAACTTTCCAATTAAGGTGGCTATATAAATGTTTCATTCTATACTTCCATTTTCAGATGTCACCACATAGTACATATTTATTATTGGGATTCCAATCATTTCCTATTAAGAAAGTGTATTGTGAAAACTTAATTTGTAAAAATACTGTAATATACTAAATTAATTTTAAAAACACATTAACATGATCCCGAATAATGCACTTTTCAACAAAATCAGGTATTATTTCTTAAAGTCTATATAGTTTTTGTCTGGCGTGAAAAGTTTTTAAAGCAATTTCTGAACCCATGTTAATATCCATAGGCGAAATATTACACTAATTAATTCATTGGGATGCCATCTATTTAAGCCATAAAAACATTCTAAAACCCTTATTAACAGTATCCCCCACTCACTAACAACACATTGGTAAAAAGAACCTGACGAAATAATTAGACAATTAAACGTTCGCTTGAAAAAACAAACAAAGGTCAATATGAATTATGATGTTGTCAATGTATTTCTATGGGGTGGACCCGTCTAGCACTACATGAACAGATTAAATGTTTAAAAAGCCATCTTAAGAGACCCATACTCAAACGACGCTGAGGGCTAAAGGTGTAGGCTAACAATGCTTCTACGAAATGTATTTGGAGTAAGGTTGGGGTTTAGGATGTTAATCTGGTTTCCCATGAAAAGCTGGCACGCGCGGCCCTAATCAGTTCCCTCAGCCATATAAGGGAAAAGCACATTTCATTCCACTGGTAGAAATTTGTTAAACAGTTGGTGAAGAATGTTAATTTGATCTCCAGAATGGAATTACGGACACACTTGGCACTCGAATGTATTCCCGTAATAGCTATCCTCCGGGTCCAACTCTCATTTGAGATGGGTATAACTAGTTGTTATCAGTTGCATTCTCCTGCTTCATCTTTTAACGTTCAAATTTCAATCACATATCTGTAATGTATTTATTTGCTGGTTTAAAATTGGTTTAAATGTAAATTAACTAAATGTGTAGCCACAGTTTGGAAACGTTTTTAAAACAACTATAAGAAAAAAAAATATTTGGAAAACAACTAGAAATGAAGTTTTTAGAAACAAAAATATAGTTAGCGAATGTCCTAAATTTTTTTTCATAATCATTTTTCACTAAACGTGATTGATACTAAACAGAAATGATCCCATTTTAGAATTTTTTTTTATTATTCTGAAAATATATTATTATAAAAACTATATTTCTTAAAACATTTTTTTAGAATTTCAAAAAAAAACTTCGAATTTTTTAATATTATTTGTGAAGTAAGTTCACTTCATAAGACTGCAATTTACTCTTGAGACATTTTAAGGCATTTTATGAACAGCTGATTTTGGAACTGTGCTTATTCTGTGTTTCAAAAGCAACACAAAGGAGAAAATGAAAGTATTAAAAACTAGACAGGTTGCTAAATCACTCAAAATAAACATTTTCTAGAGATAAATTAAAATTGTCGTATGATTAAAGTTGAGTTAATTTCAAACTTTCATAAAAAGCTTATTTTAAAAGATAAAAACATGAAAATAAAATTGAAAATGATGATTTAGATACCCTTTTAATTTCTAAAACACTTCTAAGTTTTTCTTAATGTTACTTCTGAAAGGCAGAAGCAACCAGTATAAATCCACGTTAATAGATGTATATTTTGGTGATTCAAACAATTACTTCAAGTTACTTTCTAATGATGTGATTTTTGATTCTTTAACGCTGAAAACAATGAAAGGCATTAATTATAATTATTATTGTTCTGTTGTTCTTATTGTTTATAAATAATTCTATTCCTCTTAAATGTTTTTTTTTCTTCTTTTCTTACCAGATAAAACCTGTGTCCAGCCACAAATATGAAACACAGTCGAAGCTTGAAAGAAAAAGAAAAGCAACAAGCAACAAATACAAAGAAGGACAAAAATGACCGAAAGTCCAACAAAAACTGTGGCAGCTCTGAAGGCAGCTGATGGTATTGAACTGAAATCATCCAAACGTCCAATACACAAAAGTTCATGTTGATCTTGCACCAAGTGGCAATACCTCCATAGTCCAAAATGTCCAGTACCACGACTGGACACTGTATCTCCTAACCATTGAGGTTGTACAAAAACAACAATATTTATAATTGCAAAACATATTGTAAAAATTCCCCATAATACTCCGATGGCTTTCGAATTACGAACATAACTGGTTGCGTACAAATGGGCTGCGTCCGAATATTCGTACTTGGATCCCAAAACACTCATTTTTTTCACCACACTTTTTTAAACAACTTTTCAATTAACTTTTTATCAACTTTTTTTTAAATGAAAACTAATTTCAATTTTTTAAAAACTGAACATTTTTGTACTTGTTTTTCAGTTTGAAGTACATTATTTTGCTGTGAATATTTAAAATCCACGTCGTCCGAGTGAAACAAGTGGCTCAAAAACTTCAAAAGTGGAGTTTCTATGAAAAATATAATAGAAATGGCTAGCTGTGATTTTCTTGTTTGAAGCAACCTGATTCCTGATTCGTAGTTCCTCTCAAGGGAAGTTCTCCTATTATTATAACTATTATACGTCACAAAACAGGTTTCTATTGTATTTCGTGTGCATATAACGTCATATTTTTTTTTTTTTTTCATTATAACAAAAATTAACCTGGCAGAACAACATTCCGTTCCTCTTAAAGGAGAGACTGTCTCGGGTGGGCAACCATTTGAAGCAATGGGCCATTTACTTTTTTTGATTGGTCTCATTAATATGTCATCAATACCACGTTTTTATATATATTATACTAGTTCGTCCTTTGTTGTGATGCTGATAAATAACCAAATAAATAATTTTACTTACTTGGTTATTATTCAAACTAGTTTATTTGCTACAAATATTTATTTGTTTTTTATTGTACTTTATTTTTATTATTTCGTTTAATTTATTATTTAATTTAACTAGAGTGAAATCGGGCTAATGCGAACAAATTTAATGCAAGAAGTGCTCGGATTCTAATAAAAGCAAATTACATTTAAACGTTATTTACAAATTATTAGTGTACTTTTTAATTATTATTACATATTACTTTTATACATTTTCTATAATCGTATTCAGATTAGTGGCGGTTCCGACTAAGAGGGTTCAGATTGCCTCGATTTTGGAAATTAAAATGATAAAGCAAATAAAAAAATTAAATTGTCATGGAAATTACTAAACATAGTACATGTTTAATAATTTCCATGACTTAATTTAAATTTTTTATTTGCTTTATCATTTTAATTTTCATAGCTAATTTTTAATTCTTAAATTTTTATTAGTTTTACTTAAAAAAAATCATAGTTATTTTTTGTTTATTATAATTTCGATTTACAATTTTTCAGTACAGATAAATGGTGATCAAATATACATGTACAGTACAGTATTTATAATAATATACTTTGAGCCACATGTTGAGTAACATTTAATGTTAGTAAGTACAATGAAAAAAGTCAGTCATGTGGAGAAAGGTTGTTGTGGTGGTGATGGTGGTATGGGGGGAGTATTTAAAATTATTGTTATTATTATTCTAGGCCTGCTGTTGCCCTGGACATAACATAACCTAAATAATAATTTTATATAAAAAAAAAGTTTCACACAGATTTGATTATAATTTATCTCGTTTATTTTTTAAAAAAAAATTTCAACTCATATGATTTATTATTGTTTCTTGTTGTATTGTTTAGTATTATTTGGCCTTGTCTTATTTCTAAAAGGTTAGAAATCAATTTTAGAGGAAAAATAAAATTTTTGCTTCTGTTATAATCTTTGAAAATAATTAATATAAAAATATTATATTCAGTATTTTTTTTAAAAAAAAGATGAACAATCTTTTATTTTTATTGTTTAAAATACATTTATATAACATTTTTATAGTAAATTTCACTTTATTTTTTATTAATATTTATTGTTTTATAAATATTTCTGAAATAAATTTACATGTACTAAAAATGAAGATTGAGTGTTAAAGGGTTCTCTTATTAATTACAAAGTCAGCCACTAGATGGCGTACAAGGCTATGGTTACCGTATTAAGTCTATTAACTTGTCGCTGTGTTCATGTCATCATTTGACTTTAAGCGGCATTTGTGACTTTAAAAAGACCGTTTTCAACAAATTTCCTCGTTCCGTAGTTACCGCAAACTGGTTTCGTGACACAGGAACGAAGAAATGGATACATTTTTCGATAATGTTCGATGTCGTAAGTCTCAAGTCATCTTATTAAGCCAGTTATTCGGAAAGGTGAGTGAGAAAAACACTTTACGAATGTCATTTACGGCATCTGTAATCTCCGCAAGCTGCCACTATTTACGTGCATACATCACAATCGTGTCTGTGACGGCATCTGTTTGTTTGCGGATGTTACTGTATGTGTAAACGTATCCGTAATGTTAAAAATGTTTTGTTTTTTCTGTGGTTGTAATTTGTGATTTTGTAATTTTTCTTTCGTTTTGTTGGCGTAATTTTAGGCATCGGAAGTTTCTTTTTCAAGTATCTTTATTTACGGACATTCATCTACGGGAAAGACGTTCACAGTGTTGAATATGTTGAAAGCTTTAAAGGTTTTCTGTTCAAAGTCTATTGGATAAGGTTAAATAGAACTAATGACGTGATTTTTCTTAATGTTAACAGGTTAAACATGCGATGGTCAATTGCTCTGAATGTTACACTTCGAAACTCTTATTCGAGATCCTACTGAAGAGAACTTCGAAAGGCGCCAAGGATGAAACCGTATCTAAGTTTGAAAACTGTGATAACGTCAACGATTTCGTTCGTTATTTTAAACAAGCTCTCGTGTCACGAAAGAAAAACGAAAACACTTTCTACATTGTGAGTAGGATTGTATACTATTAAACTATTTTTTTTTTAAATCGTATAAGATTTTTTTTTTTTTACTTTCGAAAGGTTCTCGACAACGCAGACGAATTAAGAAAATTGGACGACCACATTTTACCCGTATTTTTACGTTTGCAGGAATTGGTTTGTCATTCGTTCAGACTTTTGTATGCCCTTTAGCATCGAGTCGAAACAATATTTGGATGTATATTTTTTTAGGTTCGAATGAACGTTACCGTTATTCTAATCAGTCAAATCGTTTGGGAAAAGTTTCAGTTAGTAATTGGATTCGACGAACCATTTAAACTCCACTTTCCACGATTTACAAAGGGTAAATTAAGTTTTGAAAGCACGGCATGTTTTGATTTTTGCTTCGTATATAATCGAGTTTGAAATGATTTTTTATTTCGTTTTTCGTTTCGTTTTTTTGTTCGGAATAAAGATGAAATTTGCGAGATTTTGCAACTCGATCGTCCACACGAATATTCCAAAGAGTTTTACGCGAATTACTTAAACATCATTATGAATGTTTTCTACATTGTTTGCTGTAATTTGACAGAATTGAGATATCTGGTAAGTTTATATACGAGTGCCTTTAATTCAGTAATTCAGTATTTCTTAATCCGTTCTTCATGTTTTAAGGTATTTTTTACGAAGTTCCAAATTGGCGCTTTATTTCTAGAACCATTTGACCAACTTTGGAAAGTTACAAATGAAAAGAGTAAATAAGGCTTCGTTACTAAAAAAAAAGCATAAAAATGTGCTACAATCATATCTTATGACGTCACTTTTTTATGATATACTCGTTTATGGCTGTAATATTAAGCTTTACACCAGTCAATGGGCAGTCATAAAGAAAGGATACACATATGATAGTATTTGTCATTTAATGTTTTGCGATTTGTTTGTGTCTTGTTATATCGTTATGAGCTAGATATGACAATTTACTGCCATATGAAAGTTCTGTGCACTGGGCCGTTTTACTAGTATTTAAGAGGTTACGAAAAATTTTCACACACAAGAAAAGAAAATACCTAAGAAAAATTATTTCTTAGAAATCGACATGTTTACTGTTACTTTGGAACGTATGACGCATAATTTGAAAGACAAAATAAAAATGAACTTGAATGTTATGTGCGGGGGGGGGGCGCTGCTGAGATTAGGATTGCCTAGGGCCTACGAAGGTCTTAAAACTGCCGTGCCAATGCTGCCCCTATAGTAGATATTAGCTTTTTTAAGTTTACTACGATGTAGTTCTGAATATTCGACGGATGTTTTCATCTAATTGCAGGCAAAACAGAATTTTCCGAAGTACGTTGAACCCGTCTTGAACAAAACCTCTTTAGAGTCAAATACGCAAAAGCTGTGGCGCAATATAGAACCTCAATTGAAGAAAGCTTTACAGTGCGTTTACCTTCGATATTCCATTAAGAACTCCGACGAATCCGATGCCGTTGGATTACTACCTCGGCGAACACGTGCCAACCTATCGTTTTATTCGAAATATTTGCTCATAGCAGCTTACATGGCTTCTTATAATCCGTGTCGTACGGACAGACGCTTTTTCTTAAAGGTTTCGTTATTCAGTAAAACTTAACGATAATTAAACTCGATTGACTTCATTTATTGTATCTCGTAACAGCGGCACGAAAAAGTGGGTAAACGGGCAAAGATAAATAGCATGAAGCGAAATGAGAAGGTCAGCTTACATTTAATTTTTCAATGAATTTGTATTCGTGAATGAAATGAAAATTTTGTTTGCGTTTTTGTTATTGTTAGGCGACGTGCCATATGTTGGGTCCTAAACCTTTTCTTTTGGACCGTCTTCTCGCCATCTTTTATTCGATCGTAGACGAGAAAGTTTCTCCTTCTGCTTTTGTATACTCACAGGTCTGTTTTCAGGCAATATTTTTAATCTGAACGGATCTCATAATTTATGTCCGTTTCTCGTTTTAGGTTTCGACTTTGGTCACTCATAATTTCTTGTCTTTGGTCGGTAAGGAAGGGATCGATTCGCCAAAGTATAAATGTAATGTGTCTTTAGAGTTCATTCGTTCCGTTGCAAGGTTCGAACACAAGAGGGTTGTCATTATATTTATGTTTCATATATTTCATACCATTCATTTTTTGTTTTGTTTTTTAATTATTCTAACAGGACTGTGGAATTTGACATCATACGGTATCTTTACGATTTCATCTAATATCGGATTAGATATATGTTTTAAACAAAAGTACCATTGCATTTTAGTTTTTTTAATGTAACAAATAATTTATTCTTTATACTGACCAAACCCATTTTTCTGAAAATTTACTAAATTTAATACATTATAATTGAAGCTATTTAAGTTTGTTTTAAAGTGTAAACACTCCTCAAATTCTTGCTTTTTCTGTTTTTGAGGAGAAAGAGTAAGAGAAACAGAAAAGTGTTTTAGAAACTAAAAGAGTAGCTTCATCACATACGGATATTTTCATGTTCATATTTTTTAAACTAAGCTTTATATGACAGTTTGAAAATGAACTCGACGATATGATTTTAAAGTGTTGTCTATAAAATGTTTATTTTGAAAGATAGAAACATAAAAATACTGTTAAATGATTCAGGTACCGTTCTAGTCTCTGACACACTGTCTGTTTTCTTTTTAGAGTTGCGCTTGTGAAGCATAGAATACCCAGAGTTCGAAATCGTGGCACTTGAAATTCAACGTGTTTCCTTTAAGCAGTCAACATAGAAAATACCCTGTTCAGGATTACTCATTAAATTTCTCAATGTTGTCATAGAGTTCAAGTTCAAGTGATAACTTGAAAGTTTTATTGTTTGAATTTGAACCTAAGAGATTTCGAATGTAACTGGAATTCTATTTGTACAAGTTATTTATTTTCAATAATATAGATTAATTTCATCTTAAAGTTGACTTTTCATTGGTTTATATAAATCACGAGGTGTATTTTACTCGAGACGTTAAAAGTCCATAAGATAAAATCAACACATTGGCCTGCTTCCTTTTTTCTCATTATTATAACTTTGAGTTAGGCTCGGGGTTTTATTTTCTTCTTCGTTTTTCCCATTCTTTAACTATGAATATGAGCGATTAAATTCATCACTCTGCTTCCACGATTGCAAATCCAAGGTACATTCATAAATTATTTTAAGCACGGTTTTATGTTAACTATTATCATTGATTTGCATGTGTTTTTTATTATTATTTTTGTTATTAGATATTAGAATCAATGCAATGGAACAGTTGGTGTTTTTAATAGTAATATTTGTGTCGTTCAGCTGTGGAGTTTTCGGAGCTGCACCATTTTTCTTTCTGTGCCATTATCATGGCCCACCGCAAGATCCTGCTCAAAATGTAGGTGTCGGATTTGCAGAAATCGAACTTTCTGTTGAAATTGATGGGAATCCTGAATTTTATGAGCCGGGAAGTCCATACAAAGGTAGAAAGTGCTAATATTTATATATGTACATTGAAAGAAGAAACTAATGTTGAATTTATTGGGTCAGAAAAGTTATTTTTTGTCAAGGTTCTCATCATTAATCTTACTGACCATTTATAAGTTGTTTCCTGTTCTTGTATTTATTATCATGATAAAGGAGTTTTTTTTCTACAGGAAATGAAAAACATTCATAAGATTTTAATTTTAATTTTTATGAAACTTTTGAATAACTTTATACTATTAAATAATACGAATAATTTGATTAAGGCAAAAATAGCTCATTTGTTGTAATTATTAACCTTCACATATGAATAAATTCTAGTTAGCGTCATGTCGAGTTCAGACTTTGATGGGTTTATGATGATGGGTCTTTATACTTTGCCTGAAACACTTACAAAATCAAATCTACCCATTCCTGGTATGGTTTTGTGGTTTAATTAATTATTCAAAACTGTTTTAAGTTGAATATTAAACAAGGATTTATGTTTAACATTATGAGGTATGTATCCAAATTTGGCATTGTCCAGTGTTAGCACTCCTGGCATGGGTGTTTTATGTTCCATTGTCCATTCTCATGTGAGCCAGAGGCCGAGGAAGAAAGTTTCTTTCTTATGGTTAGCACCTCCAACTGGTTCTGGATGCGTGCAATTTATGTAAGTGCATTCACAATAATACAATCTATGTTTTGATTTTATTATGTTCGCCAAGTTTAAGATCTACATTTGTTCATTTTATATTATTATGCTCATCAGGGCAACCGGTACTTTGGATCAACAAATAATCTTTAAGGACACTTTAGCTTTTCGGCTTTGTGAAAAAGGAGGTGTGAAACTTGACGTTTATTTTAATAAAATCACGGATTAAATTTATTCATTTTTATTTTTTTGAAAGTTCAACAAGTTTCTTCTGGTGTCTTCTCTATGACTTCCATTCACGAACATGGAGTTGTTTTTCGAGAAGACTTTGAAAATTTTAGTTCCACTGAGAATCAACTTTGGTGAATTTTTTTTTTTTTGCTGTACTGAAAGAATAACAAATGATTATGTTTGTCTTAAGGAGAGATTCACTTGGTGTTAGCATGTCTCTTGATTGTCATCCTGGAATTTTAAATAATGTGGCTCAGTTTTGCAACAGAAGTGAACGGATTTTGGTTAGTCAGTGTTATTTTGAATATTTTGATGGCAATTGATGATTGATTGATATTTTGTTGCGGATTCTTTATTTAATTACGTTATAGACAACATTACCACTGAACACAACAATGGCCACTATAGTCCAGTTTACTACAGGTAACATGAATAGTGCTTCATATTAGACAGTACAATTTCGAATTACGAATTTTTAGTTAAAAGAAAAAATTTCAAAAACGTATTTAATAATGTAATGTATTTATAGTATTTCAACATTGTGATAAGGGTGGAGATGACAAGAAAGACACAAAACATAATCAGTAATTTTTAATTATACAATGTTTGTTTGACCACGAACCCAAAGATTTTACGTGATAAATAATATATTTGAGTTAATCGTTTTGTTTAAAGCTGATTTTAAGTGCAAATGTTCCTCGAACTTTGTTTATACTGTTATTCGGGAACACAATTAAGAGAAACTTTAAAAGTGTTTTAGAAGCTATAAGGGTAACTCAAAAGCTTAAGGGTATTTTCATGTTGACTTCTTTTAAAATACTCTTCTTGTGGCTGGTTAAAAAATGACTCAAATTTAAACAAAAGATATTTTTTTAATTTCTGTCTATAAAAAGTTTATTTTGAAATATATCAACTTGAAAGTAATACTAAATAATTATGCCAAAGTTTTAGTTTTTAACATGTACAGTACGTGTCGCTTCGTGGCTTCGTGTCGCTCCTGAAACAGAATAACAAGTGTGTTCGAAAATCAGTTGTTCATACAGTTAGACATCTTAATTTCTTAAAGGAGTTTAATGGAAAAACTTATCCAAAGTTACTGGACGAAACATATAATTCCTGATATCAGTTTTTATATTAAACGCTTTCTACCAAACTTTTTATTTCACTAGAATGTTTCTTTTGTTTCGTGTTTAGTTGCGGACAACTGTAGCAATGGAACATGGGATAATGCACAACCAGGATTCATTTATTTTAAGTTTGGTATTGACCAATGTCGAAACTGGATATCTATTGAGAAAATTGCGTAATTAAAAATTGCATATGCATTTGCAATGTGTCTGTATAATAACATAAAATAACTTACATTTGTTTAATTTGGTTGTCAAAAGAATTCCGAAACGAACAGAACATAAACTACACCTTGTGTCTCTTCCACAATCTGCTCGTGGAAGCGACGTGTGTCTTCAATGGTCACAGGAAGAGAAAGCAGACAGACATAACTGCTGGTCTCTGGATAACATTTTAGTGACTAACATTGCAGATCCACCAAAATTTCTTCAAGAAAACTTCGATCCAATAGATCCTGGAAATTTTCTATTGTTTCCGGGTGGAAAAATTACTGTAAATTTGTTGAACTTTAAATTAATGTTGTGTGGAAATGGATCCGATTTTTATATATTTTTTCACTTTTAGAATAAATGTCAGTCTGATGGAAATGCACTATTATTTCATGTTCCTCGTCACTCTGGACATCTGATTTATGCAACAACTCGAGATTTTGATATTGCTGCTGCAGAGTTATTGCTTGATGACATCGTCTTGTACCAAGATTTTGATGGAGAACATTCAATGGGTGAATGGATTCTCGATGGGGGATATATCAGTCAACGTTGTGGTGTTGTAAATTACAAGAAAGCTGCCGTTTTCTTTGGTTCGGACGTAAACGAGACTGAGATTACCAGAAATTCTAGATTATGTACGCCTTTTCTCAATGCCACTTCGGCCGGAACGCTGAGTTTTTATTTAAAATATGGTTAGAATTCAGAATTTAAATTACATGTAGCAATTAATTAAGAATTTAGATTAAGAATTATTTATTATTTAAAGGTTTTAGTTCGTGCAATGTTACAGCTTCAAAGTCGATCTCTTCAGCAACGATTCAAATTTATGTGGAGTCTTTTCAGGGCAATAGAATCACACTTCGTGATATTCAAATTGCCGAACACGCTGTAAATTATGAAAAAAAATGGTTCTTCTAATTGATTTTCCAATATTTATTAAGAATTTCGTTGGCTAGGATTCACATCGAGTTGTTATTCCACTGTTGCATAAAGTTAATCATCCAAAATCTCGATTCTGTTGGACGCAAATAAAAACTGAAACTGTAAAAGATAAATTACGAAAGACTGGCTTCAAATCTAGTCCTGAAGTACCATGGGCTGTTGACAGTGTTTCGTTGCAGCCATGGCGACCAACTCGCATATTACATGTATTGCAATTTAGAATAAATGCAGGTTGTGGACATAATTTGCTGTCGTCCGATGCGAGTACTAATAGGTAGAATTCGTTTTTGTGAATTTTCTCATTTAGTTTATCTTTAAAACAACTTTGCAGGATTATAAGCAGTTATTTGTTTTGTTGTTTTAACTTTTAAGCATCACTGTTGAATTTTCCAATGACCATGGTATTTCTTGGGGACTGCTATACTCATCGTGTTTACCTCCTGACTGTATCGGCCCTCAGGTGCCCTTTAGTTCAACAGTAACCAGCCAAGATTATTCCAGGTTTAAAAAACAACCATTGCTGCAATTATTGTCTAATTTTAGTTGTATTTAAGGTGTTTTTAAATAGTAAACGTTCCTCGAACTCTGGTTATTCTGTTTTATGGAACAAGATTGAGAGAAATTTGAGACCATAAGGGTAACTCAGACACTTCAGGGTATAAGCTTTTTATGACAATATTCAACTTTTCTCTACATATAATTTATTTTCAAAGATATCAATATGAAAATATTATTAAGTAGTTCAACTATGGTTCTGGTATCCCACACACTTAATTTTAACTTCCCTTAGTGTTTGCTCCTGAAATGCAGAATGACTAGAATTCTAATATCAACTGTTCATAAAATATCTCAGTAGGCGACAATTTATCCTTGTTCAGGTGGATCCGAGTCACATATCCGCTACCCTATCCAACCATTTTCATTCCCACTCGGATACGATTTCGACATGTTGGACGAACTGGAAATGCTTGGGCAATTGATGATGGTGTGCAGATCGATTTATGTATAAAAACACTTTCAGTATCTGAAAAAATGTCTTTTTCTAGTGTTTGCTGGTTCTTGTCCAGAAGGTTGCTTCGGTCATGGACGATGTGTTTCGAGCGGTTGCATGTAAGATACAAATAACTTTATATGCTTCAATGCTTGAATTTCATTAAGCTTAAGTAACTTGTTGAATGAGTTTAGTTATTGGGAGTGAACTCAACTTGAATATTACCAAATTTTTTGTTTTTACACCTTTTCAGTTGAAATATTGTCAATTTTTTGTGAATTTTTTGTCACATTTTGTGAATCAGAGAATTTGAAATTGTCATAGTTTTTTTAATTATCAACATGAAAATCACTTTAAGAATTTTATTTACTCTTCTAGTTTCTAGCACATTTTCAATGCAAGTATTTCTTGCGTTATTATTACTGTTAATCATAATTTTTATCTCTTTAATGTAGTTGTGATGCTGGGTATTTGGGCTCGTACTGTAACGAAACTTTGTTATCAACTCCTCAAACATTTGTCGAGACATTTGCAACGAATAATTATTTACCGGAAAACAGTAAATTTCAAGTACATATATTTTTTCAGAAGAAAATCTTTATGAATCAATTATAAGAATTAAGTTGTTTAGATCAGAGGAGGTAGTTTAGGATACGAATGTGGAATTCTAAATAAGGGAAAAGCTTTGGTATTCAATTCATTTGGACGTCGCTCGTTTACTACTTCTGAACTAAACACATTACAAGCACGGTATGTTGTGACGTGTTCAACTTAAAATGCCAAAAACCAATGTTACTGGAAAAAAAGTATTTTTGTAAACAGTTTTCTTGAGTTGACTGTTCGTTTGGGCAGTCATTCAAAATTTGGTGGGTGTTCAGGTCCTAAGGAAGCAATCAATGGCATTTATATACATTCATCATGCAATGGAGGTGTCCAATGGGACTTACTACATCACGTTTATCCAAGCAAAGACAGAGAGCCGAGGTTTGTAAAATTATTATTTTTTTTTCAGAGAATTTGCGTGAAGTGCTTATAATAATTTATTTTCATCAATTAAGGCATATCCTCGTAGTTCTTCCAAACGTGGCCAAAGGAAAGTTTTGTCGATTTCTTATTTGGCAGCCTTCACATTCTGGTGTTCATAGAGATGTTTGGGCTTTGGATGACATTGCCATTAATATTGATCTTTTGAGTAGCATTCATCTGAACTTCAGTGATGCAGATAAAGTTCGTGATATGGTAGCTCAACATACTGGAGTTATTGGTCCTTTTTGTAACTTACAGGACACAATGCGGTAGTTTGAAAATTGTTACATTTTTTGCAGCCTGTTTTAATTCTCAACAGCCTGGCCTACGTGCTTTTTAAAAGCTAATCAAATAAAGACAGAATCAAGGCTGGGGGTTTAGGATGCTCAATTTTTAATTTTTCAATTTCGAATCTATATGATGCATAGCAATTTCTTTATAGCGTTATGTTTGCCTATATGTTTTATATAGCTTCTAATAGGGAATTTTTGTGTATTTTCTAGGTTTTAAATAAAAACCTGAAACCCATTAACTCCTCTTATATGAGAAGATGCACATTAAAATACAAAATATTTTATATCAAATAAACAGCTAGGTAGAAACGATTGAAACTTTAAAAGAAATTAGGAAACATGTTTACAAACACAACCTAATAGGAAAATTTGAGTACTTTCTACTTTTTAAATAGGTAATTAAAAACCAAGAACCTCCTCATACACAAAGATAGAAATTCGCAATACGCTATGTTGTATTTTATAAAAACTAAACAGCTTGGTAGAAATGGGCAATTTAAGTTTTAAAAAAAACTAGAAAACATATTCACATAATCTAGATAACCCTAATTACCATATTTTTTTTAAAAGTTTCGTTAATTTCTACAGAGCTGCTTAGTTATTATAAATTATTCTGTGCATGGCCAGATTTAGGGGGTACTCAATTCGGACGGTGACGTAGGGCCCTGGCGAAATTGTATTTCTCTAGAGCCTTCGCAAGTTTAATTCGAACCCTAGACAGACTCAATATTTTTTTGTAGAATTGGAAATCGTGCTGATCGAATGCAGCAAATGTTTTCTTCTCGGCTGATTGAGTTGAAGTCGATGGACATCGGACCTTCGTTCATGTTGCAGTTTGAGCTTGTCTTGCATTGTGATGGTGATTCTGGACAAATGAAAGCCCACAGTAATGTTAGTGGTTGTTTCTTATCCAATCGATCATTGTTTCGTTGATTCATTTAACTTTTTTTAATGAATAAAAACTAGATTAACCTAGAATTTTCAATTGATCACGGCATGACTTGGAACCTTGTTCAAAAGCCATGTCTTCCACCTTCGAAACTTTGCCACGGACTCTACTCACAGGGAACCGTGTACTTTGCATCAGAATTTAAAGACTGGAAAAGGGTCACGATCAGTTTACCACCGAACACTTGGTTAGCTCTCAAACGAACTTTCTTGTCCTTGAAGGAACGTCATATTGTTAGTGTTCTTGAATTTTATTTAGGTCGGAGTCAACAAAATTTCGATTTATCCAAACGTTATTAAAAAATGATGGTTCTGATGAGTCCTGGGGAATTGACAATATTTACATTGGACCTCAATGCCCAGATTTGTGCAGTGGTCATGGACTTTGTGTTGACGGCGTTTGTTTGTGAGTAATTAGTCGAAATAATCATCAAAAGAAGATGTAGTGAAAGAAACAATTGAAAAGTTAAACTTTTTGTTAAGATGCGACAAGAAGTTTTACGGTCCAAGATGTCTTCCGAAGGAGAAGATGCCTAATATCATCAACGGAAAGATGACTTCTGCAAAAGAGGTGCGGAAATCTGGATTCGAGACAACTGGTGGAAAAGTATTTACCGAAGAAGAGCAACAAAAAGAATGTGGAATTCTTGCTTCTGGAGGAGCAATTTATTTTGCAGAGGTTTTAGTATTTAACGAAGAACTCGTTCAACATGAGATTTTTTAAGCATTAAAATTTGATATTGTACTTTAAAGGACGGCGTTCGACAGTTGGTGACACCTGATTTGCACACGCACGATATTGACATGTTGCAGTTCTTTTTACAAATTGGTCGTGGGGAAGATTTGTTGGTGTCGTCTTTTAACGACTCGACTAGACTAGCTAGAACAACGTGTAAAAACAAATATGCTTTTGGCATCGGAGTTCTTCTTCAGTTTTCAAACGATGCCGGCAACAAGTGGTATTTAATAAAAGAGTACGCAGAGGATCAACATCGGAAACCTCATCTCGAGTCCGTGTTGCTTCCAAAGGCTGCTCAAACGAACTGTACTCGAATACGTTGGTGGCAGCCTATTGACTCTGTTGTCAGAGATCGTTATTCTTGGGCTTTGGACGAAATTAACTTTGTAGATCGAGTTGGTGTTGAGCAGTCCTCACCGTCCACTTCATTTCAGAATGTTTGCAGTTTTATTATTATTATTATTTGAAATGTCAGTGATTGGAATGTTACTTCTGTAAAGTAATTAGTGACACATACAGAGATTGCTTTACATTTATTGAGGAGAAAAGTCATTCAGTTACTGTAACTTGTTACTTTTACAAATTGGCACTTTCCCAGCACTTACTACATTTACGAGTAAAGAAAGACTCGTACATTTTTCTATAAATTTAAAAAAATTCCCACGTACATGGAAAAGAATAAATCTTTAGGGCGTTCAGAGGAGAGAGACTTTCAGTGGTCGAGATGGACTGCAAAAAGTGGTCGACATGTGGCCAAAAAAAGGACCACTTGATTTGACTCTATACGACCACTTTCTGCTGTTCATTCAACTACACTTGAAACACAAATCAACAGCTGGCAGTCGACTCTAGCGTTGCTTTCGCCACACGCCGACCACATTTGCAGTTCAGCTCGACCACGAAAAGTCGCTCTTATTTATTTTTTTATTTTTTCACAGCTTGAAGTGATATTTCTTGAAAAGTTTGAATACTTTATTTGTTATGCAATTTAGAAAAAAAAATAGAATAAATTACCCTTTAAGAACTTAGGACAAATGAAAATTGACTTTTGGTGGGAATCCTATTAATGACAATTCTAAGTTCTTGATTTCGATTACACGTAGGTATTTATCAGCAACACAGAGAACCACACTACGATCTCAGCTGATCATGAGTCCTGGGCATTTCATACAACCGTTACACTTCGTAGATATTGCCTGTCCAATGATCAAACTTTGGTATTTGATGGACCAGAGCTGCATCGGTTCGCAATCACTCACGAAATGATTGTGGCTGAAGGAGATATAATTCAATTTCAGGTGTAAATAGTAGCATATGATTGTAGCTTTTTTTTTAATCCGCCATAATTCAAATTGTACGTTATAAATTTGTATAAAACATTTTTATATTTTCATAATGAAGATAAGTGTCGGTTGTACGGATACATTCTCATACACGTCACCCGTGCGACTCGAATACTCTCATGATTGTGGCATGTCATGGAGATTCGTTGAGGACGAATGCTATCCGGAGTTATCATGTGGAATCTTTCAAGAAGCCAGCGTTTATTACATGGGCACTCATGGTCAATGGACTCTAATTGTTTTAATGATTTCTCGTCAGATTGCATCAAAGTAGGCCTAAATAATTACAAGCGTTATATTAAAAATATCAACTATGTCTGGGATTTCATTCTTTTTCGTTTATGTCCATTTTAGTAAAGTTACATTCCGATGGTCACAACAGAGTTCTATGAATAAGACAAAAGCCATTGGAGCTTTTGCTTTAAAGAATGTTTATATCGGACGTCCATGTCCTGATTGGTGTTTTGGACGCGGTGTTTGCTTATCTGGAACTTGCCACTGTGACACAGGATACAAAAGTATCTGCAAGTGTATTTTTACCTTGGAACAATAATTTTTATTTGATGCTATTTCTGTAGGTCCTTTGTGTACTCCTTTGAGAGCACATCCCGATAATTTATCTGACAAATTTGATAGTTCTGATGTGAATAATCCCGGACCTTTATGGCAAGTTATTTACGGTGGTTGGCTCGGAACGGGCTGCGGCCCATTGGCTATGGGAAACACTCTTTATTTTGGAGGCAATGGTACAAGAGAAGCTCGAACTGTCTGCCTAGATACTAGACGGATCAGGTACAGAACACTTGAGTCCGATTACTTGTGTGTTCGTTGATAGCAATCATTTTTTTTTATTTTATAGAAATGTAAAGTTTCTTTTGAGGCTCGGGTGGAAGGATGAGGTATCCACATGCCACGTTCCTAGAGAACGAAACGAGTCCTTGGTGATGCAGTATTCTATAACGAATGGATTATCCTGGCAGCCGCTGCTTCAGTTCGATTACCGGACATTCGATGTTAATTCAGAAAAAACCGTTTCTATGTCTTCTTTACCAAAAAGCTACGTTATTGATTTGCCAAGCGAAGCGAGAACGTCGGCCACAAATTTTCGCTGGTGGCAACCTTTGAACAAGATTTCTCCAACTGACGAAGAAGATGAAAGAGCTCCTTGGGCATTGGATAATGTAGTTTTTGCAGCTGATGATAGTCGTCATCCGCAAAGTTTTTTTGAAGATTTTACCGCCATATCGGTCGAACATTGGTACAGAACTGTCAATGCCAGTGTCGGTCGATACTGTTTTGGCAAAGGGAATGTTTTGTACTACTCTAAAGCGGATGGTTAGTGCCATAACAATAAACTTTATAAGTCAATCTAAATTTTTCTCTTTTTCTTTTTATGAAGAGCTTCAGTTTGTGGAAACGGAAGATTTTGCTATTACCGACGGAGCGTTTCTTCAGTTCGATCTGGCAGTAAATTGCGAGAAGCATTCATTAGTTGCACTAGACACCGTAGCTACGTTGTCATTTGCAGTAGATTTGGAATATTCAGTTGACGGTGGACATTCTTGGAATTTATTGCAAGATATCTGTGTACCACCGCAGTTGGGATGTTTAGAATATCAAATGAGTAGTCGCTACGTTGCTGAAGTGTATCATGGGCGTTGGACACGAATCACGACATCTGTTTCATCGAGAGCGGTGTCAGTGCATGAGATTAATTCTAATACATGAAATTAACCATAGTTTTTAAACCAATAAATCATAATGTTTTGTAGATAAATTTAACATTTTAAATTTAAATTTCATCTAAAAGTATGGCCTAGCCATTTTTTTAAATTTATATCAGTGGCGCGTTTGTATCTGTTGTGGTCCCTATGCACTGGGGCATTTTGGGCGCCTCTGTTGTTTTACAAAAATGAAATTATGAAAAAAAAAAATGATAAATATGAAAAGGTGTTTCCATTTTTGGAAATTGACCGGATACAGACTGCACAACAGAATCTGATAAAGGAGTGTATCGTTGACTAAAGTTTTGAATTTTTGGGGCTTCTAAAAATTGGGTGTTGTAGACGCACGCCGAAACTGAAAATCGTCTCTTATTTTTATCTATTATAATTATTTTAAAAAAATTTTATACAATTTTAATGATTTTTATGGCATATGGTTACAATTTGCAGATCATCTTCAACGAGATTTCGTTGGAGGAAAACATCTACTTCTAGTGATAATTTAGGCTGGGCTTTGGATAATATTTACTTAGGAAATGATTGTCCATGGATGTGCTCTGGTCACGGCGAATGTCGTAATCAAACCTGCAGGTTTCTCAATTGTGATGATAAAATCTATCTTCAAAGAAAATATGCCATAAAATATTTATTTCCTTAACAGTTGTGATGATGGTTTCGAAGGACCACATTGTGTTCCTACCGTTTCTTTGCCATGCCAATTTCGAGAGGTGTTCGATGGCAACATATCAACTTCTCGTAAACGTTGGCTCGAAATGTACGGAGCCACGATCGAATCTGATTACTGTGGATCAGTTGTCAGTGGACCGGCTCTTGTTTTCGATGGAGAGCGAGGAATGAGGATGATTGTCACTCGAGATTTAGATCTTTCGAATGCAATGTACGTTCAGTTCACTTTAAAACTTGGTTGCGAACAGATGACATCCAATGATTCTGGGTCATATTCTCTGCAATCACGATTGCATTCAATACTTTTGCAATATTCGAATAATGGAGGCATCACCTGGAATTTTTTGAAAGTAAAGTCAATGTTACTGCTTTAGACTTTTTTATTAAAACGTTTTTTCGTATATTTTTAGGAAATTCCTTATGTACTGACTAAAAATTCTGCAAGACATGTCGTTCCATTGCAGTACGTTGGAGGTGTTCGAACAAACTGTACGCGACTTCGCTTTTGGCAGCCACAGCGTATTGTTTCCTCTTGTTATTTTAAATTACATTTGTTAAAATTAAATTGTTATTCTAGTTTTTTTACTGTTTAGTTTCGCTAATTTTGTTACTTCTGACTTCAAGTTATTGTTTTTTGTTCTTGAAAATGTAGATTCTCAATTATCCGAGCTCCAATTTGATTTCACTTTCGAATGGGCTCTGGACAGTGTTCTTGTCAGTGGTACCCTTTTGCCACCTGATGTACTTTATGACACGTTGGACAATAAAGAGTTGGGTCCAGAACTCAGTGTGTGGTTGGATTGGCCTGGAGGTCACATTGGATCATTTTGTGACAGGTTATAGTTTTTTGTAGTTAAATGACTATAAAAGAAATAAAATGAACAAACGTTTTATTTTTTTAAACTTTTAGTTCAGGTAGCCGTGTTGGTCTAGTTTTTGACGATGAACATGGTGAAAAGGCTTCTTATACTAAGGATGTTCATGTGACTGCTGATAGCGTCGTTCAGTTTGAAGTATATTGCTCATTTTTATCAGTGTTTGTGGGGGAAATGGCTTCAATATTTTAACAGCAATTCGGACAAAAACTCCAAACTGCACACTGTGGTATTTTTCGGTCTTGAAGCTCAGTTTTTAGCATCCTGAATGAAGTACTGTATATACATGTATTAGTATATACAAAAGGCTTAGAAGCCAAATAGAATAAGTGACAAAAGCAATGTTCTGCATAAATTGAGTTCCAAGTAAGAGACTATAATTAGAGACCATATTCCTTAGACTACTACTTTACTAGTACTACTACGCAAAGTAATAGTCTAAGCATATTCTACGTTTTGACCTTATAAAGAAACAATGAGCAGCTTCTTTTATTTATTTCTAACGTCCACCAAATTCTCAATCGCTATAATACCATTTCATTGTCAAAATGTAGTACTTATTTTATATAAATGTCACGCATCGTCTTTGGCTTCTAAGTTCTAAGCCCCTGATTTTTAGAAGACTTCAAATTTTCATCAGAAGAGGTGTCAAATTAAATATTTCGACTATTAACCGGGACAAAATTTTCGTGTAAATCTTATTAATTTAATGATGAAATAATTGTCAAACACGAGGCGCTCTGATATATTACAATGCCTAAAGGCCTCAACGGATATAAACGTGCTACGGACTGTGCACTGAGAGAGCTGCAATTACTTTTTGTTTTAACCTTTAAATTACTGATTTTCGGTTTTCTTGTGGTATTATTTTTATTAGATGAAAGTCGGTTGTGAGTTTATTTCAAGTGAACGGCATCCAATTCGATTAGAATATTCAACGGATCTTGGCCGTACATGGAAATTAGTTATCAGCATCCACACCGACTCTGTTTTGGATCGCAACCACATGTCAACGTTTGATGATGATTTAAGAACTTCAAGCGGCCCGACGATATTTTATTTGAATACCGAAGCGGAATGGGAACGAGTTGTTATACCACTAGATGGTCTCGGTATTTGCGGGTATGCATGTTGCCTTTTTAATTGTTTAGATTTTTTTAATATTGTGAATTTTTTACATTTTCATCACATTGACTGTTTTGAAATTTCTAGAACTGTCAGATTTCGTTGGTTTCAAGGATTTTTTTCATCTAAAAACGATAGCGCTGTATTTACTTGGGGCTTAGATAATATTTACATTGGTCCGGCATGCGATTATCATTGTCATGGCCACGGTGCTTGCCTTAATGGCGTTATGTGCCAGTGTGACGCTGATCGTGACGGTTCCACTTGCGAACATCTGCTAAAAAGTAATCCACGACATTTAAAGGAGAATTTCGAAATTAATTCTCTTGTACGCAAATCTGACATTGTCGAAAGGCCAACTGTTGCAATGACGGCTGTAGCTGCATTGAGGTCTTCTTTCTTCTGGAGATCTGTGAGCGGTGCAGAGGTTTCGACTGCATGCGGAACACTCATCACCGGTACAAGTTTGGTTTTTAACGGACGTGGCAGCAGATATTTAATTAGTCAAGATCTTAATCTTACATTAACTAGGTACAGCATACTAAATGAATTAAGGTTAAATTCTATACTGTAAATATGTTCAAATGATTGTTGTTTGAAAAAAAATATTAGTGCTGTGCAGTTTTATTTGCGACTTGGATGTGGTCGTGAGTCTGCTAAGTGGTCAACAACAACTCCGATATTCTTTCACTATTCCATTAACGGTGGGATTTTTTGGGTGGCTTTAGAGGAGCTTAATTTCGGAACCAATCGGCACTTAACTTCATTTGTAACAGTCGAGTTACCAGAAGAAGCTCGCACCCAAGCAACAATGTTGAAATGGAGCCAACCATCAGCTGATGGAACGTTTCATGCTGGCTGGGCCATTGATCAGGTTGAGCATATAATACCTCTATATAATGCTTAGATTCAGGAACGTAACTTGCCACAAAATGTACTTTCAACACAGATTTACATTGGTGGTGACGATTATGGACTTTTGACATTGAATGATGATTTTGGACCTTCTCATGAAACCAATTGGATCTCAACTCCAGGTGCTCTTATGCAGCCAGTTTGTGGAAGATTAAGCAACACGTTAAGTTTTGCCGGTAAAATTGTAATCATTAAGGCTAAAACATTCTTGCAAATAATAAATTCAGAAATGTGCAAATTGTGTTTAGAAATCGTCCGTCTGCAAATATCAAATATACCCCAAAAATATAGAATACACAAGGAAGGTATTTCTTTTATTCAAATAAAAAAGTATATTATATAGAAAGAGCACAGTTACATATCAGAAGCAATTAATTAATAGCTAAAATTGGCAGAAGTAATAACAGAAAATGCAATATCGAAATGGAAATGATTTTGTTAGTTGCAGAAACCCTCTATAAAGTATTTTCTGACCAAAAAGTATTTTTAAAATAAGTGAAATTAGACAACTTTATGCAAATTTTCAAAGATTTTGCAATTTGTACATTTTTTTCATTTTTATTTTGTATCAAACTGATTATTATTGCATGTATGGGTCACAAATTATCTCATAATGTACTCAAAAAGGGTTTGAACCATAATCATGATGTATAATTTATAGGACACGATGACGAGAGATATGCGATAACCACAGAAGTTGCGGTCACCGACTTGAGTTACATTCAGTTCGAGCTAACGATGGGTTGTCGTGAACGTCCATCGTGCTATGGTATATTTTTTTAGAAATGAAGTTGTTAGTGGTTGATTCTGTTCGTTTTAAATTTTTATAGCCATTGAATTGGAATACTCTTTGGATGCTGGAAAGTCTTGGCGTTTGGTACAAGAGAAGTGTCTTCTTTCGGACATTGGGTGCACCAACCCACAAGAACCTAGCATTTACTTTTCGAATCTCTACTTCGGATACAACAGAGTCACTTTTATGCTTCCGCATTATACAAGCTCTAGAGGAACGAGGTTTCGATGGATTCAAAAACCTAAGTTTCAGTATAGTGAGACTTGGGCTTTAGGTTCTGTTTATATAGGACAAGAGTGTCAAAATGGTTGTAGTGGTCGTGGCAAATGTGAACTTGGAAAATGCAGGTTAGATATTTCACAAGATACATTCATTTCATGAATTTCCATTTGCAATAGTTTTTATCTATTTTAACAAGAACCTATTATACAGTATACAGTATATAAAACAAGTTCACGTTGTTTTTAATTTAGTTCCTAAATTCAAGAGGCATTTACAACTTTTAAGTTTTTTTTAGAAAACTAGACTGGCAGATGCTTTAAAATAAACTTTTATGTTACTGGTAGATTCAAAGTAACGAAAATAATTTTAAATTTTCTATAAAAAGATTGTTTTTATGGAGTGTTTTTAAAAATAGCTTTGATTTTTTTAAGTGAGTTATCAAACTTTTCTCGTGAACCACAGATGTGATGACGGTTGGAATGGTGATATATGCAACATTCCGAAATCACCTCTTTCTGTTAGTCTTCGTGATGAATTTGAACCTTCTATTGAGGTGTCATCAAAAAAGTGGGCGATTGTCAAAGGAGGGATTGTTTCTGATCTTTGCGGATCCATAGGCAGTGGTTCAGCCTTACATTTTTATGGAGTGGGTTTTTAAAATTAGCAAACATTTTAAAATTAATGCACAAACAGCGACTTTGGAATTACTGACTTCAGGGTTGCATTAGACTTCTACAAACTACCTTTTTGGATTTGCGGACTGCCGTTGATGTTCGTTTTACTTTTGTATACGGCTGTATCACTCCAATTGCAAGCAGACATCAGAATGTATTTCTTCAGTATTCGTTTGACGCAGGTCTCAAGTGGTCAACTTTAATAGAAATTGATTATAAAGTTTATCAAAATAAAAGGTACAGTGACCACATGTGAAGTTTTTACATTTGAATGATTCTTGCTGTTTTGTGTAGCATTCTAACGATTCCTTTACCATCTCGTGTTCGCCACTTGGGTGTATTGCTTCGATGGTGGCAACTAGAACACGGAGGTCGAGCTCAGAACGATTGGGCTATAGACAATGTAATGATCGGCGGTGGCATATCAACACCAACCACATTTGTTGATCTCCTCAATGGATCGTCCACTTTAAGTAATTTTTGGCTGTACAGCAGCAACGTGGAACTTGTTTCTTTCTGTCGGTCAAACACTATTGTGGCCGTTGGCGAAGTGGTGAGTGGCGCTGAGGATGCACTTCTGGAAACGAGTGACATCCAAACTTCGAGTGACTCTGTATTAGAATTCTCTGTAAGCCTTTAGCCACACGATTTTCAAACAATTTGTTAATTTTACCATATTAATAATGATCATTTATTTTAATCAGTTAGCTAGCGGATGTGATGATCATAACGAGAGCACATACATACCACCGGTCTACGTTCAGTATTCTATTGACAGAGGTCACAGCTGGCAACTGGTACTAACCGAATGCTTACCAGATGATACTATCGGTGCTTGTGGTGACCGAATTCGAAGTGGTCGCGTTGGAGCCGTTGGTTCCGCTAGTATCTACGACTCTCCCAGAGCATGGACCCGCGAGAGAATTCCTATGTTTGGACGTCTAGTGTCCGATAGTATTCGATTTCGATGGATACAGTTCGCTTCGTCGTCTCTTGACAATGTTGCCACTAGTTTTACTAATTCCTTCAAGTGGGGTCTTCGAGATGTTTATATCGGTCCAGGGTGCTCAGATCTTTGTCACGGCCACGGATCGTCCAGAACCTATCCCATTTGCGCTTGTGACGACGGTTATGAAGGAAGATACTGTGAAATTGTAAAGAAGAACCATAGAGTGAGTGTTGTTTAATAAATTGTTGTTTTTTCACTTACGCTACCTGTTGTTTTTATTTTTAATTGAAGGATCATTTAAGAGATTCTTTCAGTAAAATTGTTTTGGAGCCACATTGGCGTATTCTTTTCGGAGGTTTTGTCAGTTCTAATGATCATGATGTTATTGAAACAAATGCCGTCATATTGAACAAATGTGGATCAAGGCTTCTAGAAACTATTGATTTAAATCTACAGGATGCTAAGTAAACATTCAATGTTGTCATATATGTTAGGTAGAAGTTATTTTAATTTGTTAATTGTTTCATCAAGGTTTTTACATTACGTTGTTGTGTTTCGAGGTTTTGTTGATGAGTCAGTCTGTAGAGGAAAACAATCTGATAATTTGTACCTTCAATATTCAGTTAACGGAGGTTTGGAACATTTCAACCGAAAAGATGCATGATGTCTTATAATATAATTATTGTATGCAATTATACACGCATGGTTTCATTTTAATAAATAGGTATTACGTGGCACATTCTTTATGAGATGGTCCATCAGTTGTACGTTGTGTTGCAGACAGATTATATTGTTTTGCCTCTGGAAGCACGGACTGCATCGACTCGGTTTCGATGGTGGCAAAGTCGAACGAATTGTTTGAAATTTACTACAAAGAAATATGATTATGATAGTGATGCGTCTGGATTTTGGGTTATTGATGACATCCTGATTGGTGGCTCTGACATCAATCCAGCGACGTTGAATGAGACTTTCGAGGATCCACATCTTGCTTCTTTTACAGATAAATGGTGGTTCACTCCGGGTGGAAAGGTGCATGCTACACTTTTCAACATCTATGAATTGCTGTATTTTTTTTTTTACAAATATCCTGGTGATCATGATAAAGCTGATGCTGATGGTTGTGCTGGTGACAGTGGCCACTTGGGAAATAGTGGTGGTGGCGGCAGCGGTGACCACTGGTGTGTCGGTGGCACTGGTCACTAGTGGTGGGGGTGTTTTTGTTGGTGGCAGTGGCGATTATAGCTGAAATTTATACAAATTGTTGTTCGTATATTGACAAACCATACAATTTCAGGTTGTGCCCGGATTTTGTGACTCCAAATGGGGACATGTTATGGTCTGGAACACGAGTCACAAAGCCATTTCTTTTAAAAACAACCTGGGACTAACAACTAGAGAATTAATAATTGGAGAGAACTACATTCTTCGTTTTAAAGTATATTTAAAAAACAAAAACAAGAAACAATTAACTTTTATTGTCTGAAAAATTTATTTTCAATAGATAATTGTTGGCTGCACAAAAAATGACGCCTGCAATACCAATTATGTTCTATTAGAATACAGGACTGATCAAAACTTAGGTATTTCATTTTTTAAATCAACACGTTGTACTTTAAGTTCATTGCTATTTTTTTTAATATGAACTAAGATAAATGGAGTTTAGTGGAGTCTTCATGTTTCCCTGCAAACACCTTAGCCCGTGGATCGGAGTGTCCACACAATGTTTATCAAGAAGGTTCTCTGTTTACATCGCAAGTGTACGGCCAGTGGACACAAGTGATTATTTCCTTGCCATCGAAAACCATCTCGAGGTTGTCTAATTTATACATTATTCAGTTAGATTTTCGGTTTCTATTATTAATTTTAAACTTTTTGGTTGCAGTACAACTCAGTTTCGATGGCATTTTATTAGAAATAATAACACTAACATATACAATGGATTTGGAATTGATGATGTGCAAATTGGAGAAGCATGTGTCAATGACTGTGATCCCATTTCTAATTGTGTTCCCATTAAAGAAGGTTATAAATCTCGCGCTCGATCGGCAGCAATTTGAGAAACTGAATACTTTTTGCCTTTTTATGTTTTAGTATTGTTTTATAATTTTGCAATTTTTACAGATAATTATTGTAAACTTCAAGCAAAGGCGATGCAACCAAATGGTTTATTTGAAAGTTTTGACGATGCAGATCCATTAGAAAAGAGGTGGCATACAATTTTTGGTGGAGATGTCAGTTTGAATGGCTGTGGTTCTCTGACACCATTGGGTCGAAAGAATTATCTTTATTTTGGTGGCTGTGGAAGCCGTCAAGCCACCACACACCAACTTGATTTAAGACATGCAAGGTTTGCTTTGAAATGTTTTATAATTAGTAATGAAGTTGCTTATATTTATTATGCAAATTTTGGGTTCATGTTACAGTAAGTTGTTGTTTGTGCTGAGAATTGGTAGTAGTGAGGAACAAGATAACTGCAAAGTAAATTTGTCTGCGAGTCATCATGAGAATAGAAGTGTATTGCTTCAATTTAGTGTTTCACGGGGTCGAACGTGGAATTTGATTGCAATACACCAACCTAGAGATTTTCTAAAGGTTCGGACGTTTTTAATTTATTTTTGACATTATATTTTTTCAGCAATGACTATTTTAAGTATTTTTAGTAGGCCTATATTTATACGATTTGTTTCTTCTAAATTTTTACGTATTCTTAGGTTGTTTCCTTTTTGAATTTATTTTTTTTAAATTTATAATTGACTCTAAATTTAACTGATTGAATTCTTATACTTTTTTTTATAATAAATTCAGTGATTTTTTTTTTAATTTAATTCTTTAAGTGAATTCGTTAAATTTCTTAATCTAATCGGCTTTTTAAATTTACTGCATATATTTATACATTATACGTTTTCGTTTTTTAATTTAATTTTAATTTAATTTTTTTAATTAAGTCTAATTTTAATTAATTGAATTTTGTTATAAATTGTTAAGGAATTTATTTCCTTAAATTGAATGAATTCTTAAAAAACAACTTGAGTAAATTCTTAAATTTTTTTTAATCAAATCAATTTTTTTTAATATTCCAATTACTTGAATTATTTGATAAATTTCCAATGAATATAATTTTTTAATAATTTATTTTCAGCCTCGTCGTTTAATTTACGACATTCCATTCGATGCTCGACAACCTGAAGTCCAGTTAAGATGGTGGCAACCTGACCACTCTGGACAGAACACTGACCAATGGGCATTAGACCAGATAGAGATAATTATATAATAATTAGCATAATCGTGCAAGAAAGATTTTTTGTTGTTGTATCAAAGCAATTTATATTTATGCAAAAAACATTCTACTATAAAATTCTCATTCATTCATTCCATAATAATTAACATAAAAATAAACAAGTGTTTATGCAAATTTTATTCATTTCATATTCTACAATCAGGGTTATAAATATATCTTAATTTTCTTAAAAAAATCTTTTTGCAACCAAAAATATTGGTTTGATTAAAGCGCCACCGCAGCCACCATTTGTGATCGTTAATTTGCACGTATATTCTGTTAAGCGTTTGTATACCTGCCGAATCGTAAAAAGACGTTTGTGACGTCAAAGGGGTTGACCAAAAAATGTAGAATTGTATCATTTTGTATAATAAAAAAGTTATAACAAAAATATGTAGTGAACCTTGTTTAAAATATTGATAACGTGTAATAGCATTCGTTTTTAATCAAACTAAAAAACACAATCTTAAGTTTTTCGTAAACACCGTCTGACGTGCCAAACTTCTTCTTACGATGAGGCTGATATAACCTATAGAGATTCTGTGCGTTCTGTGCAAAATGTGCGATTGTTTAATGGACAACCTTGATTTTTTTTTTTTAGATTTTTTTCGGTTGCTGTAATCCGGAAGTGGAAACCGGACGCATTTTTTTTTTGTTTTGTTGTTATTTCAGTTGTGTTCCGATTAGTTTTGACGGTCAAAAACGACACGAGAAGTTAGTATTTAAGTGTATGTTTGAATTTATAAAAGTGAAAATTATGCGTCGAAGAAAGAAGTGGCCGCGTTTTTACTCAAGTTCTTAGAAGTTTCATTGGGGTAAGTTTTTGTTGTTTCTCCTGACTGAAGAGAGTTGCGGAATTTCACGTTTTAATCGCTAATCAGCCAAACACTAACATCGATACATAAATACGTTAGACTAAAATAGACTCATTTGCTTTATTTCGTTAGAAATTAACCTGCGATTAAATGCTGAAGACGGTTTTTAATAAGATTTTCGTAAGTTGTTCATGACGTAGACGGTGTGCCATACATTATGCTAATAACGCACGCGTGCCCAGAAGGCATGTCTCGTGTGGAAAGTATGAAACGCCGTTTGTATCGTAATCATGATTTCAAGTCGAATGCATGTTTTTATTCGAAAGTTATGAGTTTTTTTTTTTTCTTCTTCATACAAAGTAGTGAATGTTTACACAAAAACATCACACGTAACGTAAACAAACACAGTAACACCTCTGTGACCCACATTCTGAAGGGCTTTTTTCAGTTCATTTCAAGTGATCATAAATTCATGTTTATATAATTTGATTGGATGAATTAAATCTTAGAAGGAGGAGGATAAACGTTTCTTCAAAACAATGTGTTGAAGTAGTTTGCATTGTGTTCAGTGTGATTATATAAGGACGTTTTGAAGTGATTAGAAGGTGTTCAGAGAGATGCATAGCTTGTAACAGTTGTTAGTAATTAGAATGTATCAAAAGTGTTGCTTAAAATAAAGCTTAACTTAAAACAAATCAATTTAACTCAATACACCTGCAGTCACCCCGAGAGCCATGTGTGGCACTTGGGGGGATAATTCCCAATCGTAACTGGTTGCAAATTAGACATGGTTTCGACAAATCGTTGTCAAATTGAACTCATCGTCAAACAGAAGTATGTGCTTGAAGAAAATTCCATAGTCTAAATGAAATACATTTGGAGTGAAAGAAAGACCACTGCTATGCAATGTATGCATCCGTTCTAGCTCTTATTTTTGTTTAATAAGCGTTGGATGGCCATGTCTACTTACTTTATACGGGGGTTTCTAGTAACTTAGTAAGAATTACATCCAACAATGCTCTGTTCTCTGGAGCTAGCAAGCGTTCAAGAAGGGCAAAGCTATACTGTATTTACGTTTAACAATAATAAGTCCAAGGCTTTGGCAATTTTTTCTATAGTTTTGAATCTGTGGTGAATTTTTATCTGTTACTTTGTTTAAGCTTTGCTTTGTTTTTAGCAACGTTTATGAATATGGCTGCGATACTTTCATGTAGTTTTTCGGTGATTAAGATGGTTTATGAGCAGCTGATTTTTGAACTTTGATTATTCTGTCTTTCTGGAGCGAAATTAAGAGAAACTAGAAAATGGTTTTTTTTTTTAAACGAGTGATATAGCCCAGTACCTAAATAAAGGGTATTTTTTTTTAATTTTGATATCTTTGAAAATATTCCTTTTATAGACGGCACAAATTTAAAAAAGATGTTCTTAAAGTAGAGCCACTCTCAAGCAACCATAAAAAAGCTTATTTTAAAAGATATCGACATAAAAATATTCTTAAGTGATTGAGCTCCCCCCCTTCCAGTTTCTAAAAACAAATTCAAATCTCTCTTTAAATTTGCACCTTGAAAGACATTAGAGTTCGAGAGGCGTTTACGTAGCTTTAAAAACACCGCAAAAATCATTGTATACATATTTAAACGATAGGTGGAGAGAAAGTCTAGAGATTAATTACTAAAGAATGAGTTTTAACAACTTATTAAATGTGGTCATTGTTATTAAAAGTTGATGAGTTTAGCACTAGATTTGCTATTTTTTAATAAAATAAAAATGTGCAACAGATGATTTCACAATGTTTGCAAGTATAGTTGAGAATGATTTCTAAAGTGTTATCAGGTCGTTTGTGAGTGATTTCAGAAGAGCGTCAGATTGATATGACACAACTTTGATTAGGGCCAATTGTATGGACTCGGAAGATCACGAGCGTCGAGCACGGATATTTTTAAACTCATCAGTGATTAAACCTGTTGCATTGGCTTATGACACCACAACTATTCAATTAAAACATTGGATTGAAAACTTCGTTTTTGTAAGAAATTCTGCAAGATTCTCACACAAATATTTGACTCGTTTCTTGCGAGAAAAATTGCCAGTGTGATCCAGAAGTTTTTTTTTCGTCCAAAAAAAGTTAGAAATGTCAAGAATGTGGCTACTGTGTTGATCGAGAAGTAATTTCGAAAGTACGATGATCTATGAGTAATAAAAGTAAAAAGTTTAAAGTCCTCATAAATTAAAAGGCAAGGCGTTATTAAAAGAAACTGACAATGGGCCTACACAGTGAAAGTGACACCGATCCATCCACCCGCAGCCACCTTGGTGATTTGAGGCGTTTGTCACAACGAGTGATCATTGATGAGTCAATTATCCATCACTCAACAGTTTGTCTATTCCAGATGCATAAGAATTGAATGTTCCTTCTGGTTTCAGCCACCTTTCAATGGGACGTTTCACATCTTCTTCTTCTTCTCGGATGTGGCGCCATTTAGCAACCAAATTACCTCGTTATCACTTTGTTGCCGATCATACACTTAATTGAGATGCCGATGGATGGTGGTTGGCGACACTTTCGTTGTGCGCTGAAAGTGTAATAACTTCCGCCCGCACTTCCAAGCGAGACTTGTTGCGGTGCCGTTGGTGCATACCGTTGTCTATTAGTAGAACTTGTAAACGTTTTTTGTTTCTTTCTGTTCGACCCTCGTAAATATGAAACTTCTCTATCAACGATTGATACCACGGTACGGTGAATTGATTACAGCAACTTCCTTAACAAATGGTGTCTAACAACTTGAGGATAATAAACGATAATATCATCTGTAATTGAAATGCGTTGGCCGATGTGGAGCCATGTGAATCAATAAAAAAAACAAAGATAAAAATTATTCGATGGCGTCGAGAAACGGCGTTCGCTCATCTTGAGGCAAATCAGACAGATAAAGGAACGCGATCGTTTGATCTTGCGATGAAGAAATCGTAGAGTTAAGGGAAGGTGCGGAAATGCAGTCTTATTTCGATACCATTTTTATCTTTACCGCTCACAAACTTAGCAAACACAAAACGTTGAATGATTAATTTTCATTACATCTAGTTCGTGTTTCAACTTCCTTCTCGTTAAAACATTAGAAATGGATTATTACTGCGATCCAATCTGGAAATTTGTTCCTCTTCGCGTTCAATTAAATCGTCCTGAACGATTTAATCCTTACAATGACAACAGAAAGGTACAATAGTTTTAAAAATGAATTCAGGAATCAGGATTTGAGCCTGTGCATCCTGAAGAAAAGAGAAAAAAAGAGACGGGGGGAGAGGACCCCTCCCACACGAAATTGTCATTTTTATAACTAAAGTTCAATTATGTTTAATTTTTGCGAAACATTTGCAAATTTCGTTTCGATTCTTTTGAAATATATATTTTTTTTTCTGTTTAAAATTTATTCGAATGTTTGATTATTGATTAATTTAGTGCCTGATGGTTAATAAAAAGGAGGTTCAACTAATTAGGTCCCATTCTAGTTTGGGACGTTTGTTACGAAGACCATTTTTAAAATACCGGGTGAGTTTTAGATTCAATTTTTGAATCAACATTTTGTGTAAATTTGTGTCAGTGCTGCTCTGTATATATATAACATATTTATGTCCCACTTTTAGTATTTGTCGTTTTTTTTTTATTGTGTTCTTTCTTCTTTGTATTTGTGTCTCGTTTCTGTGTGTGTGTTGTCTACAATAACAACAGTTCGTTTGTTTCTTCGTTATTGTTCGTGTGCGTGTGTACACTTCCATTTGGTTGATGATTTTGATGATTCAATGCAGTTGTTATTTGTGTTGTTGCGATAGAAATTCAATATCATTGTTACTCATTTCTACATGATAACAATTTTTAACCTGCATGGCTTTTTTGATCTTTTCGATGTAGGTAAAACAAACAGTTATTACATAATACTATAATAGTGGGCGTTATTTGCTTCTGAAGTGGAACTGACACTCTCGAATGCAAGGCCATTTGAGCCCAAATTGTAGTTTTTCTTGATTAGTTCTACTTTAAAATTGGGATTCTAGTGCATTCAAAAACATCGTGTGTGTGTGTGTGTGTGGGATTCAACAGTTCTGAGTCCTCAAGAAGTCCTGAAAAACCTGTAATAGCCAATAAAATTGTAAATGCAAAAATAATTTTGCAGTTTATTAAAAAGGCCGAAAATTGAAATGTCCGATTGAGATGTCAGATGTCGCAAACACTATAAGTACTAAGTGCGTAATGTTCCAACAGGACAAAATTCTCACCTGAAAGCCTTTCGAAAAGGCTTCGGTACTGTTCAAGCAGTCACCGGAGGCTACGAAAAATGAAATAAAAAGCTTCAATAAGTGGATGACCGTCTTTAAGAGCCTAGAAAAGGAAGCGAATGTTAAACGGATGGCAACACCGTAGAGTAAAGGAATGTGCAATAGTCTTTCTGAGATTTGTTTTGACAAAATGCTTCTAAAAGTGACTCGGAAGTTTTTTTTTTTCTGAATAGTAGAATTCCGAATGCGGGATCTTGGCGCCAAACTATGGAATAAACCTTTCGATGATTTATTTATGCATCTATTTGTTGCGCAATGCAAGACTCCCGTAATTCATACTTGTTTGCCAGTTTGTTGTGAGTTCTTCTTTTTCTCTTTTTTTCTGGTGGTGTTGGCAAATTTACCCAATCTCATTAAAGTTGACACATGTCCAATTGTGTCTTTCACATAAATTTGCAATGTTTTAATAGTTTTTAGTTTTGTTTTTCATAGAATTTTTAGGTTTAGATTTCTTCCTACACAAGACTGTTTGGAAGACATGTAACTCCTACGAGACATGTAACTTCTATGATTCCGTCTTGCAAGTTTCTCATTAGTTCGATCTTCTCAAATATTCAATCTCTCTCATGTTTGAAAAGAAAGTCGAATTCAAGCTCTGCCCACTGTTAGCAAAAACCATACTGTCCTATCTTGGCATTTTGCGCCCAAAGCTTATGGACTGTCTTATATCTACTAGCTATTCTCCATGTACTGTCGGTTGCTCGGTGTTCATATTTTGCATCAACTGTCATTGAAGCCTATTCAGGCCAGTAGAGGTTAAGGCATATTTTGCTGTAAAAAGGTTCGAAAAAAGTATTTTCACTTTGAGTTTGATGTTAGATGTGGCCTAACATGTGTGATGTCACAAAAAGTAGCCCTAGCCTCATTTTGTTAGTCAGAAAATCACAGAACAGTTGTAAGCCAAGCTCAAGATGAGCTTCGAAGTGTTAAGCCGGCTGGATAAGCTCAGCCCGTTTGGAGACCATTTCAAGCCGCCGGTTTCAGTTTTTCTCCGTGGATCGTCATCATAAGAGGCTCAAGACGAGCTTCACTCAAGCGGGCTTAACGATGGACACAGTCCTTGAAGGCTGGTATGTCAGATGCTACTGTCTGGTTTTTTGTTCCTGTTAATCGAAGGTTACAGCTGAACCGTTGAGCATCAGTGATTGAGTTAGTTGCTCACGTGTGTCCTACACATGTTCATTACGGGAGTAATTTGACAGACAGGCAGTTTTCAGACTCTTTTGCAAGATCTATTCAAAAGAAACTGGGTTTTTTATTTTTTTCTTTACTTTCAATAACAATATTGTGGTCCCTCCCTCCTGTCTTCTTTAGTTTGGTCTCCTCCTACTCCTTTTACTGTTTTCGAAAAGAAAGTCTACTTTTGTTGTAGTTTTTTTTTTCTTCAAAGTTTATCAGGAAGAGATTTCAAGGATCTGTTCTTCTTTTTGTCGTTGCCAAACATTTATCAAATTTGTTCAAGTTTCCTTTCAACGATTGTGTAGTTTACGAACAATTTTCATTTCTCGATCAGGGAGCAGGAGGAAAGAGATTTTTTAGCTAGGATTCTTGCAACTTGACTGAGGATAATCGTTGAAGAGATCTCTCTCGAAATTATTATTAATGGGATATTAGTTTTCTACTCCCTTTTTTTTTGTTTCCTTCAGTCCTGACTAAAAATTCCTCATGGTAGTTTCGTGATACTCAATATCCCTCCCTCCCTCTTCCCTGTCTCTCTCTCTCTCTCTCTCTCTCTCTCAAAATCTCCCATTGTTTGTAATCGACTCTCAAATGCTCTGGTCAAGTCTACGGTGCTTATGGCTCACCACTTATACTAGACTAGACTAGTGACGTCAAATGGGCTTAATTGACTGAATCAATTTATGTCATTGTCTTTATCTACAACAGCAATAATGCACCTATCTTATGACGTCACGCCTTTCCTGCGAAGTATGTCAGGGTGTAGTTGGCCGGAGCATCTTTCAGGTGGCTCCTTGCTGCAGCTGCTCTCGTTTTTTTTTAATGGGCACCTGGAGAGAAAGATAGAAGAATGAAGATGAGTATCGATGATGGTTCGGTGATGTCACTCACGAAAGACAACGAATAGAAACAAAAAGGACGTTTCATATCCACGTGTGTGTGTGTATACTTGTAAGGAGGACTTACAGACATAAAAATTGTCTCTGCATCGTGGAACATCATGTTCATTTTCTCTTGTCTATTGTCTGTCATTTATGATTTATAATGAAGTTGTTTTAAAAATGACTCGGTTGATGGACACGAATATGTACTAAGGAACAAAAAACAACTTCTATAACTGATGTACAGCAAATATAACGTCGGAATACCGTTTAAGAATAATATACCGGTTTATGAAAACGTAACCACGAACTTTCAAAATCTCGTTTGTGAAAATCTTTTGGAACTTCCAAGTTTTGAGTTTTTCGCGAGTTTTTACTCTTCTCTGAAAGTGGGAGTGGTGAATTTTTGTTTTGTTTTTATTGAAATGAGGATTTTTTTCTCTCCCTTTCTCTTTTCAATCCAATTTTACCTTCATAATATGCTGCTGCACCTGTAAAAATGCATATAAGCTATTGTTTTCAAAGGTTTTATGATGGATTATTTTTTTTTACTGATGTAAATGTAAATCCATCTAAAAGTTGAGTGCTCTCTCAACTTTATACTTTTTTTTTTAGAAAAAAAAGGACACACAAAAAGAGAGAGAGAGGGGAAGGTTTTGTGGATTTTTTTTTTATTTGAACAAAGTTCCGCTGGTTGTTTCTGTACGATTTCGAACGGATGTCCGATTTCTGTTGGGTTCGATGCCTGTTTTTATAAAAACTGATCATTAGTTGGAGATATTTTTGAATTCATTTGAACACTATACAAAACGAACAGTTCTGTTTTTCTTCAGGAAAAAAAAAATTTTGTTGACCCTATTTATGACCTTGGGCTACAATTTTTTTAACAAACATTTTTTCTTTATAATCTACGTGTAAGAAGTTAAGAACGTTTTTTTTTTTGGGAAAGCCGAAAGATTTTTTGATGGTTCCACTTTTGGCATGTATTAAGGTGGAGAGAGAGAGAGAAAGAGCAGAGAGAAGTTTAACCACTTTCTCTCTCGGATGGACTTCGTCTCTCTCTCCCCCTTTGGCCCATGCGGGTTTTTTTTGTTCAATAAGAGGGAAGAAGGTATACACTGCTAAAGTGCTAAACTGCTAATTCAGTCAACTATTTAGTCCTCGTAAAGGTCAGCACGCAACACCATAGTTGGTTGCTGTTGGAACAAAGCAGTTCAAAACATTCCAACATGTTTTTGCTCGTGTAATATATGGATACATAAAAGTTTGGAGAGAAAAAAAAAAAGGTGGAAAACTCCTGTGAAACAAAAACAAATTCATTTTTTGTAGTTTCTATAAGAATGGGAATGATGATGATGGGATCGGATAGGTTGTACAAAGAAATCTTCAACCGTTTGCAGGTGAGTTAAGTGTAGAGGGGGTCTTGCGAAGATGACCACCGGTCACTTTGTAAAAACAAAAAACAAAAAGACGTGTTCAGTGTTTTGAAACGACCTTGTCTTTTGTAATGAAGAAAGGAAGGCTTTTGTTATTTCTTGTTGTTTGGAGATTCTAACCTCTTGGCAATTTGTTTCCAGTTTTTGCGTAGACCTTGACTCTTTGAGCCATTCGTGGGTTTTATACAGGGTGTGTTTCTGTTTCAAATATCAGATTTAAGATGGCTGAATAGATATTAATTTTGTTTTCGTCCCTTTGGATGGCGCGTTTGCGTGGCTATTACTACTATAAAGTGTTTATTTTTTAAGATATTACCATGAAAATACTTTTAACAATTAATCTTTTACCATTCTAGTTTTTAAGATAATTTGAATTTTTTCATAATCTTGTTTCTAAAAAAAAACGTTGGCTTGACGTTTTTTTTTTTTTGCTTTCAAATTTTACAAAAAAACGTCTATGGAGCTTAGCATTAGCCACAGCAGTGGCGCCGTTAGAGAGGCCAAAAGCAAAATAAATATCTATAAAGCCACCTTGAAAGGGAAACTCATTCTAGTATTAACTCAAGGGTGGTAAAAATTCAAAGTTTTTTTTTTAACTTTTCTGTAAAAAAACTGAATACAAATTGCACAAACTCCAATTTGTTATTCAATGTTTTACACAGAAAAGTGTATAAATAGATCAATTATTATATTTGGTATTACAAAATATATAGAGAAACAAATTGTAATGTTAAAACATTTCGAGAAATTTTTGATCGAATTTTTTAATAGAATTTCAAACACACACACACACACACACACACACACACTGGAAAAAGACAATCAAACTTTTTCTTAAACGTTCGTGCAAAATAGAATGTTAAAGGTGATTGATTGAACCGAGTTTACTTGAAGAAGAAGCACAAACTTTTATTAAGATTATTATGGTTATGATGATGACAACAGCAAATTGTCTGGTAATGTGAGCGGGATTGTGTTCAAGAGAAACAAGACTTGTTGTGCTTGTGACACGCTCTCTGTGTGTGACACTTTTAGAAAGGTCGTTGTTTGTTTGTTTGTTTGTTTGCAGTGAGATAGGGGGGATTAATGTGAGTCACAGTGTCGCCACGGTTTTAAAACTTATTTGTTATTGAAATAAAATTATTCGACGATGATCTAAGTAAGAGTCAAGAGTGATACACCAGAGGACATTAAACTTATTTTTCTTTTAAATTTAAAACAAAACTTTCTCTTACGTTTTTGGCTTTTGACCGTTTTATCTTTTTCTGTACTGTTCTTGCATTTTCAAATATTTGACAGGGAAATTGATAAAAAAAAGTTTAAAAAAAATTGTTGAAGTAATAAGATTGTAGGAAAATGGTTAGCAATAACTTGAGAAATGTGTCAACGTTGTTTGTATTTGTACAGTATATGGTATATATGTACAGTAAATTTCTACATGGTAGTATTAGTAGTAGTAATGGTTGTAGTATATTATGTAGTAGAAGTAGCTGCCAAAAGAATGGAATCGTTTCTAATGATTTGACACTTCGTACTTCAGCTACAAATTTCAGAGGGTGTCTTTGAAGATTAATTATTTAAAATAGTCGTTTTGTACAAGTATTTAGTCGGAACCATTTGGAAAAAACGTACATTGCGTTTGCAAATAATGTACGTCTACAGTAAAGCATCCTGTAAGGAAGCCACCCAGTCGAAATCTAGTAACTAGATTGGTGGATTTGGATTGATACGGTGTCAATGATGGGTTTGATCTCTTGTCTAAATCCACCAGTTCTGATCCGATTGTGAATGGGTAGCTTTATAGCTAAAATAATGATTGCAAGCTTGTGAAAAGGGATAAGCAGAAATTCAGAAAGCTTGGCTTCTAATATGGTGGTTGATTACTTTTATTGCTAGTTAGTATTTTCATAAAGTCACTAATGCTAAGAGCAACTAAGCAATGACTAAGGTCGTACAATTACGGTAAGGAAGGGAATTTTCAAAGGCACTCAAAGATTTATTATGAAACATTCACTGGTAAAGTCTGTAAGCTTAGCTTGCTATAGTGTTTTTAACTGTTTAGTGTTTACAGGAAGTTAGCTGTAGGCTGGCTTCACGCACACCATTCGTTGACGTCACTGAGTAGAAGAAAGCTATTTCAAACTATGCCTTTCTGTCAGTGCGGGACACTAGTATATCTTTGATCACCACCGACAATAAAGGCTGTGGTCGCTGCCTGTGACAGGGTTCGAGACCACTTTTCGCCACTTTGACGCAGGAAAAATGGTGGCTTGTGTGAACACCTCTGCTAATGACGACCACATTTTGTGACAAAACGAAGTCGTGCGTGTGAAGCCGTCTTTATATTATTTTCTATTGTATGTGTTGAGATCGTTGTTGACTAATCTTGCACAAATAACGAACAGGCTAATCATAGGTCACTAGGTGACCTACACTTTCAAATAGCTACTTGAACTGTTGGTCACTCAGTTACCTACTTTTTTACATTACAACAAGCTTAATTTAACGTTACCCAACCTAATCACCGATATAAAAAAAGTTCTTAAGTGTAGGTCATCAAGTGGCCTACCATTAGTCTGTTACCATAAATAGAACCATTTCTGAGGGTGCTTTCACTTAGAAATCTTCCCCGCTCTAGTGTACGCTCGTAACACTGAGCCTGAAATATATTTGGTTAAGAGAGTAAGGTGGTCATCATTTCAGGTTATGTCATTGGAACCATCGTAGTGAGGTCACGGTGTTGTTTGACATACGTTTAGAAACTTTATTTATTCCCACGTTTTATAAGTACCGTCAATAAAAAAAAAACTCAAAGCCTATCAGAAACTCGAATATAGAACTGAATGGAGTCAATTTTTTTGGTTGATATCTTTGAAAAGAAACTTTATATTCGCAAAAGTTTTAAAAAGTTGTTTTTAAAAAAAAATATGTGATTATTTTTGATAAGTTTGAAGTGGAAATACGACAAGTTTTACCTAGTCTAATTTTTAGTACGTTTTGGCGTTTCTTATTAAAATATGCAGGGTATGTCTTCTGAAACCCTCTTATTTTCTTTGCTATAAATTGTTTTATAAAAGTAGCTTTAGATTTGGATCATAGTTAGTAAAAAAAAAAGAAAAAAGAAAAATACAATGAAAACCGTTTAACACGAAGTGGAGAAGGGGCCGGAATGTTTTCATGCTTTTCTAAGCGACCGGACCGAAAGTATATTTCGTATTATCCGATTGTCTGTGTTATCCGTTTTCGTGTTAAACTGTTTTCTCGGTACATTCAGATCGTGAGAACTTTTCTTGATTCTTCGTATAGTTTGTGTGTGACACTGAAGCAGTTGATGACAACCCTCCAAAATAAAAATGCTTTAGATCTCTTTAAAAAAAAAAGAAATTCCTGCGTTTTTTTTCTCATCGAGAAGGTAAAAAATAACTTTCACGGGAAAATTGTGGCAAGAAAATATTTTCCTTTCTTTATGTTTGTTCGGATTTCTCGTCTGTTTTTTTTTTTACATGCAATTCTTTTTATTTAACATAAAAAGAGTTCAGTAACCACGGTGTTTATTTAATTGTTTCGTTTCAAAATTGTTTATTTATTTATTTCCGATTAATTGAATTTCAAATTGGTTTCGATCTTATTTGTTTTCGGATCAGATGACAGAAGGCCGTCGAAGTCAAGTTGTTCTCCTAGACGAGCGACGGTTGGAGATTCTCATCCAGGTAATATTAATAAGATTAAGGCCAAAACATTTATGAAAAGAAGTAGTTTTTAGAAATTAGGCGTTTTATGCAAATAAAAAATTACCAAAAAATACATAATATATGGCATAATTAATTAAAGGCTGAAGTAATTTAAAGTTACAAGATTTTAAAAAATAATTGATGATGATTTTTTACTTTGTAAGCATTTTGAGGTGTCTGGAGAAAGTTGTGCCTTTCTGAGGCCTTTTCAAAGACATGTTAGAGCATTTAAACTTTTTTTTGACATATTTTAGAAAAAAAAGCAAAAAGTATTACGATTTTTTTTAGAATTTTTAAAGAAACATTTAAAATTATACGACTTTATGTTAATTTCCAAAAAAATCTTTTACGCATTTTTATTTTTAGTTAAACTAGATTTTCTATTTATTGCGCGTATTACACTTAATGGTGTATAATACCTAGTACACACGTGATAATTTAAATGCATTTAAATAATAAACGTGTTCTACAGAGCCCTGTGAAGGGCAAACAAACAATATGTCGAATTCAATTTATTCAGTTAATATTCTGAAAATATTGAGTTAATACTTAAATGTAATATATAAACTATTGACAAAAATATTGATTTAGTATTTTCTATTTAAAATATTAATAATAAAGTCAGTTTTTATTTGGTTCATGTCCTTAACTGGATTCCGTATACTTCACCTAAACACATTTAATTTGAATTCATTTAGCTCATGACTGTGTACAAGGTATTAGTGTCACCTAAACAGTGTTGTATCTGTCATTTTGCAAACATGTCGCATTTATTATATATAACCAGAGAACAGACTTTATCAAGAATGAGTTTTTTAATGTTGGATTTTTTTGTATAATGGAAACGAAATAAACAAAAAAACTAGCCGAAGCTGTACGCCGGAGAACTACTCGACATTGTGGCCTCCCACTTTCGTCTCAAAGAGAAAGAATATTTCGGTCTGGCTTACATCGACGATTCGTACGTTTAGTATCACTTTTTAAGCATATACCAGTGTTGAGATAATTACTTTTCAAAGTAATTACTGTTTTTAATTATCATCAGTCAAAAACTTATTAATTACAATTAAAAAAGAAATTAATTACAATTGCTTATTTTCTTCAAATCATTTGAATTACATTCCAATTACAAATTTTATAATTAAACTGAGAAATGAAAGGAATAGTTAACCAAAGTTTCAAGTAGTTTGGAGAACAAAAATCGTTAAAAATTTAAAAATAAAATTTAAAGCAATTGCATTTTTATTAGAAAATTTAATTATAATTATTAATTACAAACTTTCAAAAGTAATTGTCAAATTATTAATTATTTGAAAACGTAATTTAATTATAAATTAATTACTTTTGTCAAAATTACTTCCCAACACCGGTATATTATATCATGTTTCTAAAATGAAATTTCACTAATAACAAGCTAAATTTTCATTTTTCAGAGGACATTACAATTGGTTACATTTAGATCATCGTGTTTTGGACCACGACTTTCCTCGTAAGTGTGGCAATGCGGCTCCGTTGGTTCTGCATTTTTTAGTCAAGTAAGTAGTTAAGTTTTTTTCTTTTGTTTGGATTTCTTAATCACATTCATTCATTAGTTTTGCTTCGTTGAAATCTGTTTACATCTTTTTATTCTTTTTTGTTATTACGGTTTGGCGCTTGGTGAAGAGATTTTTTCTTGGCGCAATGTGTAGGTGCGTGCGTGTGTGGGAGGATTTAATACTAATTAATGTAATTGGGATGGAACGAATGTGGGAGGAGGAGGAGGAGTATCACATTTTCAGGGCCGTTAATGAAGATGATAAATAGGCTAATTGTTTTTTATTGTTGTTTGTTTCGCCAACAGAAAACAAAGTTGTTCTCTTGTTTAAAATGTTTGGACCAGTAGTTAGAATAAATTACAGACTTACGGCCGATATATTTTTTTTTTCAGTTGAAAGCCGATTACTTCTAAAGTTATATTGACTCATTTTTCCCCACTTTGGGTATTCTGCGTTTGGAGAGCAAAACTAAGAAGAAATTGAAAGTATGTTAGAAACTGGAACAGTTGCTGAATCACATGAATCAAAATAAACATAGGCAAAAATTTTAAATATTGGCGGATAAAAAGTTGGATCATTTTAAAACTGCCATATATTTTAAAATATATCAGTATAAAATTTCCTTAAGTGATTGAGCGACCCTTCTAGTTTACAAAACACTTTCACGTTTCTCGAGGGGTGTTTATGCTTTAAAACCACCTTAAAATATTTTATGAACAGGTGATTTTGAAACTCTGGTTATTCTACATTCCAGCGTTAACACTTAAGGTGGATTTACACCAAATAAATAGTAAAAACATCGTTAGTAGCAAAATGTTAATTATCAATTTTTTTTTTTTTTTACTATTTTGGTAAATGTCGATAACAAAATGCTATTAACAATGTTTTTGACAAAAAATGTTAGTAGCATGTCGGCAGTAGACTGATTCATGAGTAGAATGTTATTAACAGTGTTGACAACGGAAATAACTTGCTGGTAACGTTTTGTTATCAACATCCTTTGATCAGGACCGCCTCTAGAGCAGTTGCAAAATTTCTGCTATTAACAAAGTTACAAATAATATTAACGACATGTTAATGGAAAAAAAATAAATGCTGAATGCAAATGTTGACAAAAGTTAATAGCAACATGCCATTAACATTTGTACAGGCTTTAACAATGTTAATAACATTTTATAGGTCGATTTTTAATATTTGTTAAAAAAGCATTGAGCGTGCTCACAGCACTAATAACACGTGTTTTCAGCGATGTTACCTCGCGTGTAAAATGGGCTTTAAAAATGGCTTTCAAAATAAACTTTTTTTAAACAAAGTTTGGTTATTTTAAAACTAACTTAAATAGTTTATTTTAAAAGATATTAAAAGGAAATAATCTTAAGTGATTGAACTTTTCTTGATATGCAGATTAACCAGAGTTTGTGGGGCGTTTACACTTTAAATTTAAAAAGAAGCTCAAATAACAAACTGGTGCAAAACTTTTGGATAATTATAAATATATGAGTTGAGTGTTGGGTATTAGTTAAATTACAGCATTTGCCTTTAATTTGGAGAAACGTTTTTCCACTAGTGTTAATGGCCGTTAATCCAATTATTTCGTAACTGCTGATTAAAAAGATCTTTTTTTTTCACCGCATTCTATTATCATTGATAATTACGGCAGTTAATTGAGTATTGCACTTTAGTCGACGAATTTTAATTTACTAAGTCATTTATTTATTTGCTCACTGATAGAAATGAATTAATGATGATAATTTGTGTTTATACGACTACGGTTAAACATTTCGTGCTGAATACAGTGAGTGAATACAATAAAAAAAGTATTTTGAACGCCGGAAAGGATGAAAACTCAGTCGTTGTTTATTTTGTGTCGGAAAATGTAATTCATCGCATATATACTTTCGTACACGATCAATCTACGAGACGGTTTTTATTATTGGTAATTAACCGATTTAAGAAAGATAGACTTAGTTGAAAGTTCATTTAAAATAAATGTAATTTGCATTCGAACGTTGAGCCGATGGGACTTGTGTGTAGCTCCACAAGTCTATTCTTATCAAAACATTAGTAAGTACTAAGAAATGTAGGCTACAAACATTAATGCAACAGTATAATCAAATCAAGTTAACATGCATCAATTATTTGATTGAGCTTGATAACTGTATTTAAGTATTTAACACTACAGCGTTTTTGAGTAATGCCTGGTTCACACCTTAGAGACGCTAACAATTATATTTGTAACTTAGCATGAGCAATTGAGCTTATAGCTTGTGTGATAGAGCTTTTTAGGGTTAGTACACACTAGGATGCTTTATGGCGAAACAATTTTTTGGGACTATATTGCAACAATTGCGAAACAAGTTTCTGGTTTCAAGTATGGACGTTTTCTAAAACATAAAAGGACATGTTCTCTGCGTTAAGGATCGAGTGAAACTGAGTTTAGATGTGGACATGGAAAAGTTGGTTCAGGACTGTATCGTGTTTCTCGATTTTGCCCCACAACAATGTATCGCAACAGTCGTGCGACATTGTTTTGCCACCAAGTAGTGAAAGTGTGTACTATCCTTTAACGTCACCATTGAGAACACCTGTAAACATTGTTGTTAAAGTTTACGTTTGTTTTTCTAAACGTAAACGGCAAACTAAAATACTGGTCTAGTCTTACGACAACGTTTGCATTTAACGTTCACATTTCTATGGGAACGATGGGCTTGAGATGAATCGAAAATGGTTAATTTGGATCGAATTGTGATATAAAAATGAGGCCTGTAAGAAATTACGAACGATTTTTTAATTTTTTTTTTACAAGTTTTTGTGACGGTAAGTTTGAGCTTACAGTGAGAACACAAGTTGCATTTGTGTTTACATTCGAACACGGTCGTCATTTTTGTAAACGTATTTTATATGTGAACCAGGCTTAAGAATGAATGATGCTAGTGTAAAATGCTTATTAAGTTATCATACTAAATAAAATGATTGCAGCAGGTTAACTTGATTTGACGCATGTCAAGCAGAGTTCTACTTCGTGCGGGGGTTGAGAGTAATGAATCTTGATCTTCGTTTTATCCGCAGTTTTTATATTATTCTTTAGCTTCTTCCCTCCCCCCCCCCCGTATTTAATCTCAAGGAAACAGAAAATAAAATGACAATTTTTGCCGCATGGAAAAAAAAATCGTAGCTATAAAAGGCACAAGAGGTTGTGCGACCATTTGGAAGTTCGGAATCCTTTCCTTTTTTTTTACGATCTCGCAAGTAAGTTGTACAAGATGAGCTCTGAGGAGGTTCAGATAATGCTTTTATTTGATGTTTCCATGACAACGTCATCATCTTTTCGTTTTTGAAGATGTCTTTTGAGAGAAGTACAAGAATAAGGGAGAAGAGTTTGCTTTTGATTTTTTAACCTTTTTATCTATCTCTTCTTTCTGTCTGTTTGTTGCACACTGACAAAAGTAACGTTCTTATTGTGACGGTGTGTAGTTGATGTTTCTCAACGATTATATTTTCTCTGAGCATCGTTTTCGATTTTGTGCATCTTAAACGTTTTTTGTCTTTTCTTCAATAAACCACTTGATAGATTTTTTTTTTTTATCGTCGTCATAGATCGGCTCAAACTTATTTGAACTCTTTTATCTAATTCTTTTATGTAAAAAAAAGTAATATTCAAATTGCAGTTTTTAAATTTAGTATTTGTTTTTAAAAGTCATCGATTGTGTCTATATACATTTTTTGTATTTAATTAGGTTTTTCGTGGAGGGAATTTCTCAGTTACGAAACAGCGTCACTGTGGAGTTATTTTATTTGCAAGCAAGATCGCTCGTATTTAAGGTAAATTATGTTTTTTTTCTGTCTTAAAGTTGTTTTAAAGTGTAAACGCTCCTCACACTCTGGTTATTCTTGTCTTTCAGGAGCAAAATTAAGAGATAGTTAAAGTTTTTTAGAAACTATGAAAGGAGCTTAGTCACTTAAAGGGTGTTTTCATATTGACATTTTAAAATAAGCTTTTTATGTCACTTTAAAAAATGACCGAATTTTAAGCAAATGATATTATTATGAATAATATGAATACTACAATTGAGGGATTCAGCTACTGTTTTACTTTCTAAAAGAATTTCAATTTCTCCGCAATGTTGCTATCGAAATGCAGAATAACTAAAGTTTGGAATCAGCTGTTTTATAAAATATTTTAGGCTGGCCGTCGATGTAACGCGCAAATTTAACTGCACATGTCTACCGCTCTATGCCGCGCCATTCATGTCAAAAATACTCCAAATTAGTGATATCACTAATTCAGTTCATGGACATGAACGGCGCGATATAAAGCGGTAGACATGTGCAGTTAAATTTGCGCTGTTAAACGTTACGTCTATTACCGACATTGAAGATGTCGCGTCACTTAAATAGATTTCATGGTTATGTTTTGTATTGTGTCACCTGGTTCAGTGGTTCCTTTTGGTCTTAAATAATGACTCCCATTGGACATGGGACGACATGACTCACCTTTAATACCCCTAAATGACAACAGCTATTCGTTTAATGACGTCATTATAATTATACAGAGATAGGGTGTGTTTTTTCTTCTTCAAAGTTTTCATCCGTGATTATGATGATGATGATGATGACTGTCACTTAACTAATGGTTTTATTTCTCTTGATTTCATGGCTAATCGAATCTGTGATTCTGTTGAATTTATATCTTTTCTGATTTCACCTTCCGATATATTTCATGTGTTCTTTCAGCATATTTTTGTCACCCTTTCTGAGTTGAATTGGTGGGGGGAATTTCTAGAATTGAGTGTGTGGTGGTGACGAATTTTAGAGAATCAGTTGGGGACCAAAAAATAGATTAAATAACGTTTCATGGTTTAGTATTATACAATGGGGGGGGGGGGAGATACAGTAGAGTTATCTGAGGGGGTCGTGTTTAGTGGAGCTGTTGTTCTTTGGTATTCCTCTGGATGACAATTTGTCATTTTGTATAGTCATTGTTCCTTTGTGTGTGTTTTATGGAAATTCCTCTGACTACTACTACTGTGCGTATGAGTGGGCTCTCCTGTTTACGAATTTACATTTAACAGCAACATTTGCAAATTTAGATGATCCCTCATATCAAGGGCAGAGCTGGAAAAATAAATTACTTATGAAATGTATAAGTAAAGCCACACTACAGGAGAGAGAGAGAGAGAGAGAGAGGTGCATTTGGGATAGTGACAACTGAACAGTACTTTTAAGCCATACAATTATGCTAATTTTACCACAGTCTGTTGTTATTCATCGAATTGTCAAGCAGTATGATGTCACTTCTATATACGTCTATGAACGTGACGTCATATTGGTAAATAAATGGATTAATAATAGAATGTACAGTTACGTTATATCATATGTGATAACTCAAGATATTCTATCTCCAGAAATAAGTAAAGGTATTCACTTTCAAAGTATTCTAGCTTCTGCTAATACAAACATATATTTTATGTTAATAAAACATGTAAAAAAAAAATACTATACTTGCTTCAAATGCGTTGTTTTAAAGAAATCACCTTGCAACATTTTTGGTCTTGTGTGTGTGTTGTTCTGGCAATTTGTGGGATACAGTCGGTACATTTTTTGCCACCTCTTGTGTGCGATTATATAGTAATTATTGCAGAAATTAAAATACCTCATTGTAGTGCTATTAGCTTTCATTTTAAAAAATTGTCAACGGCTAGGAGTCAATACAGTTCCGAATGCTTTCAAGAGCTTGGGTGGGATAATTTACTTGCAAGACGGCCAGGTTTGTCTTAACATTTTTAAACAGATGATGGAAGGCTCTTGGCCTAAATCAACTTCTAATAATATAATATAATAAAATATAATAAAAAATAATATAATATAATAAAAAATAATAAAATATAATTATATAATTATATTTGGGTAGCGCGGTGACTACTCTTAACTTCATATTAGCACACAAAAAAATGTTGTGGGGGAAAATGAGTTTAAAGTTAAGAGAAGATTCATGGATTACATTGCTGAGCTTTTCAAGTGCAAAAACCGTTTTAACTATTCACAATGTCGGTTTATTTGGCTCACCTACAATAAATTGTGATAGAAAAAATTAGAGGTGGGACAAATCCTAAAAGGTTCTCGAATCTTTTATATAAAAATCCTATATTATTCATTAAGAAGATACAATGGTTTGCAGGGCATTTTGCGCTTGAAAATCAAATCGGGGCTCCTAATTCTCAGACAGCGCCTTATTTCAGTTGAGTTTTGACAATGCATTTTGCATGCTGTTATTGAACCTCTCTGCCTCAGGCCGTCGTCGCTGCTTGTGGAGAAGTTTTTCAAATTCAAATTCACATTAATTTCGAAACGTCTACTGATGCGCTTTTCAGTAAAAAGTATCAGTTACTTTTAATAGTTTTCATTCCATTATTGTTAAGTGTAAATATTGGAAATTGTATTGATTATTAATACACTATTTGAATATCTCTCAACCCAAAGGGTTTTTGGTCCATATAACACTACAGTTTGAACTGTTAAACATTCAATAGGCTGACTCTATATTACTAGAGAAATCGATTTCTTGTATTTGATATTTTTTTCTTATTTCCTGTTGAATACAGGACTATTGTCAGAAGAAGAAAAAATGACACCAAGATTTCTTCTTAAAACGTCTCTAATATAAAGTCACATATGTTTGAGTTGTTTGCAACAGATGTTCTACAAAAACATTATTCGCATGTTTGCTAACGTGTTGTGTATATTCCATCTATTTTCACTGTTTTCATTCGTTGGAAGCATATTTTGGGTACGGCCTTGGTAGATTCAAAAGAACTATTTCTCGTTTTGTTTTGCAATTTACTTTTTTTTTAGCATGGAGTTTTATACTTTTGCTAGAAATGGCAATCGATAAAACCAATTTACATTGATAAAACATGCCGAATGTTTATTGAATGTTCTTATAAGAACAACAAAAAAGAAATAATCGATGCATAAGATTTCTTAGAAAATGTGCCGTTTTTACTGTTTTTAGTTTTCTGTAGCCGGCTCTTGAAGATGAGATTGCAAGTATTATTACCGTTATGCCAGACGCAAATTAGGCAACAATGCAAGCTTGCAACCAGCAACAGTGTCCAGCAACTGTTGTTGGTGACACTACACTAGCGCCACTGCTGCATTTGCAGGCACCAAATTGGTAGTTGACTGCAGTATTAAGTGGCTGTTGCCTTTCTGCTCAGTAGAGGGAGAACAAGCAACCATTGTTTGCGAGCAACCACTTTCTTGTCACGTGATCAGGATTTGGTTGCTAGTTGCTCGCTGATTTGGTTCCCTCATTTGCGAACGGCTTTAAACACTAGGCTAAAGTATGGAGCTACAAGCAGCCAGCGAGTGAAAATCCTCGTATATTAATACGAAGATGGTTTTGCAACTTCTGTAATTTACGACTGGTGACATTACAAAGAGATTTGTACCTCGCCCACGTAATTATCAGGCATAATTATGGATTAATGACATTCATGAGCAAAAAATTTGCTTATGCCGTTTTTCTTTTCTTCTCAATTTATATTACGCTCGTATATACAGTAGTAGCCTGAAGAATTAGGTATGGAGGAACCAGTGAGATGTTTCTCTTTAGCATTATTCTGATGATGATGATGATTATGACTTCTAGCGTTTTTCTTTTATCTTTGCATGAGAATTTTTCAGCATTGCGTTTTAGGAGTGGTCCCTTTGGATTTTTGGTTAAGAAAATCATTTCTATGCTGAATGGCAACCGCTTTTATTATTGACGTTTACATTAGGGAATACAAAATTCATGTCCTTTCACTTTTCTAAAATTGCTGATATTAAGCCTGACAATTCTTTTACGTCATTTCTCTCTCTCTCCTCCCTCTCTCTTTCTCTCTCTCTCTCCTCTCTCTCTATCTCTCTCTCTCTCTCTCTTTGCACTATATTCAGAGATGAAAAAAAAACATTTCTTTGCTTGACTGACTGAAAAGAAAACTTTCGAATGGTAACTTTGTAGAGTTTTGGTGCATTTTGTAGCATCAATACGTTCACTTTCATAAATAAGCAGGTTTCAAACTTTTTATGAGGGTTTCTTGAGATAGTTTATTCCATCTCAAGCCATTCCATTTCAAATGATTCCATCTTAAACGACGACAAGGGTTGGAGGTTGAGGCTAGCAATGCTAGAAGTACGGTTACTTTTGTAATGTATTAATTTTGCCTCTGACATGCTCGGCCTTCAAAAGTTTCCTCCAAGGCCCTACTAGTCGCCAATTGTTTGGTAAACTTGTTGTGGAGGATGTTAATACTCTAATCCTTTAGTAGCTAGCCTCCACCTCTAACCATCGTCGTCGTTTGAGATGGAATTATTCGAAATGGAATCGTTTGAGATAGGTACAACCCTTTGAGATATGAGCGTATCATCCAATTACTTAGAGAATTTTACTATTTATGCAAACGTAGGCTTCATACCAATTTACATTTTGCAGTTTTTGTTATATTCTTCTTTATATGGCCTTTGTCTCTGAATTTTAAATTACGAGATGTAGACCGTAGATGTTTCATTTTTTGTTGTTGTACGTAGTCGACTTCATGGCCGTATGCATCAGCAATTTTTATTTTAGTATTACAAGTGGGATGATAATAATACCCTTGTCTTTATTTTACATTTTGTCTTGAAAAGATCACAAGTTTTTTGAAATAATCCAAAAATCAGAATTATTTTTTTTTTTCAAAAAATAAGCTATCAAATTATTTTATATATCTGATTATTTCTATTTTGCGTGTGTCACGGGTTTCTGCACGTACTCTTGTAGTCTGTACGTGATATAACAAAAGGTTTCATCGGTAGAGATGTGATAAGTTTATTGAAATCGGAAATTCATAAACAAGCATCAATACAGTAGGCCTACTAGACCTCTAATTATTGTTGTTGTTATTATTATTATTATTATTATTATTATTATTATTATTATTATTATTATTATTATTATTATTATTATTATTATCATTATTATTATTATGTATTCTGTGCGTAATTTTTATCTTTTTTTGTTGTTGTGTTGCGCTTTGTGCACACTTTTATTTAATGTTGTGGTTATTGATTTTAATCTTTGGCGTGATAATGATTTCACCAAGTTGAGTATGGGCACTTTATCGGCATTAACTAATTGGCTAAAAAAAACGTAAGTGGGTGGATGAGAGAGATGCTTGGTGCGATATGAAATGGCTCTTTGAATGGAAAAGATGGTGAGAGTGAATGCACTGTACCGGGATACTTACTCTTTACTTACGAGAGTGATGGAGAGTCGTTGTCTCGTGAACGTTTCCTTAGCAACTTACATCAGGCAACTTACTCGTACTATGGTATTAGAGGTGCATTATATTCCATTTAGCTTTTAGCTCAAGTTTAGATAAGTTTTTTTTTGTCAGTTTGAAAGACCATTACCAAACATGAGTTTTTCAGGTGAAACAACTATCGGAATTGGTTTTTTTGTTGTTGTTGTTCAGTATCGATTTACAAATACTATAAAGTGTTAAGTTCACTCTTAAATAGCTTTTATAACTTTCTTTTTAACCTTGCATTACCACAGTAGTTTGTTTGTTTAAACCTGCGTATGTTCCAAATTTCATTGTAGGCCTATCTTATTTTATTCATTGATTTTTCATTTGGATGTTCTCATTTAGTTCGTTTCTTTTGTTTATACAGCTCGTATGGCTCCGTATCACTTTTTTTTTTTAATAAACAGGGCTCTTGAGAGCTGTAAATAGAGGGTAAAATTCTACTAAAGGAACCTCTCGGAAATTTTAATAAACTGTAGCATGTTGGAAAGTTATTCTCGATCTGAGTACGAATATGCAAATTTTATTTGGCAGAAACAACGTGCAAAAACGCGAACAAGGTTTAGAATTTACATGGAAGGTCTACTGCTTTTTAAGACGTTGTTATGCTTATTTAAACATTCGTAGGGCCTAACTTTAAGTTAGGTTAGGCCACATGCATGTTAAAATCGTCATAGCAGCTTTTAATAGCCATATACCTGTATGTAAATTCTAACTTTATAATGGCGGTTTTAGTGTTTTCGCCGAAAGAAAATCTACATATTTGTTATTTAATCGACACGATCTTTTCAACTAGCTATTATTTATTTAAATTGGCGAGGTGCATCCATAATAGGATTTTTTCTAAAAGGACTTATTCATTGTCTTTAAGAACCTTTAAATTATCAATGAAAAATACCCTCCCCTCCCCCCAAAAAAGGAACAGAAAACCAAAAGAGAATGAATAAAATCCGAGTAAAACATCGTTCACACTGATCGAAAAGTACGTTTTTGCTTGAACTTTCATCAAATATTTGGAGTTTGTGCCAAAAAAAAGATACTTTTTTGAGCAGTGTAAATGTGTGTTGGGGGGGGGGGAGGTACGATCATATTTTAAAACAAATTGCGGCTCTTTTAACTAAGTTATTGGCTCGAGGTTTATCTTTTTCTCTCCAGCAATTCACTGTAGTTTTATAGTACAACACATGTATACTCGTAGTATTTATCGATGTTCTCGTAGGGTGGTTATTCTGTGGAATTGTTTGCTGAGTGCTGCTTTGGTTCCCTTGTGTGCTTCAAGTGGGTCTGGTCCTCTTTTCTCTGGCGTGTTCTTCTGTATCATGAAAATTGTATACGGTTATTTTATGTCTTTGTAATCTAATGAGAGGACTGCATCACCGCACATTGTTGAGATGTTGTTAAGCACGATCACCATGTGGTGTTGTTATTGTTTTACCGCATAAATTGTGTGATCTCTAGTGTTGCTGTTTGTGCAATATATTAACGTGGCTGATATATACTAGGATTCTGTATGTGTCAACAAATATCTTGTCTGTCATCAGTTTCATGATCTCAGGTTATATAAATTCATCCTTCATCTTCAACTTCTTGAGGTGTGTTGATATTTATTATTCTGGATAGAATAATACGTAAAGTTACGAATTCACTATGGGACGAAGACTGACGGAGGGACGGTTAGGACGGTAGATTTGAATAGCTATTTCGATGACGGATAAATTGATGGATTTAATCTATTTGTCGAGATCCGTCAGTCTTGATCCTATTGTGAGTGAAGAACTTTAGTTGTTTTTCAATAAATTGTCGATGTAAATTTCATTTTAAACTTAGTTTTTAATAATTGTAAGGGTTGGAACAAACAGACCACATTTCGACTACAAAATGAAGTCAAAGGTGGTTGGGCTGTGATTGCAATATATTTTCTATGAAAAGATTCAAGGTGGGTCGATTTTGACGACTACTCGACTTCATATTGCAATTGAAAAGCGGTTAAAAGTTGTCTGTGTGCCATATGGGCCTTAGTGTTAAATAAAATTTAAAATTGGTTAAAAATATAAAAAAGACTTTCTCAAACACTATGTGAACACAAAAGTCTTTTTGTTAGACGTTTTCATTTTTTTATGTTGAAGAACATTTTACTTTTTTTCTGTTTGTTCTCATCTCTAAAACTAAAATGGTTGTTCCTTTTTTTTTTGCTCGTGGGCTGTCTTAGATATATTATCTATGTATTGTGGGTGAACACTAAAAACAGGTATTTGACCTGGTTTGACCCTGAAAACTCGTTCTCAGTCTCCATTTCTAAAACAGGTTTTTTTTTTCTTAAACAGCTGACATAAACTTAAGATTTTGTATTTTTTTAGAGGTATATTATAATAATGTTGAGTCTCTGGTGAATTTGAGTTAACAATATTATTACTGCAATATGTCGGCCTCCTCCTATCCATACCTTGAGTAATTATAATTTAGAATTTTTTTGTTTTTTTGTTGCAGAAATGTTGTTTTAGGAAAAGTTGGGGATAAAATATTATGGAAAGTGAAAAGTTCTAAAGTTTGCAAGAATACATTTCAAGAATATGACTAATTTATTAGATGTTTTTATCTTCTTTTTTTGTTTTGTTTTGAATCTTCGTTGCATTAGTGAGATTGAAAATGTTGCTGTTCTTTTCTTTCTTACTGATGACAAGAACAACTCCGTAAACGGGGAATTTATTTTAGACAATTATTTTAGACAATTATTTAAGAAAAGTAGTTTGAGAGATTTTTTTTTTTTTTTCATTGACACTTTTGCGATCGAATTTTACTTGGAAAAGTTGTCAAAAGAATGAGCGGAACTTGCAACATGGAACTAAATTGACTTTGAGACACTTTGGAACATAATGATTTATTTAATCATGTCTGAAAATGTCTCTCTGGTTGACAAACAACGGTTCGGAAAAAGTGACGAAGATTGTCAGTTATTTTGTAATTAATTTTTCATATTTTGAGCATCAAAGTAAAGGTTTGAATTTCTTTTCCTCGATGAATGTATTTCAGTTGATATTTATTCATTTTCCATGATCAGTTCAGTTTGATTTGTGAAAAGATTTGGTTTCGCAGTATGTTAATGTCTTCTTAAATTGTTATAGGCTTGGTAATTAATGATATCTAAAACTGTAATGAACTTTCTATGAAAAATGCAAAAGTGAATCATTTTAAACATTGTTTTTGATTTTTGTCATTTTTTAGGGTCAGATTGAAGTTGACAGTGATGTTGCCTTTGAATTGGCTGCCCATGCACTACAAGTAACCTACGGCGATTATATCGAGTAAGTGAATCAATAAAGCAAACTGTAAAATTGACTGAAACGTGAAATCTGCAAGTGGAATCTGCAGTGAAAAGTGGGCGAAAATCCACTTCCTCGATGAATACAATGTTACCAACGCGGTTAGGCCCCAAGTTCATAAAAAAACAGCATCTCATGTAGAAGAAGAATGGTAGAAAAATTTAGATAATCTTTAAATCCAATAAGCATAACAGTTTTAACTCTTTCGAGCCATCACTGATTTCTGTTTTATAGTTTCCTTTTTTGTTTGTTGAATAGGGTTTTATGTTAGCAATATTGGAATTAAATACTCTCATCTTCTTTCATTTACGAGCTAATGATGAGGATATTATCCACGTTTTTTACGCTTTGTCTAAAATTCTGTTATTCAGCATTTCATAATTGGGTCCAAGTATATAATTCTTTGCCGAAGCTTTATTCTAGAAGTACGGCACCTCTAGGAAGTTTGTAACAGTGGCGTTTGGAAGCTTCAGCAAACTTTGTCTCGAAATGACTTAACGATTGGAATGGAAACATTGTTATCTTTTGTGGTTGACCATGTTTGAATACCTTGTTAAGAAGCAATATAGTTAATGCATTCTAATTGGCTGAGGCTGATTCTAATTTGGCTCACGAATGACTGACTACTGTATTGGTAACTGCTGCTATTGTTAGGAGATTGCATTTTTCTACAATTGGTCTTTCTCATACCATGAGGAACAAGAGGGACAAGGGGCAATTGCGCCTTTTCAAAGCTAATTTGTTGTTTTATTACAGATTTTTTAAAATTTTAAAATAAAATTAATGTTTGGAAATTTTAACTTTATGTCTTGAAGCCTAAATTTATGAGCGACACTCATGACTATGAGCAACTTCAGTGTAATTTTCTATAGAAAACGTTAAAACATTCTCAACAGTTTAAACAAAAGGTGTTTCTGCATTCTTTTGTTATTACCCCTTTTTTATCAGACAAAGGGACACAAGTCGGCATGGGCTTCTTCTTATGGTGAGGCAACTATAACCTATAGATCTGTAATCAATTTGTCACTCTTCCCCATTTATGGAAAAAATCTGCAAATGCTTGATTCCTAAAAACTGCAAAAACGTTGCCGTTTTCAAATGAAAGCTTAGTCTGAAAAAGGCTTTAGAGTGTACAGTATTGTTGGCACATCTTTATAGGATAGTAACCATTAAAAGTGTCTTTACTGGCGGATTATATATTAATTGCCTCTTGTTATTAGTCATTAAATTATCTTAGTGGCTACCAGTTTTTTACGGCTGCTCATTTTTACTTCTATTTAATTAATGTTTGGCACGTGTTTATATTTTTCGTATTGATTTCAAAGTAAATGAAAAGGATTGTTTAAGGGAGAGAGAAGCCTCAGTTAAGGTGAACACAAACAAAGCATAACCAATACACAGAATCGGAATATCCGGTTAGAGAGAGTTTTTTAAAGCTCGTTAAACACCATGAGATTTTCTTAAAATGTCTGTTTGTTCAGACAGAAGAGTCTCAAAACAACATCTCCATCAAATGTATTCAACCATTCAGTGATTTTGTCGGAAAATTGCTTCAGGTTTTTGTTATTTTTTTTTTTTTTCGCTGAACAGACTTCTATTAGAAGTCTTGTAGACACAATATTCTTGAACTGATTATAATATTTGTATTTTTTTTTGGCATGTTACTATTTTACAAACATTGAATGTGTCCAAATGTTTTGAAAAAGATTACATCTTTGGTACTTGAACATTCCACTTTTTTTTTGGCTCAGAAATTGTTTTTTGTTACATATCTGGGTGTTTTTGCATTGAATCTGCAGTAGCTTCAGTCTATGCAATTACATTTCTATTGTTTGTTTCATAAATTACTCCTTATGCATTATTTAACTTTTTTTTCCGTTTCAGTGATGGCACATGTAGAAGTCATTTAAAGAAAGTTCCTCTCCTACCTTCGTCTGTTCTCAAGGATAAACCTTCGATTGCATGGTGGTAAGAACGCATTTAAGGCCGTGTGTCAAAAGTTTAAATAGAAAATTACTTCTCGCATCAAGTCTCAATTGTTTTTGCACTTTTTGCCAATATTTCTTTTTTTTATATATATAGTGAAGACAAAGTGATTGCTCATTATAGGAAGTTAGCTGGCCAATCACGAGGATTTGCAATCGTAAAGTAATTATCCTCTTTTTTAAAAACTTAATTTTGACATTTTGAAACCACATATTTGAGCTCCGTTTATAGTCTTTAAATCATGGAGTTTGCCTTTAATAGAAAAGTAAAAACTTTACATTTTTGATACAGTGGGAACCGTTTAATACGAAATGGAATGGATCGGAATATTTTTTCCGTGTTAAAAGAAAGAATTTTTAATGCTATTTATTCTAAGGGGTCAGGCGGAAAATATATTTCGTGTTATCCGATTTATATTGTTAAATGGTTTTCACTATATGTGCAGTGCAAAAAAGCCTTTCTTCATTATTAAATTTCATTTCTTTCTTTCTCGTATAATAGCGAGTCGCATTGATTAGAGATGAAGAAGAAGAAAAAAACAATATTAAGGTTTTTTGTTCTATTCTTCTTGCACGACGCAAATTGGTTTTCTTATTAAATTTTTCTTCATAGTGTGTGTGTGTATGTTTTTTTTTGTCTTTTGAATTGAAAGAAAAGGCAATTACGAAGGGTTTTTATTCTCTACTTTTGCTCCTGTTTGGCTGTGGTGTTCCGTTGATTGGCAGATATCCTATTTTCTATATTGAGACTCCAATTTCCTTTGTGTAATTGGTTTTTGAACATATTTTTATGCGGGAGTACTTGAAGTATGATAATCTCATTTCTGGCACTGATGGTGTGCGCAGATTTCCTATTCAAATGCATGAAATATTGACAAATGTTAATAGTCACAATATAAACATTAGAACGCCATGATTTACAGAAAAAAAGTATTGTTCTGGTTTTTATGTTGTTCTCTGAGATTAAGTTGCAAAAGATTGGTTTGTTTTAACGTAATAATTATTATTCACACATTTATTACTCTGCTTTATTATTCGTATGTGGGGTTAAGTTGGGATTACATATACCAATGCTGTGTTACAGGATTGTTGCTACGGTTTTGTTATATTGTGAAAGTTGCCTTATTATAGAGGGGGAACGTTTGTTCAGAAAAGTTTTGCTTTTATTTGAGGCTGATACAAGTTTTCTGTAAAAAAATCGAACTTTTGTTATACTTATAGTATACTAACAACAAAAACGAAGGCTTTTATTGATTGGTTTTTCTATCGTTCAGGAGTAAAATTAAGAGAAACTTAAGAGTTTTAGAAACTGGAAGGGTAGCTCAATCACGTAAGTGTACTTTCACATTGATATCTTCGATAATGAGCTTTTTATGTCAGTTTGAAATGAACCAAACTTTAAGCAGACAATATTTATGAAATTAATGTGTGTAAAATGTTTATTTTGAAAGATATCGACATGGAAATATTGCTGCCGTTCTAGTTTTCTAACACACTTCAATTTCTCCTTTGTATTGTTGCTGAAACGCAGACAAAAAGACATGAGTTAGACGTTCACCTGTTTCGTAAAACAACTAACTGTAGTTTATATAAAATATGGTTGTTCTGGCAGTAAGTCTGACCCAAGCAACAATTGATGACATTCAGCTGTTTTTACCATGAGATTACTGCGGAAAATGCTTGATGTGCTTATACACGAAATTATTTTCTACATTCTGAAATAGTGATTGCGCAACTGCAATTCAAAATCAAATATTGGAAACTTTTATGAAGTGTAATTCATAGCGGCGCTTTATTTTCCATACAACTAACTGTACCAATGAAGTGAAGGTTTTTTTTACTGACCACAAATGGAACTTTTATTTCACGTTACGTAATAGCATAGTATGAAATCGTTTGCTTTATTACTCATGGATAAATTAATTTTAAAATAGAAATTTAAATTTGTTGTTGCACAAATACATGTACACACGAACGATTCAACAGCCGTTTGTTCATAAAAGTGCCGTTTTGTTGACTTGTTTCCTTGATCGTAAACATGGAACTATGCGTTGCTGCCTCAATTCGAATTACCAATTAAAATATAAACTCAACGGTTTCTTCCGCTACAGTGATTTCCTCTCAGTTATTATTAGTGTTCGTGTTTGCGTAACAGTTTAGTGGGTTTTTTTTTTTTTGTTTTGATGTTGTTGAAGACAAATTATTGCTTATCTAATCTCTGGAATGCTTTCTGTGTTACTCATATTAATTTTTTTGAGTCAATCGGCAAGAATTTTTTACGTTTCTTGGAAACTCAATGTATATTTTGAATTTAACCTGAAGCTGGGTACAAACGATCAATTCTAGCTTGTTAATTCTCAGTTGTCTCTGAAACTTATTTTGTAGACAGAGCCTATTTTTTTTTCTCTTAAACTAATTGCACATATTTACATCATTGCAAAGATTACCATTTGAACAAATGCGTATTTTGGTTTACATTGAATATGGTTTGTGGTGTGGATGGACAATTAGCGAGAAACCATTTATATTAAACCAAAATTGATGGAAAATCTGGCCGAGCAGATCGTTCAAGGTAAAAAAAAAATAAAAAAAAAATGGAATTAACATAATTTCACCACATACATGATTATTGAAATTGATCAAGCCAGATTTGATCGTGTTTACCCAGCTAAGCCAGCTTAAGCTATATAATTTATTTTTTGCAATTTCATAGAAAAGCAAGTTTTTTTTATCGCAAAATTCATCACAGGAAATCTAAAACTTATTTTTTTTAAAAGTAACGTTTCTTACGTGGCTTCGCTGTTCACTGAATGAATGAATGAATGAATGTCATTCCATGAGATGCTCATTCATGGGCCATTTCTTAATTTTAATGGTTGTGGTCTGTTGGATGATTATTTTATTTGGAGCAGATCGGTTTGTTGGAAGTTGTGTATTTGCGTAAAATGAATTGCGTGGGAGAGGCCAAAAAAAAGAAGAGATTTTGTTGATTGTGATTGTTAACCAACCAGAATGAAACATTCTTTCCGGATGAAAAATAAATCGCATGATGATGTGATTTGTAACGTCAAAAAGTGATCTTCTTACTCATTGATAAGGAATGTTTTTGTTTGTTTTATTTCAGTTATATGAGCCTCATTGAAGGATTGCCAACCTACGGAGTTCATTATTATGAAGTCAAGGTAAAATATTTTGTTTTTACCTGAAAGGCGGTTTTTCTTTTTCAATTTGATTTGGACATTTTTTAATGACGCGTTTTGTTTAAAAAGGACAAGGGTGGTTCTAAATGGTGGCTTGGTTTAAGTTACAAGGGTATTTCTCAGTATGAGATTACTAATCAAAAAGTGCCCAAAAAGGTAATTCAAAAATTTAACCGGAATAATGTAAAAAACATTTGTTTTATTAAACTCCGTCATTTGATTCGTTTCTTATTTTAATCATTATTTATCGGTAGGTATTTCAGTGGAGGCATTTGGAAAATCTGTATTTTAGAGATCGTAAATTTTCAATCGAAGTTCACGATCCGAAAAGGTAAGAGATGCATTAACATAAGGATTTATATTTTCTTTTATATTCTTTGGTTGTAATTATTTCTCTTCATTGACCTTTTTGTTCTTAAAAAGGTATAATTTACATTCATTTTGTGTATATAGGTTGCTCCAATATGATTTCCAGTTTATCTTGGTCTTTATTCAAATATATCGATTTATAAAGATGCTAATTTTTCTCGTTCTCGGATTGTGTTTGCGTGTCTTTGTAGTGGTTGTTTTAAACTTGCGATTGTAATTTTACAATATAAGCTTAGTCATTTTGTTCATTTATTATGATTTATAAAGTATAAAACCTGCGAAAATACTAAAGGTCGCAAATGTCCATTAACATTTGTTCCATCATTTGGTGATAAAAATATAAAAAAACTGCTCAACGCATGGATAAGAATTTTTAATTTCTATAAGGATGGAGTGTTATGACTGGTAGATAAAATAAAGGGGAGAAAATTCAACTTAAAAGTAGTTTTAAATTATAAACGCCCCTCGAACTTTGGCTATTTTCTCTTTTGGATACAAATTACAAGCTCGTAGAGACAAAATGGAAAGTGTTTTAGAAACTAGAAATGGTAGCTCAGTCACTTAAGGATATATTTGATTTGTGATATTTCGTATTTGACATGATGATATATTTTAAATTAAGCTTTTTATGTAAATGTGTAAATGATCCAACTTTATGCAGACAGTGCTTAAAGACTATATTTTTAGATTATTGTCTATAAAAAGTTTGTTTTGAAAAGTATCAACATGAATTTCTTATTAAGCAATTAAGCTACCTTTCTAGTTTATGAAACAATATCAATTTCGTCTTAGTATTTGCTTCTGAAACGTGGAAAAACCGCAGTTCTAAAATCACCTGTTCATAAATTAATTATGTTAATTGAGAATGGAGATTGGTAAAAAAAATCGCCTAAATTATAAATTAGAATACATTGATAGAATAATTACATGTTATTCATATGCTGGAGACTTGAAATATCGACCACAAAATGTAGAGACCCTATTTTCATTGCATTGTTGCTGTTTGCAACCAACGAAACTGCACGGCGGTGTTAATCATATTTTCGATATACTCTAAAAATTGCTAATTGCAATCTATTGTTATTGAGCACTGCACCGTTTGATTTAGTCACAATTTTTCATTCCGCACCTTTACAATATTTCTTTCACACTTTTTTTTTGGTTGTCATATTGGGGCACCTGGCACTTGCATGTTTTATGTTTGTGAATTTTTTTTTTTTTTTTTTTTTTACTAACAAGTAACATTTTACTTTCGGTATTTTGTAGTTGTAATTGAATTTATAGCTTCATACTTTTGGTACTATGTGTTTTTAAGTAATCAATTCTTAATTATTATTTTAACCGTTTTAACAATTCTTTTTTGGTGTTGGGTTGCTGCGATTTTTAGGGAATTCCCATTTTATTTTATTTTGTTCTTTTTTTGTGTGTGTTCTCGACATATTTTATTTATTTACCCTCAGAATAACACATGCTTTGAGCAGTTTTAATTTATACGAAGACGCCATCGAAGAACCAGTTGATAATCTCGATGAGCTCAGTGATGCCATATGCGATCCCACTACTCAGTAAGTTCGGTTTGTCACGGTCGATGATAACCAAAACTTTCCTCGATTTTAAACCATGTCTTGCGAACCCTTCACCTCACACAAACGAAAACGAAATTGTATTTTTGATATATTGAAATGATAGTTTTTTATCCATTAAGTTTTGTGTTGAAATTATATCTTCTAAAATAAATCATAGCATTTTGTATAAATGTTTATTATCTTTAGGGTTTCTGTAAGCAGGCGTACTTTCGGTCCAGGAAACGTAACTGTTCTCGTGTGGTTTGCCGCTAATCCCACCCTCACGAAAGCCATTTGGTCCATGGCTATCAGCCAGCATCAGTTTTATTTAGACAGGAAACAGTCTAAGGTTGCGATTAAATCCAAATCTTGCCTTCCGAATCTGCACATTAACATAGATTTAAATTAAAATGTTTTTGTTTTATAAATCAGAACTCTTCGAGTTCAATACGTCGGCTAAGCGAAATAGCCAAAGAATTATCAACTAGCCGTCAGTCTTTATCCACAACCAGTTCTGCTTCAAACTTAAGTCGAAGCGGAAGTACTCAGAGCCTGAATACAACACTTCCTAACGGTGGAACGGATGATACGGAACTTAGCGAAGCCGCTCGTGCTGCGCGTTTAGAAATGTTGGCTGCTTTGAAAGCGCGGAAAGATGCTCTTGAAGAGAAATTGAAAGAGAGGACACATAAATTGAAATTGTTATGTCTCGAAGAGGCGGTAGGTTTTTTTTTTTTCGTTTGTGTTGTCTTAGACGTCACTTTAATTATTTGTTAACTCGTTTTAGGGAATAATTGGAGTTTTGCCTCCGGAGACTCCACTTGCGCCTGGCGAACAGAAACCTCAAATCAGAAGGCGTATGGGAACTTCATTCGCATTGCCTGAGAACCTTCTCAACAAACTCAAATCCAATGAGGTGTATTGTCTGTTTAAACAGATTATATTAAAGTATGTATCTTTTTGTGTTGAACGTTTCGTTTGTTTTCGTTTGATCCGACATCAGGAGGAAGATGTGGCCGCTTTGGAACTAGAGTATGAAATTCAAAAGAGGATAACGAGTGCAGCACTAAAGTTAGCCAATGATGCAAGCACAAAGAAAAGCATGCGTAAACAACGCAAAATAAACTATCAGCAGTCTGAAACAAAATTGAAAGGGCTCGAGCAGAAATTGATGTGCGCACGCAGTGCAATCAGTCAAAAGAATCACGCTCGCGGACAGATTAAAAAGAAGCAGCCGAGACCAACGTTGGGAGGTAAGATAACACATTACACTTATAATTGCTACAGGTTTCTTGATTTATTATTGTATCGCTGATTCAGAACTCGGCGATAACGTACGTAACAGATCGGCAGATGATGGCGACTCTGTTTTCAATGTTGAGACTGTGAATCTGTCGAATGTAACATCTCCTGTTCCACCTGGAACTCCATCATCGGGAAAGTCTTCGAAATTAGATGAAGATTCAGAAAAACATAGTCTCAGAGTAAATATAATTAATGCTATTTTTTAAAATAAAATATTAGATTCTGGACTATATTTTAGTAATGACAAGTAATTCTTTTTTAGATAAATTTTGAAGAATTGAAAAGCCATCTAAACCAACTAATTTCAACAAGAATTTTAATATAAACAAACAACATGGCTGACGTTTCGATCACAATTTGAATTTAAAGTGATTATTTTATTGCGTTCTGAAGATGCTCACAATTGTGATCGAATCGTTGACCGTTTTGTTTACATCTAAAGAAAATTACCTATTATTTTTTGGTTTCATTTGTTGGATGATTATTTTAATGACAGTTTTAATTTTTAAAGACTGTTTCTCAGTCTCCACATTCCGATCGACATTTACGCAACCCGAGCCATTCTTCAGCATCATCAACCTGTACGTCGTTGTCTCACGGTCGACCATCCACTCCCTCAAGTCCTTGTAGACCACCGATGGCGCCCAGTTCTCGGACAACTAGTCCAAGCAGGTTGGGAGTTTTCTTTAAAAATAAGATTTGCTTCAATGTTTTTTTTTTCAGGGCAAATTTCCTTATGTGTTTCTTTTTCTTCCATTTTTAGATTGGTTACTAGTGGTTACATTCCAAGCTCGATTTATCAGACCAGGTCTACATATCGTAATCAACAGTATCCAACTTTTAGCACAAGAACCCATAGGTGCCACTCGGAGTACGACAACGTTAGCAATAGCAGCAGTACAAGTAAGTTATCGAAACAACTACAGTGAAAACCGTTTAACACAAAATACATTTTCTGTCGGGTCTCTCATGGCTTTTTTATGTATAATTTATGTATAATTATGTATAAATAAAAAAATATATGAAAAAAAGCCCTGAGAGACAAGACAGGTTGTATCTTTTGTAAAACCTCTTTTCTACAACCTCTTTTTTTCGAATTTGCTCTTTTTTCGGAATTACGCTTAAATATTACACACATGCATAAACAAACATTACATATTATTTTATATGTAAAATATGCAATCCAAAGTTACTGATTTTTATTAAACTAAATTAAGTTTTAATTATTTAAAAAATGTTTATTTTATTTGTTTTATTTATATTGAGTGATATTATATATATGATACTAATATGGATGATAAAATTGGTTTTTAAAATTCTTTTAACACAAAAACATATCTTGAGTCTTTTTAATTTCGTGTTAAACGGTTTCCACTGTATTTCAGAAAAGTGACGTTCGAAAAACATGATATTGAAATTTTTTTTCTCAAAGGTAGTGGCACCTTTAGTCCATTGTACAAAAACAAATACGATGCAGCGATTCCAATCGAAAGCCGTGGTCTTTACAACGTTCCAATGCAAAGGACAAGTCAAGTTTTTTACAGCCAAGAAGAACTGGATAACATGAGAGGAGGATCAGGAAGTGTTAGTAGTGGAAACAGTGGCATGTCGGGCTGTCATACAGCGCCATCTTACGGTCGCCGTCATCATTCCGTGTCCAATCCGACGAATCAGAGGTACGGTAGCTTAGATAGAACTTTCTCGACCGTTCCGCATACGAAGATCGAATCGCGGAGTTTAGACAATTTAGACAATCCCGACGACGAAGATGCTTCTTCTTGTGTCGATCAACATTGCAATAATGTTGTTGTCGATAATAATACGGCAATGACTCTTCCGATCGAAACACATTTCGGTGCCGTCGTCGGACGTGTGACGCATGAATATCCTTTGTCTCCACCATCGCCGTACGAAGAATCTTACATATCAGAAGATGTGGTTGATCCATTATCTGTCGGTGGTATTGCATTTCCAAATGCAATGCAGTCTCATTTGCCAGTTGATAACAAGTTATTAGCTTTGCATCCTCAGTACGTTTACTCGGATGCACATAATAATCAGTTATCGGGTGATTATCCGCCTACTCGTTCCTCGTACGATCAACCGAGACGTTCTTTGTCGCATCAGTCTTTGCCAAACACAAGGCATCATCCGTCACAAAGACCATCTAAACATCGTGAACAGATGATTAATTCAACCTCTCATCATGCCGTGTTATACGATAACGTTGTGCCAGTTGCTTGTAATCCTACAACGACAAGAGTTCTCTCGCCTCTTGCGTACCAACGTCCTATTCATAAAACGCAAAGGTTACCATCACCTTCGTCATCGTCGTTATCTTCGTCGGAGGTTCCACATTTTGTTCCGAACGTGATGACGGACACTTCACCCAAGGCCAAAGAAAAGGAATGGTACGAGACGAGTCTCGATTCACCGCTGTCACCTCGTCGTCATTCGAGTAGTTCTAGTGATAGAATGATGCCGAAAAGCACATCTCCACTAGTGGCAGCCATTTCACCGGGTTCGCCGGTGAGAGCTTGTTCCCGGAGTTCTTCGTTACTCAGTCCTCGTGGTGATTCTGCCATGAATAATAGGTTTTCACCGTCTCCATCCTCGTTCGATCAGGATCAGTCTGTCTTTCTGCAAGTTCCGTTCGAATCTACACAGAACTGTACTGTTGTCAGCGTCGGTCAGTTTCAGCCGTATCGAGAAGAGACTAAACCTTACGAACTTTCGGACTATTACAAATATAGCACTAAAGTTCGCAAACAACAACAGCAGCAGCAGCGCGTTGACAATCAGCAAAACGAAACTATTAATAATAACGTTGGTGTCGGTGGAGGCCAAGATATATGCAATAATTCTACTATGAGTATGCCGTCGCCGAGACCAAATCGTCTTGTAAATCATACGGAAATAGATCCTTTCATCGGTAACCATCGCTCACATCACAATGCTTACACGCGTCACAGCCCTGTATCTCCAGACTCACGTCTATCTCAGTTTCCGATGCCTCGGAATGCAAGAGATGGGGGAAGTACAATGCAAATGGTCCCTCCGCACTTATCTGCTAAATCTCAGTACGCTCGACAAAATGTTTATTTGCCATCGGTACGTCACGTGAACTACTTTCTCAGTTGATAATTTTCTATAGTGCCTACTGAACATTATTTAACTTATGCGTTTACTTCTACGTTTACTTCTACTTTACGTTCTACGTTGTGAATTGTTGAACATTTCATAAAAGCAACCTTAATAAAAAAAAATGAGAAGTATTTTAGAAAGTAGAAGAAGGCACATAAGATGTTTTATGAACAGCTGATTTCCAAACGCTAGTTATTTTGTGTTTCTGAAACAGTACTGAGGAGGAATTGAAAGTGTGTTAGAAACTTGAACGGTAGCCGAAGCACTTTATAGTATTTTCATGTTGGTATCTTTGAAAATGAGTTTTTTTTTATAGACACAATTTAAGAAAAAACTATTGTCTGCTTGTAATGTTTTTCAAATTGACATAAAAAGTTTATTTTAAAAAATATCAACGTGAAATTATAACCATATGTGATTGAGCTACCCCTCTAGTTTCTAAAACACTTTCAAGTGTCTCGTAACTTTGCTCCTGAAATACAGATTAGCCACGGAATAACCGCCATAAGGATATTTTAAACTAGTGGGGTAACCCGTCATAAATGACGGGAGCAAAATTCACAGGCAATTGTGCGCATGCGCGTCGTTTTTTCCTTTTTTTACTCTTTTCATTTCAATTTTTTCCCCACTTTTCTCTCTCCCCTTCCCCCCCCCCCTCTACACTTTTCAACCTTTTCCCCGTCTCCAATTTAATATCATGGGGTTCTTGGATGGGAAGGGTGCAACATATAATTGACCTTGAGAAAAAAAAAAAAAAAAAACAGTTCATTTATTCAAATTTATATAAATTCCGATGTGCTTCAATGGTTGTACAGCGTTATCCCAGAAAGAGAGAAAGATATTTACATGTAGAAAGACACACAGAGACACAGACCTGGCAAAATATATATATTATTTTTTACATTGTGATTGAGAATTTGAAATTGCCATATATGGTTATGTTACAGATATCATAATACGTTTATTGTCTTTTATGGGATTCACTTTCTCTTATAATTTTTAAAACACTTTCAGTTTCTTCTTAATGTTTCTTTTAAAACGTAGAATAATTTGAGTTATAGTCAGTTGTTTAATTGCATTTGTATACAGTGGAAACCGTTTAACACGAAATTAAAGGAACTGCAATGTTTTGTGGTAAACGAATTTCGTGTTAAACTTAATTTACACTTTAAATATGTTTAGTTGCATATATGATGTCCAGTTTAGGACATGAACAAGATAGCTAAATATTGGAATAAAATTAAATACTAAATCACTATTTTGTTATACAAATCCATTATATTGAAATACAAATTTAAAATATTTAAATTCTAACTGAATAATATTAAATGAATACATTATAAATTGAATTCGACATAATGTTTATGTTTGTTTGCCCTTAACTGCCTGTCCTGCAGAACATGTTTAATATTTAAATACATTTGACTTTTTAGGTGTAGGTAAAGGTATAAGGGACCTGATGTGATATCCGTTTTCGTGTTAAACGGTTTTCACTGTATTTTGTAATTTTTGACTATACGGAAACTGGAAAAAAAAGTATAAATGAGTTTGTGAATAAAATAAAATTGAATTTGCTGTTTTTTTTTTGGTAGTTGCCGGGGTCCGACATCCTACAGCCAGATGAGTCTTATTCGACTCAACATCAGGGAATCTATAGCCCTCCTAGACCCATGACCTGTGAACCTATTCGACACAGCCCTCAGTGCACTCCTATCTCATCTCCAACCACTATGAGGTGCGTTTGATAAATTTAGTTTAAAAACAAACGATGAAAAGAAAATGGAATTTAAATCGTTACTGACGTTTTAGGCCACATGGCTTGTTTAATCGTCTCCAGAAATAATTCACTGATTAAATCGAGGGACAACAGTTTTACGTTGGAGAGCGGAACATCGCTGGCCGATGCTTTTCACGACGAAATGCTCGCTTGGTACGAGGATCAAGAAACGTCGAAACAAGAAGCCACTTTAGTTTGAAAATTACGTAACGAATCACATTGAAGGGAGCATAATGTGATAGTGAGTTGCTTTAGGTTTTTTATAGCTACATTTCTCTGTCAGTAAAAAAAAAATTTATAACCGTTCGTTGATTTTCTCTTTTTTTATTAGGCTCCTTCTCTTTTACAATCACATTCCGTAGTATGTGGGGCTTGCTATTCTACGTTTCAGAAGTACTCTGTAACTGCAACTTAACGTACAAACAGGTGGTGAGATTTTCTTCTATATCAAATCAAACATTGATTTGCAGTCGTTCGTTTTAACGTGAAACATTGCTTTTTTTTTCTTCTTCTAATTGTAATGCAGATTTGGCTGCATTTTTTATGTGTAAATTTGCCATAGTTTTTAAAATACCTTTTCAGATTCAACAGTTTGATACAGATTTCTCCTCAGATTAGATTTGGTGTCACTTTGGCAATATATTTAATCGTTTTAAATGATGTTTGATCATTTGAATAGAGCTCATAAGTGGAAGTTATTATTGCCATTGAAATGTGATATTATATTTTAAAGGATACGTGTGTTGCATAAGCAACTTACTAAAAACTATGCATGGCTAAGAACTCCATAAATTGGTGGCTGGTTCCAAAGAACATTTGCTGTGCTGCTTAACTGCACGAAAGTATTTTTCTATCTATCTAAATGTCTCGATAGTTTAAAATGCAATGAATGATCAATGGTCACTTGACTTACGAACATTCATGTATTAAACGTAAAGTGATGATTATTTGGGAAGTGTGTAGATTTGAGAACAGGAAGAGCGTAAAACCCCATGACTCATTCACGATGCCATATAAACAAAAGTAGGAATTTTATTATGAAATAATACATTTATTTGTATATACTATGTATATATTTAATAAGTAATAATTTGTTTTAATTATATTTCTTATTGAATTTTGAATGATTCTCCCGTTTTTTGGTTTTGTGGAACGAATTTCTATTTGCTCAATGGCTCAAGACTAACGAAAAAGTTTCGTTAGTTCTTTTTGTCACTCAAATAGTAAACTTCAAGTAAAAGATACACTCGCAGCAGCAACAAAATAAGCAAATCAGCGAAATTTTGGTCACCGTAACAGGACCAAAGTCGAAGAATATGTTTTAATTGTACAAATTTGATTTTATTTGAATTCTTTGTACATTTTGTATAGAGAACAGAAACAAAAATAATAAACTTATAAACAATACTTATGCTTAGAAATGTTTTGGTACGGAAAAAATATGACAAATTATTTTGCTTTAATTAATTCATGTGAATGTTTAATGAGGATGAGGAGGATTTATTGCAAGATTTTTTTGGTAGTAAATTGCAGAAATGTTTGCAGCCAGTTTGTAATTGAGCGCGATGACCGTTTTGCAAAAGTTAAACCGTTTAGATCCGACATCATCGGCCATGACCACGTTGATTCCGTTACGTCCCGCCGTTTTGTTTCGCAACCACTGAAGTAGTTTCGTCATAGCTTGTGGAGCAAGACTCTGCCTTAGGTTTCCAAACAGATGTAGGAAGATGTATGATGCATCTGGTGTAAGAATACCCTGATAGATGAAAAAGGACGAATCCTTTCGCCCTTTTTCGTAATTTTTCTGTAGTATGTTTATCATTTGATCGACTTTAACCGTATCTGGCCAAGGACTCGGCATCGAGGAACTGGGAAACGCCCAAGAAACATAGTTTGCATAAATGTTTCTGTAAAAGATGAGAACTTGGTGTTTCTGTTTCCATAAATGGAATAATCGGAGGTCCGGAGCGATGGGTCCAAACGGACAGATCATCGGACCGAATGTTTTCTCTAGTCTCGATATGAGCGACGCGTGCATTTCGTCTGTAAAGTTATAAAAGTGTTGAAAGTCAAGGATGACGATCTCGGAAGTGTGGCGGAAAAGGAAACTGTGGATTGTTTTGAGGATCGGAGCAACTGCGTCGCCGTAGAGGCCGTGCACCACGTACGCTTCGAGAGATCCAAGTTTGGGAGCCACTCGGAAATCGAAATAACGGATTCCTCGGTTGAGTTGTTCTTCACAAGACAGAGTTTGTGTTATGGACCATTGAAAGATGATCGTTTTCATAAGAGGGATACAAGCCAAGCATTTTATGCGGTTTTCATCTGGAGCTATCTCAGAGGTACGAATAATCGAATAGCTGAAGGAATCGTGAGAGCCTAAAATTGAATTTACGTTTATAAAATTAATAATTATACAATTCTTATTTGGTCTAGACATATATACACTGATTGCAATTGTATTTCTTAAAGTGGTTTTAAAGTGTAAACGTCCCTAGATCTTTGGTTATTGTGTCTTTCGTGGAGCAAAATTAAGAGGAGTTTTGGAAACTAGAAAATTGGTCAATCACTTAAGAGTATTTTCGTGTTGATTATATTTCAAAATAAACTTTTTATGTGAGTTTTAAAACGACCCAATTCTCAGCAGATGATATTCTTTTAATATTGTGTCTGTAAGTTTATTTTAGAAGACATCGACATGAAAATACTATTAAATGGTTCAGCTGCCTTTATAGTTTCTAACACTTTCAATTTGTGTACATGTAAATACAGTTTTTTCATGCACGTATCATTGTGTGAAATTACTCTTTTATGGTCTAGGAATAAACCGAATAATATGAAAGGGGGCGGTGACGTCATTATATCTTGTTTCAGGATATTTTATTTCACACCTGGAATTGCTAGCCAATTTAATGGGGTATTATATAAAGTAGGTGGCAAATTTGCCATCCAATTTCCCATGTCCATTTTTATTTCCTTTATAAATATAAGAAACAAAAATGTAAAAATACACTTCATCTAGTTTCGACTGGGTTTTTCGTTTTATTATGAAACTGGTAAATAAGGAAATTCCGCGTTATTTCGTAATTCGAATTAGATAGATTATTTGGAGCGTGATCCGTGCACTCTTTAAGTAATAATTTTATTTGTAAAAATTGCTAATTACGTCACATGCATCTCATCTATATCGATCAACGAGGTTAGAATCGATATGTAATTGAAATCTATAAGTCGCCGCCGCTGAAAGCAAAAAGTATATAATGTTTTAAGCCGCTAGGATAAGGGGAAGTAAAGATGGCGGCCTCTAGTGATCCATGTGATTCTCATAATAAAGACTCAAAATCGAAGGAAAAACTCCGGTTTAAGAACAAATACGCTCAGTTTTGTGCGAATACTTCTGATTCAGATGCTGCCAAGCTATCTAAAGGAGAGGCGTTGAAAAAATGGGGCTATGATTTATATCCAGAGCGACGCGGAGATAAATACGAACCCTCATTGACCAAAGTTATGATTCATGGTGTTGGACGAGAGAAAATAGACAAAATGAAATGCGAACGTAACATTTATTGGTGTTTACAACGAAGTGAGTATCATAACTTGTGAATTGTAATAAAAATGACGAATACTTTTTTGTATAACCGTCATTAGGATTTTAATGAAACCTTAGGTCATTGCCGGCCGCGTAAACAAATTTAAAGCTTCTCTTTGATGTTGTTCTTTGCAGGTCATTTGGTTAAACTGATGCTCAGTGCATTAAAAAGTCATGGATGGTTTGTTTTTCGTCCAGTAATGGATTATTAATCCCCGTTGTGTTGACTTTGTTTGATGTTTTTGCAGTGAAGTGGACATACGCCGTCATTTTTCATGTGAATTTTGCGATACAAGTGTGACTGGAGGTTACGATTCCGAACTCAATCAAGTCGTCATTTGTCAGAACACTGCGAAGTCAAAGGGAATGGTTCAAGGTGTTCTGACTCACGAACTGATACATATGTTCGATCTTTGTAGAGCCCAGTTGGATTTTAAGAACCTCAAACATTTGGCTTGTACTGAAGTAATAACTCAACCTGTTTAACCGCTCTTTATTTTCACTTAGGGCCAAATTCAAGAATGAAACTTACTTTGAACTCTCTAAGTAGGGAGTTTCAACAAAGAAAAACCCTGTTCGAGAATGTTCATTTAAACTGGATTTCTTCTATGTTGAAACGCTGTTCAGTGCGTTCAAGTGCCAAGTTTCGTTTTATGATGTTGAACCTTCGATTTCTTAATTTTTAAAACAGATACGAGCTGCAAATTTAGCTCATTGTTCTTTTATGAGCGCTTGGTTAATGGGATCGGCTTCACCTTTCAACGTCGCAAAACGGCACGCAGTAATTAAACAATAACAAATACATGCGATCAGGTGAAATGTAGAATATTTTAATGTTTTGTTTCGTATAGGAATGTGTAAAAGTAAAAGCTATGTCTTCGGTGATGGCCGCACGTAGGGTGAGTGAAGAAGAAGCTCGAGAGGTCGTTGAAAGCGTCTTCGAAAAGTGTTACAATGATCTGGAGCCGATCGGACGTCGTATTCGACGTGGATCTCGAGATATGGAACATGCTTATTACGAAAGGTTTCTAATGGGTTACGATGATTGACGCTACTTAATAATTAATTAGACACTATGATCGATAATTGTAGAAACGTTTGTACGAATTGTATTTAGGAATATTATTTTCTTTCTAAGTTACCTTAGATACGAATTATAAATTACATATTATTCAGTTGTTTATTTTATTAAATTATTTTACTTTAAATATTTTCAGATTTTCAGACGGCTTTTAACTTCTATAATATGGTTTTAAGTTTTAACTTTAATTTTTATGTTATGATGTTGCATTTGATAAATTTGTTATCTGTTCATTTAATGGCTTCAAGATGGCGGTGTGCAGCGGCGGCGGTGCGCCCCATAAATCAACGTGCATGTTGACTTATACAAGTAATTATATATATAAGCATTGAGTGTTGGTGAATTAGCTTCTGGGCTGGTGGTGGGCTCCTTTTTTGATTCGTGAACGTGTTTGCGTTTGTCGGACAGAGGCGTTTAGAGTCGAGCGACTTTTATAGGTTGAGTTGGTCTGCACGTTTGGCCAAAACAGAACACTTGAATCGACTACCAGCGGTAGGGAAGTGATCCTAGTCAAGATGAATGAACAGCAAAAAGTAGTGGATGTGTAAATTCGATTCGAGTGGTTGGTTTTGGCCACACGCCGACCACTTTTTGCAGTCTATTTTGACCACTAAAAGTCGCTCGTACCTTACAGTGGAATGAGTAACGTTAAATGTTTAAAAATGTTTGCAACTTTGTGTGTCGTTCTATTCACTTTTTGAATTTTTTAATAGTTAACCATGAAGTTATGAATAAAGTATATAAAGTATTTTTAATAAAGTATTTATTCAGTGACAAACTTTTAGATGTGTCAGTTGTACGTGCAAGTTGGTGCAACATATGTTATAAATCTGTTTGGTTGTCTGAAAAGTTCTTTTTTATTTAATTCTGTTGTTGAAAATATTTATTTATAAATACATTTACACCTTTTTAATTTATCATTTAGTCGTTAGAAGTAGCATTTTGTATTGTAATTGTTCTGAATTTCATTTAACTGGTACATTTCTTTAAAGGCGGTGTCATGAGGATTTTTATGCTTCTATTAATTTATCATTACATTCGCGGCGGTTATTCACTTAGTTTTTAGATAATATAATCGGTCGGTTGTACCAATAGTTGATTTTTTAGGATTTTTATCACACTCGATACATTCCGTCAACGTATAAAATGTTTTTGGTTATGAACTTATGAGCAACTTTATTTTAGCCAGTTTTTTTCTGAATTTGGTTTTTTATTAAACAAGCAGAAGCCGAATCCCAACGCAAAAAACAACAACAATGATGACAGTTTAGAAAGTGTAACAGTTTACCTTTGAGATATCATATCTAATTTGATATCATTTTTAAGCTTCAACTTTAGATAAGGATTAATAAATAATTGTCCCGGATGTATCCTTTATTTAGTTCATGAAATTTCACATCGAATGTGTGGTTTATGTCAGTCGTCACATTTGAAGATCCGATCAATATTCTAGCAATGCTTTTCATTGAATTACATCTAACAATTCAATACAAAATAAAACATGTTGCGTTTATTGTTTAAGTCCAGTGTCGCATTCACGTTTTTCATACATTGTATGTTAGTATTGCCTGCGGTACAACAATTGACTTCATACGAGGAGATAACGGTTTGTTTTACCACCTGTATTAAAGTGCCTTTCTTACAGTGACAGTAGTTTTTATTGAGAATTTGTGAATTAATTGCGCGCTTCTCTTTTTAAGGATTTACAAATCATAAACTCTCATTCTCAAATTTTCAATGTTAATCTTATTAAAGTAAATTATGTCTAAAGGTTGTATTCTTAATAATTGCTAACTGCTAAATTCATGGGCATTTGATGAGATATTTTATGACGAAGTTGAAGAGTTTAGCAGTAGCTTTGACTTACTAATCATTAAGAATATGACCCTGAGGTCAGAAGTTTGCATAAAATACACACTGTTCCAAGTTCTTTTAGGTGCCAAATGCGCAGTAATAATAAACTTAATCCAAAATAAAATGCATAAAACACAAATTATTATCTGATCATTTGATTTTGAATTTTACATAAAAGATTTTTCTTGTATATTTTGCATTTTTTGGGGTGTGGGGGGGAACATGTTTTATTTTCATAAACACAATTTTTGAATTTTTATTTGCGTACATGTTTTGGCTATCATTATGACAAACCAGTTGTTCATTCAAACTAATTATACATGTACTTGAAATTCATTAATTAGAACTGCGGAAGAATAAAAGAAGAGTGGAAGCCATCATTATCACTTATAGCTGACAGTAAAAAGTATGCATAACATTAATTGATTTTTATCAGATGTATGAATACTGCATTTTTTTATATTTCAACAGCAACAGGACATTGATTTTGTACACAAAACCTAATGATGTTAACGTTTCTAAAGCAATCGAAAGCCTTACGTTTTATCTTTTTAGAAGCGACAACAGTTTCAACTGTGCTCAAACATCTTACCCATCTTACAAAACAAAGAATGTAACCAGAGAGTGTTTTGTAAACACAGTGAAAACCGTTTAACATGAAATTTGTTTTTTTTTTGCTATTCTAAAATTCTATTCTTGTAAATTGAATTTTTGTTTTAACCATTTTCTTGTTAAATGGTTTTCACTGTAAATATAATTTAAGGTATTTTTTAATTTTAAGTAAATTTGTTTTATTTAAGGAACATTTTTGCAATACAAAAATGTGTGAGTTTTACTTCAATAACTTAACAACTGGTTTTTACTGCATTCAGGTGACTTTATACAAGATTTTCTTCTAAACTTTGTCATTAACCGTATGTGCTAAAATTTGAAAACTCTTATTTTGAAGTTACAGAAAAGTAGAATTAACCTTAATACTCGATAAAGTTAAGCTTAAAACAGTGGTGTAAGACAAAACTATTGTAAGTTAGTATGTAATTTTTTAAGTATAGCGTTGATTTAACCAACGGTTCTGAATATGGTCTGAATATTTGAACCACTTTTTTAACTTTTGCATTTATTATTGTAAACTTCAAGTTCATTTCTCTTTGAAGAAGTATTTTTTTTTCATATTTCAGATGAGATTCTATCTTTCCAAAGGGCTATTATGTAATATTATTTACAGTGATCAACTAATCAAAATAACCAATGACGGTAAACAGACCTTTATTTGTTAATTTAAAGACATTTTCTTCTAATTACTAACTACATTGGCTACACTGGCTGTACTTTAATTTTTTGTGGATTTTATTATTTTGTTATAGTGGTTCTACTTGTTCGTCCACCTTCTCATAAAACCTTGACGTGGATTGTAGTCGGTACACTTGTGGTAATGGGTGTTTTCTTTGCGTTTGCATTGGAGGTAGCATGCAAGCGATGTAGAAGTAGTTATGCTAGAGTTGCTGTTGTAGAAAGAAGAGAGCTTTGTTCGATGGAAAGTAGGAAAATATCTGGCGAATCATTAGCGAGAGAAGGTAAATAAATTCCACTTTACAAGACAAGTCGGGGGTTTTTTTTTTGTAAAAGAAGTGACGATAAGGTTTTTTCCTCTTTTTTTTTTTGGGTGTATGTCTGGAATTGTTTAATAGTGACTGGACGTCTTTTAATTTTCTATGCTTACGAAAATGAAGTCCACTTTCAGTTGGTCAAGCAGTTTGTCGACGTGTTACGTCAAACACTTCCGAATTGGGAATTTATCGTTGATCAGGAACATGTTAACGATATTTGTACTTTGGGCGCAGTTCGTTGGGTAGAAGACAATCTACACAAAGCGAACCGCGTCATTTTGATCAGTTCAGAAGGATCTTTTCGACAGACGCGTGCGAATCCGAATTTTGACGTGGGACATTGTTTTGTTTTTCATATTTTGCCGTAAAATCTAAAAGTACTTTGTTTTTTTTTATTAAAAACTTAGGCTGTTATTGGAAATGCTGACATAAACTATGTATTTGCGATTGGTTGGAATTTTCTTTTGAATGATCCAACGTTAAGAGGAAATTACGCCAAAGTTTTTAATATTCTGTAAGAGAGTGTCCATAAGATTAGATGTTGTTAATTTGTTACTGAGATTGAAACGATAATTGTTATTTTTGTTGTGTTATAATAGGTTTGAATGCACAAGACCAGAATTTACATTAACTAGTGTGGTTCCTAATCGAAGTTTTCTAATTCCTAACGATTACGTAGAGCTAATCAACCATATTCTTGGCTGTAACTCGTGGGCGGACGCATTTTGTCAAGATTTGAAAGGTACGTTGAAACACATGGTTCCGTATTCGTCGTTTGTTGATGCTGTTGAGAGACACGCAAGACAGCAGGGTCTTAGTCATGGTTTAGGGAGCCAGGATTTTTGTTGGGTTAGACCCGGGTTGTGAATTATGTGTTTTTTTATATGAAATTGCAGGACAAATTATTGATTGACAAAGTTTGTGGTTAAACTTTAAATAAGCAGTAATTACCATTTCCTAATTACCAACTTCAATTATGTTTTAGCTGTCATATTTTGACGTTTTAGAAAAACAGTTTTTTTTGTAAAGTATGCTAGAGATATAGCTGTGATTTAGCAGTTATTTTTTTTAAGGTGGCTGAACATATATATTTTATTTTTCGTGCCACTACAGAGCTATTATGTTCTATAGGAGGTCTCTTCTATTCTCTCTGTTCTTCCTCAACCTGCAGTTTTGAGAAAATTCATATTTTTCAAGCGAACGTTTGTCAGGAGAAACATTACAAAAAATGTTTTAAAAACTAAAATAGTTGGTTTTAAAAAGATATCATATCTTTAAAAAATAAACTGTTTATGACAATTTGAAAACGGTGAAAGTAGTTTTTCGTGAAATGTTAATGAAAACACCTAAAAACGGCTCATCTTCAAACTGGTATAAAATGTTTATTTTTTTTTTTTAAATATTGCCATCAAAATACTTTTAACATAATCTTTCGCCATTCTAGTTTTGAAAACAATTTGTATTTTTTTTAATACTGTTTCTAAAAAAACATTTGCTTGACGTTTTTACGTCCTCAAAAACATCTATGGAGCATAGCAATAGCCACTGCAGTGGCGCTGTCCGGGTGGACAAAAACAAAATAAATATATATTCAACCACCTTAATGTGGTTTTAAAGTGCAAACGCCTATCGACCTCTCGTTATTTTCTTTTTTCAGAAGCAAAATTAAAAGAAACTTAAGTGTTTTAAAAACTAGAAGGGTAGCTCCGTCACTTAAGGATATTTCCAAGTTCGTAGTTTTTAAAATAAGCTTTTTATTATGGAACTTTTGTTAAAAACGGACGATATTTTAATTTATCTTATGTAAAAAAGTTTTGAAAGATAGCAACATGAAAATATTATTAAGTGATTCAGCTACAATTCTAGTGTCTAACATACTTTCAATTTCTCTTTACTGTTGATCCTGAAACGCAAAATAACCAGAATTCGAAAATCAGTTGTTTCTAAAACATTTTAAGACTACTATAATTCTATAAATGTAAATAGATCATTCATTTTTTTTACATCATTATTTTGAACAGTTATATTTTGGAAGACAAAAAAATTGGGTCAATTGACAATTGCTAGTGAAATTTGAATTTCTCAATACTTATTATACAATCGTCTTAATCTTAATAGAAAGTATAAGCTTTTAAATTATATGCTTTAATTCTGTTTTCTAATATAATTAACCCACTTAAAATAGTTAAGTTTGAAGTTAATAACGAAGAACTAGCTGACGCAAAGTTAGTTGCTTGCGGATATCTGTATTGTTTCTGTAAATGTCTGAACGGACACCTTTTTTATTATCTCTATAAAGTGACGTGTTTAAAATTTTTTGATAACTAGTGTCGTTCTTAAAAAAAAGTGTAAGCCACTTAAGATATGATAACTAAATGTGCCAACTATTGGTGCTGACTGATGACATAGATGAGTGAAATTGGTAATTCGTTGACTCTAGTTTTCATTTTATATTTTCTTCTAAGTGATGACTTTACAATTAGGATTAAAATTAAAAAAAAAATATATATTTCCACTTTAAAGTTTCTTAGAATTTCTCATATTGCGTTGGATTCGTGATAAGATCGTTACGAAGTTTGTTTGTTGCAAACGTGTAGTTTATTTCATGCTGTGTTTGTGTATTGTACAGTATGATTCATGATTTTCAATGTTTGTACACTTTGCAAATGTTACCGCATATTGAATCAATGTGTTTAGTTATACAGTGAAAGTGAAATCAAAGACGTTGCATTTTATCTAATAAAATCAATTGCATTTATTGGGTTTAAAATATTTTTTTTTAGAAGAAAACAAAGAAAAACATAAAAAAAATAAAACAAAGTAGAAAATATGCGATTGCATAGTATTACGTGATGGATTTATGAATTAATTTATATGGTTTTTTTAATTCATTGTTTAATGATTTAATCGTTTTATGGCTTTTGCGAAAGAAAACGTGTAGTGAAATAACTCACTTAAGTCTATTTTAATGTTTGTCTCTTGGAAGTCAACGTAATGCCAAGAAATCTAAATCTGTTATCACTCAGAAGCCCGTCTAAATACTATTTTCTTGGAGATATTCAAAGTTTTTTTTTTTTTTTTTGAGAATGAGCCAATGTACTGTGAGGCACAACTATAGATTTCATACAAGTGTCAAACAAAGAATCAACCGACAACAACAGTTTCATTATAAATAAATAATTACAAGAAAAATATGACCCTTTGGGGTATATTAGTTAGGAGACTATAAGAGTAACTGAACCCAGGGCCGTTTACAGGCCTTTGTATCACCTTCATCAGTCCTATAGGCACGCCTCATTTTAGATTCCCCCCTCCCCGCTCATAACATTCTAATTAATTTTTATATTTTAATTGTGTCTTTCGAATTATGCGCCACATGCTCCAACATAAAATTAAAATCGATTTTGTGTGTGCGTGAAATTTTCGTAAATCGTATGCCCTTAAATACTGTAGGCCCTAGGCATTGTGTATTATGTATAATACGGTCCTAACTGAATCACGAGTATTTTCATGTTTATGTCTTTTAAAATAAACTTTTTATGACCCGTTTGGAAAGACTAAATTTTAAGTTTTTTAACGTTTATCAGATTTTTTTTCTCTCGAATTTTTACATCTTGAAGTGAAGAAGGATAACTTAAGAACTTGAAACTGCCATAAAAAGTTTATTTTGAAAGATATCAATTTGAAAAATTCATTTTAAAGGATTCATTTACTTTTCTAGACTGCTAGTTTTTAAAAGTTTTAATTGAGAGGCTTAATTAGAAGTCAAAGGTGAAGGAAGAAGCGACGAAAGTAATGTTCCATGTAAATGTAATTAGAGACCTCGTTACATATTAATGTTATAGTTCTATGTTTTAACGCTATCAAGCAGCAATTAGTTATGCAGCTTTTTCATTTATTTGTAACGTCCACCAAATTCTTTATCGTTCCATTGACTAAATGTGGTAATTATCTACACTTTTTATGTAAAAAAAAAATCACTCATCCTCTTGGCTTCTAAGCCCTTCAGTGTTTTCTGAAATGCATAGATGCCAGATATATCTTTCTTTTGAATATCTTACAATGAAATTAGATAATAAGGAATAAGAATATTAGATGATTTTGCATATATATGAAATAAATGTAAACAATTATGGTCACTAATTATACCCTGTTTATTAAAAAAATTCAATTCAGTATATATGTTACTGTCAATCTGCGGAAGCAGTCAATCTGCAAAACAACCAACCTGCTAGTGAATCTGCAAAATTCAACACCTAAAAGGAATTGAATTTAGCAGATTCACTAGCAGGTGGGTTGATTTGCAGATTGCCTGATTTCGTTCATTGACTGTACATGTATATACCATATATAAGCAAATGTGTTTTGATTTTTACATGAAAATGATGAAATACATATACTCTTTTAATAGAACCTATAATTTAATATAAAATAAGGCTCGTGCACCTTTATTATTCTCTAAAAAACAAGTTGCAGCACATTCGTCCGTCTATAACATATTAACAATGCATGAAGGACGAAAACATTATGTAAAAAAATAAGTATATATAAAAGGATTGCGTCATCGGGAGTCAATACATATGAGTCACATGGCCAGAAGCTGTCTAATGTGTAGCTCCTCCCATAACTGTGACGTAGCACACTTAAAATGGAGCGCTCCGATCTCATTTTAAACAAGACTTCAATGAGAATGAAGAGCGCTCTAGTTTCGCTACGTAAACTCTTTTGAAGTTTGTAACTTTTCAAGTGTGTCATTCATTTCATTTGTAGTTGAGTATGCGTTCTTTTTTAGTATCTTATTGTTGTGGGGGTTTCCGCACATATTTTATTATACGTTCTGCTTCCGTTAGGTTCAGACGTTTGTTACTTTGCTCGAAAAATAATCATTTTAGTCGATTTCTAATCGTAATTCGGTAAGAACCGAGTACATTTCATTGTAATAGCAGACGCCGAGCTTTGTTTTTAGCTCGTAGGATTACAAAAATCGATGCGTTTTGTAATATAATAAGGTATTTAATCGTTTTTTTCACTGAGAAGAGTGAATATCGGACATTTTTTGTTAAAACAACGCGAACGAATTGAACAAGATCGACTATAAAAGCCTCACAGCATCGGTTAACATTTAGAAAGAAAAAAAAAGCGGGACTAGCAGACAACCGGAAGTGACGTTTCTGATATCTGTCTCTCGGACACGACGTTTTTGCTAATTGTTTATCGGAAGTGACGTAATGTTATTTGACGATGGCGGGTCGATCGTTTTCGGAAGTGAATGAATTTCATAGTTGGGCGGCAGCTTGTGGTGGTGGAAACGTTTATCCCGGGACGATTCCTTTTTGGCCCGACTACGATAATAATAAGACAGGCGGAGACGGAGGATTATTTGACGGTGTTGTCGATGTGATTAAACGTTGCCGTCTATTGTTATCTCTACGTAAAGTGATCTTGAAAGTGGTTCACAAAATGATGAAGACGGGCGTCGATTCGAGTAGCAGCGGTAGTTTGTCTTCATCTACTGCGGTGGCCCCCACCGCTCAACGACATAATTTCGTTTCTTCGACTGACTTTCTAGGCAATCGGTCGTCACTTTCGCCTAAAACGACTCAGATCACGGACGATTATCAGATTTCGAACACTGTTTTGGGTCTAGGAATCAACGGCAAAGTAGTGGAATGTTATAATAAGATGACTGGAGAGAAATATGCTCTCAAAGTGAGTCTCATTTTTGGTTTTATATAAAAACGAAATTTTCTCCGTTTTAATGGCGGGAGGAGAGAGAGAACTCTTGAAATTGCGCTCATTTTCATTTAGAATGAGTTCAAACGATAACCTATATACATAATTGTTATACATTGACGAGGGGAGAGAGAGAGAGAGAGAGGCTCAGAGAAGAGGAAAAAACCCGTTTTATTGACGATTGTTTTTTTATGACGGTATCTCTGCAATGGAATGAATCTTAATTAGAAAAAAAGGGGGGGCGTGTTAGTCGATTTGTCTCGTTTCTGATTGGTAGATTCCGTTAATCATTCGATCAGTGGCGTGATTGGATGGGCGGAGTTTTCTTTGATTTTTGAATATTCTCTCCACCCCTTCGATTGTAAGCTCCAAATTCAAGTAAAGGACAATTTTTTTGAACCCTTTGAACAGGGTTTCAACATTGAAAAACACCATTCATTGATGTAGGTAATTTTCTATGTTGGAACCCTGTTTCGAGAGTTTATGTTGTTACAAATTTTGCCTTTTTGAATGTGGGCCACAGAGATCATTTTCATTAATATAATGATAGGGCGCAAAAATAATGCAAATGATCTCGTTTCTTGCTGCTGTGTTTATCTTGGTGCTGTTGGCGGTCGCACTTGTTTTAGTGAACGATGTGATTGGCTGTGTTGACAGGACGATTGACATCTGCGTTTGTTTACTTCTGTCAAATTATTGTAATTAGAAGATTGTAATGACTTCCCGTTTAATGTGTTTTTAATTAATCAAAAGGGGTGGAGCTAGACTGAAAGGGGCTAGGAGTCACATCTCGTTTAAAACGTCGATTGGCGTTGATTGACGTTGATTACATCACTTGTCAATCAACGTGAAGAAGGGGGCGGGGGAGGGTGTCAAAACGGGTCCTTTTATTTACGGTTTCTGTTCGTTTTTATTATGTGTTTTTTCTCTGTTGAGATATTTACATTTATGAGCAATCGTGCTGAAACTTGTTTACTCTAGTCTCGTTTTCTAATGTAAATGAACTTGAAAGACGATCTGGAGCCGAATAAATTGGGGGCGGAGGGTTGAAGGGGTGGGTTGGTAAGAATAACAATATAATATTATGATGTCATGTGGTTGTGACGTCATCTACCGTTTGTTTAACTGCTGAATTTGTTGTTGTTTTTATTGATGTTCAGGTTTTAAGAGATTGTTCTAAAGCGAGGAGAGAAGTGGAGTTACACTGGAGAGCGAGTAATTGTAGAAATATTGTAAATATCATCGACGTCTACGAGAACCTTCATTCGGGAAATAAGTGCTTACTCGTCGTCATGGAATGGTGAGATTACTGAGGCTGTTTTTTTTTTAAAGAAATAAATTTAAACAAACCACGCCTACCACTTTTCGCACAACTAATATCCGCGGCCACGCCCACACTACTACCGTCATATTTTATTAAGCCACTTAACGAATAAATTCCTGTTATCATGTACCCCCCCCCCCCAAATCAGTAAAATTGTTAAATTGACCACGCCCACAGTTATGGAGACATTTTTCTTGTCATCTGCCTGTAATAAAAAACATTACTTAAACGCCGCCCGTATAACTAAGCTCCGCCTCTAAAGGGGAGGAGACATTGTTAAAATAAATAACGCCCACAGACCATTGAGGCGTTTTGAGCTCGTTCTCAACCTTTTTATTGATTCTGGGCCACTTTAATGTCGTTTTTCTGGATTGATCTTTTTTTGTGTTCAAATACTAGCTCGAGTGCCACTATTTGAGTTAATTCGTTATTTTTTGTCGTTTTTTCTAGTATGGAAGGTGGTGAATTGTTCCAGAGGATTCAGGAACGAGCCGAAGACGCTTTTACAGAGCGAGGTATAAACATTTTCTTGAGAAGTTAATCTTGATGTAACCGTAAATTACGGAGAAGTGAAATGAAGGAAGGGAATTTAGTGTGGGGGGCTATGAAGAAGGGGAAGGGAATGAATTTTTGGTGGTTTTGACTCTTGTTTGAATAGTTCTGGCTTTTCTCCAAAAACCTTCAAACTCTTGAGGTTTGAAACCATCTTGGGTCATGAAATCTTATTATTATTGTCACTGGCAATCTAACAAATAATGCTAAATTTGGTGGGAGGTGGAAAAGAGGATTTTTCTTGATCGTTGTTGGTGACAGACGACAGTCTCCATGTGTTTTCTCTTACATTTTGACGACTAATCTCGTTTAAACTACAAATTGGCCAAACACACACAAAAAAAACACATTTACATTCATGAATTTCATATAAGTGAAGGTATTAAGAATGTTTTCATTGAAAATGGTTCTAGGTAGGTTGTGTTCGGATAGACTTCCCGGAAGTCTGACACTTAGATCTTTGTCTAAACCCGTTTTTTGTCAAACATTGCTTGTTGTCGTTTCTAAGTTTTTTTAAGAAAATGTTTTATCTTCAGTGGAAAAATGCTAATTTTTGAAGTGATTCACTAGTGAATTTGCACAGAAGTGACTCAAAACAATTCGAAATTTGTATAAAGGAACAAGTTTAAGAAATATTCAAAGATTCCCCATAAAAAGTAACAAAAACGAGATTAAAAGAAGTAATTGAATGTTTTAAAATAATTACGTCCATGCTTGTTTAAAATTAAAAATAAAGTAATTACGACGATTTGAAAATAATTTTAAAAAACGTAAAATGTGGTCATTTTCGAAGTGGCACAAAAAGAAACCATCGTGAAAGTAATTTCTGTATTATCTTTACTGAATTTATTTCTTATTTCCTGTTCTCAAACAAGGTTGTCGTCACTTCATTTACACTACGGTTCCATTATCTTCGACGAGGATAGATTTATCATTTAGGTTTTCAGCAGGATAAATATACAGGGGTAACTCAACTAAGAGCTTTTCCAATGGAGCATTTCGTGATAGAAGGACAAAAAATTGGTGTCTTTCTATTTTTAAAAATACTTAATTTTGAAATATTTTTTAAAAATAGAAAAATACTTATCAATTTTTTAAATCCTCTAAAATACAGTAAAAGGGACCAGGAAGGCATAACGGGGCTCAGCAGTCTCAAAAAGCTTAAAAATAGCCAAAGATTCAAGAATTTTTAAAATTTCATGTAAAACTGAAAAACCCCAAAATGGGTTAAACATGTTTAGTCCAGCCCAGTTTAAACCATGTTTAAACAGTGGTTTAAACCACTAGTGGGGGAAAACCTTGCCAACCCTGTCTGGTATACTATTTTGGAGGCGGATAGGTGATTTTCTGGAAACTAGTTTCTAAGTTGTGGTAGGAACAATTTCGACGATTAACCTCATATCCTCAAAAATCGAAGATAATGGAACCATAGTATTATAACGTAAAAATGAATATAGTGCTGATGAGAGGAAGTGAGTGGGTCTCTATTGACTGTGTTCGGAAACTAACGAGAGAAAAAAAGCTGTCATTTGCAAAGAAAACAAAAGTAACATCCAGAAACAACATTTTGACAACATTGGTCTGTAAAGAAAACGTGTTCAAAAACAATGTTAGCTCTCCGTCCCCTCTCCTTCTCTCGAGAAGCAGGCATCTAATTCGCATACTTGTTTTCTGGAGAAGATTAAATTTATTAATGACGACTGTCTGTAAAGAATTATGTCAAAAATGTATGGATGTTATGTATGCACCATGGCCTCCTTGTAAGAAGATTTCTATGACCTCATATTTGAGTGGAAAATGGTCGAAATCAAGCACAGTCCAGAAATTCTTTTCTTTTAAAGAACTGGAGTTGGGCTGAGCAAGTCATCCATCTAGATTCTGTTCATAATAAAGAAATAGCCTTAAGTTTCCGGACACAGGCAATAATTAATATATTCATTATATTAGAAATAACAAAAAGCTAGGTGGAGACTTTTGAGTGGGTGGATACCACTTAGATTCTACCTACAATTCACTTTTGAGAATGATGAAAGTGGTGTGAAATTGAAACACTTTCCACACGCACAGAAAGTGATGGCAAACACATATAAATGTTTCTTATGAACACACACGTCAGTTGGGAATGCTGTCTTATAGCAAAACATGCTCATTATTTATTTATTATATATTGAAATTACTTCGGTGGGCGGTGGAAGAATTCAATGATGTTGAAGATGGATTTCGTAACAGAATATTAAAAAAAAAAAGAATAAAAAATCTGCTTCCAATTTTAACTCGAAATTAATTTCGAACAATGTTTCCAGAGTTAATTGAATTACTTTTTCTAACTGTTCTTCAAAAGGGTTTGTGAAATGAAAAACATTCCTTCCAACTACATTACGTTTAAGAATTTGTTATGCAACATAAAATTGGGTGCTTTTCTATTGTGTTTTAAGCTTAAAACAGCTGATTTTGAACTCCGGTTTTTCTCTATTTCAGAATAGCAACATCTAAAACAAGTTGCACATGCAACATTACATCGAATCGGAATTTTTTATAACAAGCAGTTCAATGGGAGCCCGGTTGACGTGCCGTTTTCTATCCGATCCATTGAAATGCTTGTTATCAAAATATTCCGATTCGTTCTTTTTCGACTGTTCCGTTGCGATCCGTTGTAGTATGCGACAAGATTAAAAAGAAATTTAAAATAGAAAATAGAATGACCATATGAATCTTTCAAAATAAACTTTTTTTATAGACAAAAGAGTAAAAAAAACGATCATTGGTTGCACGTAAAAAGCGTAATTTTGAACATATTTATTGTTTATAAAACACTTTGAATTGTTTTTAATTTTACTCCTGAAATACAGGCTAATCAGAGTTCGAGAAGTGTGTTTACACCTTTGATCCACCTTTAAGTTCTGTTTGTTTGTTTTTCTTTCATTTCTTAGAAGCGGCTCAGATAATGCGTGATATCTGCAAGGCCGTGGCCCACCTTCACGCAATGAATGTTGTACATAGAGACCTCAAGGTTTGTGTGTTAGTTTTTTGCATCTGTTTATATCGATCATCTTGTGTTCAAATGTTTTGTTTTTACTATTCGATTCGATGTTTAGCCCGAGAATCTCCTTTATTCGAAAAAGGACAGAGCCGGCGTTTTAAAACTGACCGACTTTGGTTTTGCCAAAGAGACACTTAACTTCAACTCTCTACAAACTCCTTGTTACACTCCATATTACGTAGGTAAGTAAAGGGAAAAAATGGTTTTCAGATAGCTGGATTTCCTATATTCGAAAGAAACAATGGGTAAACTTCCCTTATTTTCAGCTCCCGAAGTTTTAGGACCCGAGAAATACGACAAATCTTGTGACATGTGGTCCCTGGGTGTCATCATGTATATTTTGTACGTAATTTGACAATTTTGAACGATATAGTTTCCGATAATAATGTCGTTTGTTCTTATTTTTTATGAAGGTTGTGTGGATTTCCACCTTTTTATAGTAACCATGGTTTAGCCATTTCTCCCGGAATGAAAAAGCGGATTCGTTCCGGTCAGTACGACTTTCCAAACCCCGAATGGAAGAACGTTTCACAAGATGGTATTTTTAATTTTAAAACCGATCTCAATACGAAACTCGGTTTTTTTCTTTTGGATGCTTTTCATTTTTGTGGGTTTTTTAAAAAAAATCTTTTCAGCTAAAGATTTGATACGTGGTTTGCTCAAAACTGATCCGGCCGAACGGTTGACGATCGAACAAGTGATGGGTAACAAATGGATTGCCGTAAGTTTCGTCGTCGATCTTCGTATTTCTCTCTCACGAAAGGACGGTTTTATATTGTATTTTCTTGTTGTATTTTTAGAAATACACCGAAGTTCCGCAGACGCCCTTACACACGAGTCGTGTACTTAAGGAAGAAGACGACGCTTGGCCTGATGTTCAAGAGGAGATGACGCGTTTCCTTCAAACGATGAGGGTAGACGATCAACTTCAGATAAAGAAACTGGACAACACGAACAATCCGTTGTTGAACAAGAGAAGGAAACGGATCGACGGAACCACGGGACACGACAACTGAGGTGTTTTAAAGAATCTTAACTCGGTTATAAGTCCGAAAAAGGTAGTTTCTCTTTTTTTTATTTCGGATTCACTTTGACAATAGAATGATAAGCTGAATGACAGTCGTGTGGGGAGGCCTCAGAAGATCTCGACCCGTATTCGTCTTTGTGTTTCGAAAACTGAACGTACAGGAACACACGAAAGGAGGAGCAACCGCAGCGCCATGTTTTATCGTTTTTAGCGAGGATTCATTTTGTTTTATTGGATGCTGGTTAAGCAGTTTTGTGCGTTTTTAATTTCTTTTTAAATGTGCATAATTAGATTAGGTTTTTATTCAGTTTCAAGTTTCGCTTGCGTAATTCTGGTGGAACCAAATTTCAAATAGTGAACAAACTTTTCGTATATAAATGTAATGAACTGAACTTTTTAACTTGAGCCAGTGTCACTTACGGAGTAAATTTTGAGTACTCTGATCTTGTTTTTAATGGTACCGAAAGATTCATGTTTTCGCACTTTGAAGCGAAATCACTGTGGTATTGTGTGTCGTTACTAAAATGAAGAATGTCATGCAGTAAACTCTTGACTGACCATTTTCAGTTACAATTGTGGTTTGCAATCTCTTATACCATGTCTTGTGCCAGAATGACTTATTCTAGTACCTATTCGAACAATTAATCGTTTTCAGACAACAAATCGGGTTCAATTGAATCGATGGATTCGTTTTGTTATTATTTTACTGGTACTACTTGATTACTAACATGAACTCGTGTTATTTCATTGGTTTTTGGATCACATGAAAATTTCGACGCTGTTTTGGTGTTCACAAAACATAGCCTACGATTTAAAGTGGGGAACTTACGGCTGTAGCCATCTCGCTGGAATGCATCTTGTAGGCTCACGAAGGTTGGAGGTGAGCTATTATAAAATTACTTTAGAGGATCGAGCGTGACAGCGTTTTACGTTGAAGACCAAATTTACAACTTCCACTGCCAATTCATTAAACAGTAGTCTACTGGTGGGAGGAAGTGTGCTTTCCATCTATATTTATGACCATATATCATAATATATATCACAAATAGATATGTCATATTTTTAATAATTTTTGGTTTTATACACTAATTGTATTTTTTACTTCTGACGATGATCCTCTGTACGTACAAAACGTTGGGTAATGTGAAAGCTGAAAATTTCAGTCATATTCGTAAAATATCTAAAGAAAAGTGAATTTGGCATTTTCTAAAATTAATAACTGACAAATACAAGTGAATTATTTTCACATAACTTGCTTTTTTGTGTTAATGTTATTAAACGTAAGTAGCACGTAATAATCTACGTGTAGGTAAAGACTAGAATTGCAAACAAATGGGCTAAAGAGCGATATTCAGGTTAAAACATTAAATTGCTATATATATCAAAATTTGATATATATAAAAATATGACGTATTTTGATATTTTCCACGAGAAAAAAATCACGATTTTTCCCAACCATGCTGATTTTCCTACCCAGCCGTGCATGCCCGCGCTTTGTTCTGAAGACCAAATTAACATAACACTTACATCCTCAGCATACTTAATTTGAAATATTGGTAGCGTCGTTCACCTCCGGTCCTGTGCAAGATACGTTCCTGTGGGATGGAAGGTGCCATACTTACATCGAAGAAAAGGGCCTTTTTACAGATGCGTTATGAGGATGATTTGCAAAAGAAGACGACTTGTAGTAATGTCGAATTGTTTCTTCTTTGAGAAATTCATATTTTAGTATTTAGATTGTAGGGAAGTTGTCCCATTGTAGACATCTTTTTTGATTATAGTATACACTTAATCCACATTTTTGTCATATATACTGTATAATGATCAGTGCTGAGCACTGCCAACAACTTATTTCGTGACGTCTGGTCATAAACTGACCAAGTAAAATGGACGTTTTCGTTTGACTGTTGGTTGGTTTCTCGTTTGGCGAATTTAATGGTTTTTTTTTAACTAAATTTTGCTGTTAGACGTTTTATTGTCTGGTTAGAAAGTCGCTCGTGCAAGAATTAAAGTTAAAAACACTGAAACTGTGTGCAATTTTTTTGGCCAATGAAGAATATTTAACTATGTTTCATGTGGTTTTAAATTTATTATCATTTCTTTATATATGTTTTAATTGGTTTTTATAATGTGACATTTTTATGACTTGTTTTGATGTTTGGCTTTCAGTTTGTTGTGAGACGTGTTTATTTATACACCTTAAAATTACTTTCACTTTTTTAATATTAAACTACACATATTTTTAAAATTTAAAACGTCTATGTTGTTTTTTTAAACTCCTCCGGTATATTATTTATTATTATACCTAACTGTTAAAAGATGACTTCCTGTTAAAAGTTAAGCATATAACTATAGAATTAAAGTTGTATTTTATATGGTTTAATTGTTCTTTCGTTCGAATCTTTTTATTTTTGTAAAATAGCCTCGCAAAATGGGGCCTACAGTGTAAACCGTTTATCACAAAATGGAATAGATCAGAATATTTTTTGTAATACTACAAAAAAATACTACAAAATGTAGGTAGGGGAAATAGGTGCATTAGAGAAACCCGGCAGATTTGTATTCTGAACCGAAAAGATTTCTTTGTGTTAACCCATATTTTCGTGTTACGGAATGTAAATATAGTGCAAACAGTTTAACACGAAAACGTATAACAAAATTGGATAACACAAAATATTATTTCGGTCTTTTTAATTTCGTGTTTAACGATTTCCACTGTTATGTACGAATTTAAGTTGGTTTATGAATGGCTGATATTGGAACTTTGATTATTCTGTCTTTCAAGAGTAAAATCGAGAGACACTAGAAAGTGTTTTAGAGACTAGTAGAGTAGTGAATCATTAAGAATATTTTCATATTGATATCTTTCAAAATAAACTTTTTTAATAGACAAAAATTAAAGAAAGATTGTCTGATGATTGTCGTCTGCTTAAAGTTGGGTTATTTTCAAACTAGCATATTAAGCTTATTTTGAAAGATACAACATGAAAATACCCTTGAGTGGTTGAACTATCCTTTAGTTTTTAAAACACATTTGATTGTCTGTTTATTTTTCAGCTGAAGGAAAAATTAAGTGTTTGAGAGGCGTTTGCACTTAAAATAACATGAAATTTTCGGTTCGGTCTCTTAGAAATGAAAATAGAAATGGACCAAAGATATATTTCGTGTTATCCGATTTGTTGTGGTGTCCACTGTATTGCTTTGTGGTTTAGGTTGTTTTAAGACTATTCTCGATGACAATCTTAAGTTACTGTGAGAATAAATCACGATAACCCCAAAATATTAATCCTGGTATTGGTTGATGTAATTATTTATATGTATCTAAAACTCTCGTGGGTTCAATTTGGTAACATCTCTTTCGATTTATTCTATTTGCTATGTTGACACTTCAAATGTTGCCGTGTCTTTATTTCCTAGGTTGTTTGAAAAGTGAACTGCATTAACTAAATGAAATGAAGCTTCATAAATATTCTTTTTTTATATTCATCATAAAATCTGTTATATTTCTTCTCGTCATTATGGAAGATAAAAGGAAAGTGTTTGAAATCGTGCGAGATAAATATCGTTATGATGAATATAGAAAGATGAAATATGTCTTCAATGCTTGATATAAATGTTGAAGATTTTCTATCGAGTTTTCAAAAGAAGGTCAAATCTCTTCAAGTTCGGAACATACAAACAATCTAAACATGTTTGTTGTTACGAATATTAAATTCTTGCATTTAATTATTTTAGTTTCTTTCGCATCTGTTGTGATTTCTCAAAAAGGTATAATAATAATTTTCGTTTATGTAAATTTATCTTTACTGATTAAATTTTTTTGATTTCAGATTTAAAGATTTTGAAATCATCCGATACTTTTGTTATTTCTAAGACTCTTAAGTGCGGAAATGTTTTGGATTTCATGATGCAAGGTGTTGACATTGTTTATTTTGTTTTATTAAATATGATACATAATAAAATTTAGAATTCTATTTTTGGTTCTTTCTTAGTTCCTCGTATTTTGCGTAATTGGAGTGGAGTCTTTGGAGAATGTCCAAACTGTTCGATTTACTTTGAAAATCTTCCATGTTCTTTGTCGGGTTTCGCCGAATCGATGCTGAGTTGTCACGTACAACTGAATTACACGACATTTAACAACGAAGTCTGTGCCGGTCTTTATCGTCGTAAAGGACAACAGAATCGATTTGGACACATGGTTCAGTTTCTTCTCGATGTCATTGGACTTCGACATTGGGTGTCCATGGTCTTGTTCGTAGATCAAGAAGACGGTTCGTAAATTATCAGTTGTTGTGTTTTCTATTAAGGGTGGCTTACAACTTCGTGAGTAAATGGAAAAAAACCACCTTAGAAATTGCATTTATGAAACAGAAATTGTTAGATTGTGTTGTGTGTGTTGCAGGACGTAATAAATACAATGTATAGTGAAATTTGACGTTTTCAAAAACAAAGAGTTTGTTTCCAAACGCCAGTGGCGCCCAAATCCCACTGCGCCCAAAGAACTCAACAAATGGAAACGCAACAAATGTTTATATGCGGAAAATTACTGTTGAGCAATCTTAAATCGAATAGTAATTCATGATAATTATATTTTATACAGAATTTCCGAGTGCCTCTTTCCTGCAAATTCTTGCCGAACGGAATGTCCAAGGACTCATTTTAAAAATGAATCCTTCTACTATGAAAGATCATGCATCGGTCGTTCCTTCGGCAGTTTCGCAATATTATCGTCTCGTTGTCATTTCAAGACGGTACCACGCTATCTTAGAAGCGGTTCGAACTCTTTCCTTTGTTATTTACGCGTGTTTTTTACTATGTTCTTAATTGTGTGTTTGTTTTGCGAGAGATAGGCACAGAACAGAAGTTTATTTTTACATCCTTACAAATGGGTCATTCTTGCGGAATCGACAGGCGATGTGGTCAAGAGTTTGAAGCGTATTTCACTTCAATTTGCTAAAGATATAACGATCGTTTCACCGATCAAGAGAAATGAAACCGTTGAGAATAGCGGTGAATTTACAAATATGAAGGGCAGGCGTCTGATTTTGATCTGCGACGAGGAGACAATGGATAAAACCAATAAGCTAAATAGAAATCATTTAGCTGTGTGTTACGATCGATGGAAAGATTGTTGCAGTTTGTATTTAATTTGAAATATTTATTTTTGCTTCTTGTAAGATGCTGTCTTCGAAGGAATATCGTGTGGATTTTTTTGCAATGTTATGTCCGGAGCGTGGATTGGATCTTCTGAGTAGTGGTACGTGGAAGCGAGACATGCCGTCCGTCCAACAGAGAATGAATATGTCTTGGCCGTCGCACAGAGACATCAATTGTAATAACTTCAAGGGATGCGTATTTCGAGTGGCTGTAGCACATGTACGTATTTATTCACAACATGCGTTTGTGGGACAAAAGTTGTATCAATTAATAGTATTAGTTACAAGTAGTGTTTATCAAAAGTACCTACTTTTTTAATTACAGACATCTGAGAAAAAATTTGACATATTATGTTTGAATTGAATTTTTTTTTTAGTTTGAATTTCTTATTTAAATGAGATTTTATTTATTGAAATTAATTTTATTGAAGTCTGTTTCTTATTATTAAGACTTTTTAACGGTGGTTTAGAAGTGTAGACGACCACAAACTCTGATTATTCCGTCATTTAAAAGCAAAATTGAGCGCAACTTGAATGTGTTTTAGAAACTAGATGGGTAGCTCGATCACTTAAGTATATTTTCATGTTTTAAAATAAGCACATCACGTTGACAAAAGTTCAACATGAGTTTTAAACAAAAACGCAAGAAAAAGCCCATTTTGAAAACAAAACAAACCTGAAAGAACAGTCAGCAGTACTCAAGACAAAACCACAACGAATTTGTGTCACAACACAAACAATTTGAGATTTGTTTTTGTTTCAACCTGTCCTATGTAAACTATGCAACTGTTCTGTTGTTGTTTTAATACTAACTCCACACTACACAGACAGTTGACATAATGTTGCATAGTACCAAGACAAAACACGACCACCGATTTGCGGCGGTACATGGAATAGTTTATGAAACTGCATACAAAACAAAACAAAAAAGGCGCAGAATTGTTTTAGAATTGTCGCCAATTTGTCTTGAAACACTGAGTGTCTGCTTTGTTTTTGTGTTTTTAGCTTGTTGTGGATTGGGCATAACAACATGAAACTACACTTTAAGTGCTGATTGAGTTTCTTAACACATTTTCAATTTCTCTTCAAAATATCCAAAGTTCGAAAATCACCTGTTCATAAATCATCAGATTTCCTTTATTAAATCTATTTGTGAAAATCATGAATTGAATGAATGAAGTCACTAATTTGTGATTTTGTTTACGCTTAGAATCCTCCGTATATCATCCTTAACAAGAGTAAAGATGGAAACTTTACGTTATCTGGTTATGATTATGACGTTTTCATGGAACTTGCAAATTTAATGAAGTTTGGGTTAGAAAGATTTTTGATTAAAACATTATTCCGCGACAAAGTAACTATTATATCGTTTCTTAGCTATGAGTTTTACATTGTCGAGGATGGCCAATACGGAAGACAAACGAAGACACTCAAGCGATGGACTGGATTGGTTGGAGAGTTGGTTGCAGGCGTATGTGTAGGGTCGATATAACAGATCTTTGTGCATAAGATGAAAAATATGTGCTTTTATGTTTTTCAGAAAGCTCATTTAGCTCTTCCATCGCTCGTTCTAACCGAAGAGCGCTACCAAGTCGTAGATTTCTCGGCTCGAATATCAACAGCACGCACGAAAGTGGTCATTCGTCATCTACCAGCATCCATCGGGGTCGACAGCTATGTAGCTCCGTTCCGTGGTTCGGTCTGGTGTCTTTTTGCTTGCAACGTTGTCATCTTTTCAATCACATACGTCTTCATCAATGCATATAGTCCGTGCGTCTATTTAACAAAACCGGTCTTAACTGCCGCGAAATTACGAGAGATTGTCTCGTCGACTGCAACTGATAAAGAAGAGAAGCCGCTACGAGTTGGATTCTGGGATTCTTTCTTTTCGTTTCTTAGCTTTGGGCTTCAGCAAGCACCCGACGATTCCCCGACCTGTTGGTCGGGTCGTATCATTATTGTAACTTTCTTCCTATTCGTCGTAATATTGCACACGAGTTATTCTTCGACTCTCGTGTCGTACATGTATATGCTGCGACCTCAGATGCCCTTTGAAACTGTTTCGGATCTGGCCACCACCAAGGATTACATTCCTTGTATTCTAGAGGGATCGAGCCATGAAGAACTTCTTAAGGTTACTGTGGCTTAATTTAAGAGGTTTTTTACACATACAAAGTAACATTGCAAAAGATGGTGTTACTCGCTAAATTAGCAGATAAAATGTGCCAAAATGTGGGTGATCGTATGATATCTTTAAAAATAAACTTTTAAAAATTAAGATGTTTTATGAACGGTTGATTTTTAAACTTTGGTTATTTTGCGTGTTAGGAGTAACACTAAAATGAAATTGAATATGTGTTAGAGAGTAGAATAGTAGATAATCACTTAATGGTATTTTCTTGTTAATATTTTTCAAAATAAACTTTTTATAGACAAAAATTAAAAAAATATCGTCCGCTTGAATTTAAAAGATATCGACATGAAAATATCTTTAAGTGATCAGCTACCCTTCTAGTTTTTTAAACAGTTTTATGTTTCTCTTAATAGTACTCCTTAAAACAAACTCAATGTTTAGCAACCAATTATTTTCAAAATTTTATAAATAGGTTATTTTGGAAGATATGGTTGTGAAAATACTTTGAGCACATTAAACAAATATTCTTCTTTCTAACAAATTTTTAATTCTTTTCTGTAAAAGTTTTTTTATGGACGAGATTTCCGCATTCATTAAGTTAAAAATTGTTCTAGGCCCATCACAGTAATGTCTTGAGTCGTATCTGGGAACATAACGGTCAGGGATTGGTTTCGAGCAACGAGGAAGGGATCGCGAGAGTTTATTCCGGAAACTGCGCTTTTATTGGCGACAGCATCAACATCGAATATTTATTACAACACAACTGCAGTTTCACTTACGTCGGCAAAGACTTCATTCGAGTTCATTACCATTTGGCTTTTCGAAAAGGTTTTCCACATCAAACGGCATTTTCAATTTTGTAAGTTACATTTATCTTATTTATAATATTATAATTAACTTTATCGTCTTGTTTCTTTTGATGTATTTTTTGTGCTTTCATTTAAGTTTAGTAAAGTTACGACAAGGTGGCCACTTGACCCGTTTACTTCGAAAACACATGAATCCAATGAGATCGTCTTCGTGTCTCAGTCACTCTGGTCAAACTACACTCGGATTCACTCATGTGATCAGTATGTTCGTTCAGTTATTTGGAGGTATAGTTTTAGCCATTGTTGTGGTTGCGATTGAGCTATTCGTTTATATTTGTCGTAAACATTACGTTGTCAACGTTTATTCGAGTAACGCAGAACTCGAATAACGTGTTTTTATTGGCTACACGTTGTTTTTGTGTGTGTGTTTGCGCAGAACATAATAATTGCTGCTGCATATCTTCAGCTCCTATTAGTCCATCTACCTCAATGAATATCTATTTAATTTGCCAATTAAAAACATCAACATTTGAATCACGATTCTAATTTGAAATTTTGATTTTCGTTCGTAATCGATTTCTCCAATCATGCAATTGTTTTATTCTGATAGTTTTGATATTTCTGCACCTTTTTAGTCTTTGACCCAGAATTATTATTACTAATATAATTCGTCAAATATATTTATTAAATTATTGTATTAGTAATTTTGAAGACGGATTTTGAAATGGGGAATTACAGAATAGAGTAACATTTTTTAGAAATAAATTTTAAAATATAAACATTTATAACTTGATTTATTTTAAATTCCATTTTAAAGTACAAACAAAAGTGTATTTGTTACTAATAGAAATAATGATTAGTTTTGAAATTTTATAATTAAATTATAACTTTATAATAATGTCTTATTGAATAAACAGTTTTTGTGGCCAAATTTTATAGAAATCATTTTTTAAAATAAACAACTTTTAATTTTTGTTGATTAAAAACGCAGTTCAAAGTAACATAGACAAACGATAATATTGATTAAATAATGTAATTAAAATATTAACCCTTTGAGCCCCAATTTAATAATAATGATAAATTAACCGTGTACATACAGGTAGCTCAACTTTATGTTAGAGTAAAACGTCTTGGGTGAGTGAACTTTAATAAATAGCTCCTCGTCAATGTTCTTTTTATTTATCTTAAGCCTGGTTTACACGGGTAGAGTTTTTAGTAGAGTAGAGTAGCGAGGAGAGTAGACTGAACTCTACCAGTCACTCTACTCTACTGAAGAAAGTTGAGTCTACACGGGTATAGTGGGGAGGCTAGTAGAGTGTTTCGAGGTGGAGGGGGTAAGTAGAGTAGAGCCACTTTGCCACATGTGCGATAGTACTCTACTCTACCAGCAAACCAGTACTCTACTCTACCAGCAAACCAGTACTCTACTGCAAACTCTACTCTACTGCGATTTTTGCCGGGTTTCTACGGGTAGAGTTACTCTACTCTACCCAGTACAGTAGTACTCTACTAAAAATTTTACCCGTGTAAACCGGGCTTAACTCTCTTGTCTTTATATTATAAAGAGTACGTTGAATCCATTTTCGAATGCCAAAAACTTTTTTAAGTAATCATTGATTGATTCATTTCATTGTTCAATTGAAAAAGAATTCAGCTTTTAAGTAAAGTTGGCGCCATCTATTGCCAACACTCAGCCTTGCATGAATTGCTAGATAGAGCAACGTTGGATAGAGCGACAAAACGTGTGAGTTGTGATAGAGCAAATCTATGAGTTAAACTACCTCTATGTATAGATAAATCGCGATAGTAATTTCTTTTTATGTTTCGAACATAGATGGCGCTAATAGTACTAATATGATTAAACTGTTCCCTGACGTTTCTTTATTGTGAGTAGGAGCTAAATCCGGAAAAGGTGAGAGCTCATAGGCTATCGTCGTGTTTCTCTTTCGATCTATGAAATCTGAATTTGTGTTTTCTTTTATTTGTGGTGTTCGTGTGTGACTTGTGTTTGTGTGGATGAGGCGTTCGGTCCTCTTCCGAGTTGATTCTTAATCTTGAACGGTTTTGAAAAAGACACAAGAAAAGGGGGATTAAACAGAAGGTTTTGCAGGAAATCAAGTGAGTAAATCGTTATTTAATATGCGATCGTTTGTTTTGTGATTCTTATTTGAACAAAAGTGTCTCCTTCGATTCGGTTTTGACGAACCGTGTTTTCTTTTAGATTTCGCCTCCTTTCTCCCACTCTCTCTCTCTCTCTTTCACCGTTCATTCATTTTTCTCGTTCCCTTTTTCTCTCGTTTATTTTCTATGCTTAGTATTTTTTTGTTGCTTTATTTTTTTAAAAAAAAAATGAAGTTTCTTTTGGGTGAATGACTGACTGCCACCGATAAACCAAAAAAGTGCTCTTTTCGTTTTCATTTGTGACGTATATATTTGTTGAGAGATTAATTTTTATGAAAAATGGTTCAAGAATTAAGTCCAGTTTTAATTAAGTTAATTATTTAATCTTAAGCTTTAACGTATGTTGTTTGTTTTTTTCTTCCACTTTTTGGTTGCAAATGATTTCCAGTGAGGTCGAAATACTTCCTGTTTATTAACGAATAGCCTAATAATAATCAATCGATCTGAGGTTAGTTAGTTATTAGCCAGGTAACAGACGGGTTTCAATTATTCCAGAAAATTATCAAAATGTCCTTTTTATATTCGATTGTTGTAAACAACGAAATTATTGTTTTGAGTAGTAATTAATAATAAGTGGTTAAAGTAATAAGGTTGTTTATGCCACCCCCCCCCCCCCTCCCTCCCTCCCTTTTTTTGTAACGTTTTACAACATATTTTATTATTTTGATGAAATACTTTCGATAAGTCATACCGCTTAGCCTCTATGTACGCGTTTGTACAGCTCGTTCGCCATATAGCGCGCCATTAGCGCAACCTATAAAATTGGGACTTACTTTGGCTTTTTTACTGCTGTTGTAAAGTTACAAAAAGTTATAAAAAATTTAATGTGGCGCTGAAAAATCTTAAGAAAAACTTAGAAAACTCAAGAATAAGCAATATTGTATTATATAGGAAGAATCGCACAAGCTGAAAAAAAAAATCCCGCGGAATTCCACTTTGTGAGGCATTTACCAGAAGTGCCATAAATCTTTGCAACGGAACACAGATTTTTTTAAATTTCTAAATTCTATTTAATGGTTGTTTTTCAGCGTGTGTGATTGTTCCCTAAGTTATAGCTAAATATTGCGATATTGCAACTTTAGCGTTTAACGATGCGTAACCCAATCAAATTGCTTCTTACAAGGATAAACGTTAAAAGACGTAAACGCTGAATTCTGGCAACCAAATGACGTCATCATTCCTTTATTTAATATATTGCTTTCTCTTGTAGAGAAGTTGTAATGGACGACGTATACGTAAACATCTGATCGCTTATTTCTGCGTTGCGAGTGATTAATGAGGACGTGACGTCAAAGAATTGAAACATGCTTATTTATTTAACTAAATAAGGCGTTTTTTTAGTAGAATTTAGTGACTGCGTTTTATTCGCTGTTCGTAATTTTGTTTAGTTTTCGAAGAAAGTTTTCTTTTTCTTATTTTTCTGTTATTTTTCTTCTTCTTCTTTTGGTCCACCCTCATATTTATCGGCTGAATGACATTGAACTCTTCTTTTTCTTCACTTCTTGATCCACTCACTTCCTATTATCATCTTCTTCTTCTTTCTGTCTACCTATTTAAATATTGTATGCGGCATCGTTCCATGTAGTGTTTTTCATTACAATAGGTATTTTTTTTTTAGAAGACACCAATTTTAAGCATCTGTTTTGTGATTCTAACATCGTTCAAATTGCGATCAATAAATACCAGGGGAGTGAGTGCTTCTTAAAAAGGTTTGCGTTTCGACTTACGCGCCGCCGCAAGCAGTCGGATGACGTCACAGCTACAAAGCACACTGCAAATGTCAAAGTCGTATGACGTCATCCGACCCCATGTGAACCTTACTGATTATGGGAAATTACTAATACAGCCCCCCCCAACCCTGTATGGAAACCTTCCCCTTGGTGGAAGAAAGGGTTCATTTGGTTATGTGGGCTCACATAATATTGTTATTGTGAAGTCTTGAAGCAATGAACAGTGCCTATTAAGGCGTTTTAATGAACAAATGGGGGTATTCCAATATGGCGTCGTTTTCGTATGCAGTTCAGTGTGAATTCGCCATAGTAGGACGCCTTTCGCGTCTCAATGTATGTGTGTGTGTAAGGTGTGTTGCACTGTGTTCATATCACGAAGCCACGCCCCCAAAGGCGACGTCATATTTAAACGTCACTGGTGTCAACACTTTTTCTATTTGTTTATGTTTTGTCGTATTTCACACACTGAAAAAAAAAACATTTTCTGTTTGGCTTGCAGTAAATGTCTTGTTTTTTTCTATAGATATTTGTTTTTTTTGGTATTAATACCATTTATTGTTACAACTAGCCGAATTCTGTTATACGTTTTTGTTGACATGTTTTTTTAAATTTTGCCAAAATATCACTAAAATGGTTGACTAACAACCGTTTTAGTGTTACTTTCCATTATTACAAAATTGTATTGTCTTATTGTATATTGTTGAAATGAATGAAATGTTCATTTGAAAAGTGTTTACTACAAATTCTGACATTTTCCGGATTAATATTATTGTAACATTTTTGGATCCACTGATTCCAATTTTCGGATCTTGTGGAATAGGAACACTGCAACAGTTTCCTCTGTACATGTCAACAAAAACGTATAACAGAATTCGGGTAGTTGTAACAATAAATGGTATTAATACCATAAAAACAAATATCTATCGAAAAAAAACAAGAAATTTACTGCAAGTCAAACAGAAAACCGTTGTTTTTCAGTGTATGAAATATGGCAAAACATAAACAAATAGAAAGTGTTGTCACCAGTGACGTTTCAATATGGCGTCACCTTTGGGGGGCGTGGCTTCTTCGTAATGAGAGCACACCTTACATATTCTCCAAACCATGCTCGCTTCGTACATTCTGGGATTCAAGAATTTTATGGTGTGTCTTATTTGCGTGTGATTTTTTTTTTTCCCCTTTGCAAGTAGGCTTCTTTTTCGTACCATTAAAGATATAGTTTTCGCCCGCCCTTTTTATTTGAGCTGTTTATTTCTAAATACACACAGGATGTATACATCATTTTTATTTAGGACGGGCCATACACCCCACCAAATGAGTGAAACTTATGGGAATTGTGTGGGGGTTTCTTTACGGTTCAGTTGCTCTCCGGGCAAATATGTCTGCACGCGAACCGTATTTTCACAGTTATATTTCAGCTCTTGAGTGCCAGTAGGTTGAGTACCTTTTCAATTTCGTTAGTTCGACGATCCATATGGTTGAAGAGAAGGAGGGGGGGGGGATAAAAGTGAAAAAGGCACTCTTGTTAATATTCACATTCCCATTGTTCTCTTTTTTTTTTTCCTATTTATTGTTCCCTTTTGTTTTCAATATTATGAAGAGTGGAAGGGGGAGAGACATGTTGGGGAGGGAGGGAGGAGGAGAAGGCAGCAATAAAAGGTGTCATTTCGGACTAAATGACGTCACTTGTGAATTATCATCATCAGTTTAAAACAAAATAAGGGGAGAAGTTCACGTCGCTGTTTTGTCACGTGCGAGTGGGACAGTTCCAAAATGAGTGTTTTGCAATGAATGATTTTTAATCGTTTGAAGAAGACCCCATTTTCCAATACAGAAGTCGTTTCCATTCATAAATTCATGTTACGTTCCATAACAAAATGACGGGATTTACAATAAAATAGGATCCCAATCCCTTTCATGCATTCTTGGGCGGCAATATTGGTTTCACATTGTGCACGTGCTAATGTTTGATTCTTTTACAGCACTTCTATCGCAGGAAGTGACGTCTAAACGAATCCTTATTGGTGTGGCAATTAAGCGGTGAATCCTCTCTCTAATGGATCTATGGTCCATATTCTTTGGGTTTTATGGTTTCAGTGGCTCTTGTTTTGATCATGTTCGATGTTGACCTTATGTGTTTAACCTCTTGACCTCTAGTTAGCTCCTACGCATTTCTCACACTCATAAGAGCACGATCAAATTTCTGAAATGTGACAGTTTTTAAATTGAGATATAGATTTTAACAAATTAGTAAACCTTCAAACTTCCGGTCACCAAGTTTCGAACTTTGGTTTTGTGCAGCAACTTAATTGAGTTTTAAAGTTTTCTTGTAGTCAGACCTTTTTAGTCGGACATTTGTAGGGCAATTTCGTTCACTACTGGTTTGTTTCTTGTTCCGCAAGGTTAAACCGGAAGTCTGTGACCAGGTAGCTCTCTATAACTAGTTGTTGTCTATAATAACTTCCGGTTGAGACACGATTCTTTAAAAAGAACATTGTGACCCATAAATTAAAACTTTTGAAGAAAAAGCTTTTGAGTTGCCCTATTTCAAGTGTGTGGGGGGGAGGGAGTTGGCCCACTGAAATATATCTATGTATGTGAGACAATCCTTGACATAATTTCTCAGCGTTATATCGTTGCTACGAAGTTAGAAATACATTATAAATTTAGCTATTATTTCGGTGGCTCCATTTTGAATACCTTTTCCTTCCTATCTTTCACATGTCTATAAATGGGTGTCATAATGGCATTGCGTCACACTTTGCACTCCCCCCCCCTTTCGCAATGGAATAAATGAGATCATTGAAGTTGGTTAGGCAACCTTGAACTCGCGAGCCATTGTCGTAATTATTTTTCATGGTGCTCTCCAAATGGTTGGTTCAAATACGGATTAGGTTATCATAAATCATCGCCCACATAAGAACCTTTTTATGTCAATTTTCATTAAACCTGTCCTTGAATTTATTTTTTAATCGGTTGGGTTTCAGTTTTGCTAATTTATTGGAAATCACAATTATAAATTGACGTGATTTAAAAAAAATCATTCATTTAATTTGAATAGTTGCTTAATTTTATTTTAATAATTAGTTCTATTATGTAATTTTTAATATTTTGTAAACTATTTCTAAATTTTTTAGTTTTTAAATGGAACCTATATGTTCGTCGTTTTAAAATAATTTTTGTGGCTTCTTTTGTTTGCTTTTAGCTTATTTTCATTTAAGTTAGAAGTTTTCAAGAAAAACAATGTTTCTATAATTATTAATTTATTACAATCTATGTAAATTTACAGTTGTTAATAGCGACCGAAAGTAGAACATTTTTTGGTCACATCCCATCCCACTATAGGGCTTCATCCCATCCCACAGACCCCATGGATCCCATCAGTCCCATCTATTTTTGTTTAGTCCCATCCCATGGGATGGGACTTCCTCATTGATGGGAGAGGTCTCTAATGTCTAGTATTGTTTACTAGTGTAGATCTATATTATGTTGGGGGTGATTGTAACTTTAAGTAGACATCTGTTCATCTCCCCATCACCAGTCTCATGGGCCCCACCAGTTCCATTAGTCCTCCTTATCCAACTAGTCTGGTGGGTTCCACCCATCTCTTCAGTTCCATGTATCCCACAGGTCCCACCAATGCCATCAGTCTCATGGGTCCAACCAATCCCATCAGTCCCACAGGTCCAATGAGACCCATCAGTCCCATTAGTCCCACAGTTCCCATGAGACCCATCAGTCCCACCTGTCCCATCTATTTTTGTTTATTCCCATCTCATCCCATAAGATGGAATTTCCTCTTTGGTGGGCATCCCATTTCGGTCTCTAGTTGTTAACATGTGCAAAGATTGTTATCTATGCTTGCGCTTACTCATTGACTGAATTTGAGTTATGAATTTCGTCAGGTCCAACTGGTATATTTTTGCCTTATGCTTGATAGTATGATAATATTGAATATGTGCATCTTAAGTCATGGCAATTTTATTTGATTAGTTCTCTTAATTTCCTGGAAGGCGTTAAATTAACGTTTATTATGTTTATTTATATGGGTGCGTTTTGTGATTAATCAGCATCTGAAAGTAAAATAGAAATTGTTCAAAATGGGCTCCAAATAGTTGTTATTGTTGTCATGACAGAATTGCCGAGGACGTTTCCTCCAAATACGATGTATTTTGTTCTTCTTCCCTCCCTTCCCAACTCCCCCGTTTTCCTTTGATATGTTTTGACTTTTCTTTCCGTCTATTAATAGAGATAGGGCTAGGTACACACGGTGAATAATTCTTGCTTGTAAATCTTCAGTTGTAATGCAGTATTGCCACAGTGGTTCAGTTGTTTTTTGTCTCGTTTCTTTTTTTCTTGTTTTTTTTTAATGTTATTTAGGCAGGAGCGTATTTTTTTCCTTATCTTTTTATCTAACGGTTCATTTTTCCATCATTGGCTTAAATTGTAATTTTTGACTGAAAAGTCAGAATTGATCGTGTGTTTCCTGCCATGTTCGTCTCTTTTCCGAATTCACCTGTCAATCACTCATTTTTCTGATTTTTCTCTTTCCGCCCCCGTTTTTTCGCTCTTTGTGATGATCGTCTTCTTTCTCCACGTGGAGACGGAGGAGGAGGAGGATGCTGCCGTTGCCTAGCAACCGTGTCAATTCCCTTTCCCTTTCTCTTTCTGAAGTCACTCGTCCAATTACAATCTACCGATTAAATGGGTTCGATTGACTTTTCACATAACTTCTTCTTGTTAACATCTTCTAATGTATTCTCTATGTGTGTGCATTCATTGGTTTGTTGAAGGATAATTTCTTTAAACTTTCGTTTGTTTGTTTTTTTCTGTTAGAAAGTGATGGGTGGTTAGTTACGTTTATAAACTCATCGGTTAATCGGTAGCGGACTTCACGGTTTTGTTTAGAAAATGAAAAAAAAAAATATATATATATATATTATAATATTATGTCAGAAGTAGTTACATATTAATTTTATTTGTTAAAAAAATTGGTTTAATTTGTAAAATTTATCATTTTAAAACAAATTGGTTATAATTTCAGTTTTCAAATGATAATTTATTTTATCAGTTATACATAGTTTACTATTCATTCATTTCATTTTAATTATAATTTTAAAATATAAATAGGTTTAATTAATAATAAGAAACATTTTAGAAATTTCAAAATAAGGTGTTTTTTCAACTTTGATTTAATAATAAAAAGAATCAAAATGAATGAAATCTGATTTTTCTTTTATGGACAGAAATCACGGTTTTTTTTAACAACGTTTTGCAGCATTTAATAGAAGGACTAAACGAAGTTTTAACTTTTAAACCTCGTTTGTGGTAATCATAATTAGGTTTTTGGTGTGTGAAGTAATCTGTGATTCTGTGATCACTTGTAAGATAACTGCCACCTTTTTTATTGTTATTCCTCCCCCCCCCCCCTTCTCACTTTTTCGACTCGTTTTTTTTTGGTTTCATTGATTTTCGTTTTGCATTTTTTTATAGTTGAGTGTGAATTCGTGAGGGATATTTTTTTTTAATAATAAGGCAGTCAAGTTTTTTTATGGGTCATTTCATTTATGACAATAACTATTCTGACGTTTTTTTTTTAATTGGAAAACTGACCGCAGAATGACCACCGGTCACTCGGTCAATTATTTCTCCGAAAAAGGGGGGTCGAGAGAGAATGAAGGCTGTGAGCGCCATCTAGCGTCAGACTGTTTAAATATATTTTAATTTACGTTTAATGTCGATTAATTGATTTATTGGCTTTTTATTATATTTTTACTTTGTATTTTTTAACAAAATTCTTCATTAATTATTAAGCGAAGGGAAGAAGTCACACGCTAGAGGGAGCCACACGTTTTAAAAAGATATTTTTTTGCAAAATCATTAGACGAAATTCTTTTAATTGAGTCATAAATTATCCTTTTCTTAATGTGCAGCAAAAAAAAAAAGTAAACAGTTTATAAGTTGTAGTTTATGTAGAAATTAATGCATTTCAGTTGAATAAACAAATAATTTTGTAGACGAATGTGTCGTAATTTAGATATTTGAAAAAAAAAAAGGGAAACTCCAGACGTGATCAATCGATAAACCTCCTCATTTTTGAGAGTGCCTCTTTCTTCAATGAGAAATATGTGGGTGACGTTTAGAGGGGGGGGGGGAGGTGGCCATTTGGTGACCTTTAACCCTTTTTTTTTTTTTTTTTACTAAGTCCTCCCCCTCTCATCGCCAAATGGCATCCAAATAAACGTTTTTATTTTTTTTTTAACAATGCCTTGAACTGCGATGAAACCTTTTCTAAAATTGTTGTAAACCATTTGTCTGTCAATGAGTTCGTTTGTGTTTTTCTTCTCATTCTTCGAATGTAATAATATATTTTTTATGTTTTCCAATGTCTAAAATTAGGCTCCACTAAAAAAAAAAAAAGGTTCTGTGCATTTTTCATATAGAAATCGGTTTTTGTTGTTTGTCGTTTGTTATTTCGTTAGAAGGGGGAAGGAGGAGGAGGATTTCTTTAGTTTATTTTTTTATATTAGTAATGTTGATGGAGTCGAGAGTGGTATTTGTTTATTCTAACTTCTGATGGAGGGAGTGAAATTCTTATAAATTATTATTCAGTGAGAAGAAAAAAAAAAAATGTGGACTTTTTTGTGTTCTTCCTCCTTGTTAAAAATGAATCATATTGAAATTTAAGCTCGACGAATGTCTTGTGTTGGATTGAGGTTCTCAACATGTGGCCCTGTATGTTTGAAATTTTCGGTCGACTATATCATAGAACTACACACTTAATGGGGGGGGGGGGATGAGGAGGCCAGGGGGGGGGAAGGGTCATTTTAGCCATGATCTGCTTCTTAAATGTATCCGTGATCATATGATCCGCACAAATAAAACAGACTTTGGACAGTCATTAATTAAATCATATGTAATTTTTTTAATCGGGACTTTTTTTCTAATAGTTTCCCCCCCCCCCCCCCCTTTATTTTTATGTTTCCGTTTTTAGAAACTTTAAATAAAATTTCCGACAATTTTTTTTAATTTTATTTTCTCATTATTATGACATTAGCATATAATTACTTTTCCTAGTTATAAATTTTAATGAAGTTCATGCAAAGAAATATTATAATTATATAATATTATTTAATATTTAGACAGCGGATTTTCGATTTTTTGGTTATTCTGTGTTTAAGAACAGACATTTAAAGAAGAAGAAAAAAAACTTGAGTGTGTTAAAAACTAGAATGGTAGCCGAATCACTTAATAAATTTAATAGTATTTTCATCATATGAACGACTATATGAAACATGAAAATTGCCCATACGTGATTGAGTTACCCATCTAGTTTGTAAATCACTTCCAAGTTTTGCTTTTATTTTGCTCTTGAAAAAAAAAAACAATACATAAACGATTACATTTTTTTGGGGGGGGGGAGTAAGAAATGTATTCTCTCTGGAAATAAGCAGTTTAATGGTGAGCTTATCAGTTCAAAGGTCAATCTTATATTAATTATTTTATAAAAGCGTGTTATTTCTGCGTAAAATGAAAAATCGCTTTGAGGGAGAGACAAAAATAAAGGATTTTTTTTTTCTGTGGGACTTTTCTATGGGTTATTGGCTTTTATTTTCTCTCGTGTCTTTGGCTTCGTCTCAAGATTTTCTTGGGTTGTTCGTACTCTCATATTTTGTGTGTTTGGGTGTGTTTCTTTGGGGGTGAAGACATTTTTTGTCGTGGTTGTTTCTTTACGTATCGGATGACAGTTAAATCTGTTCTTCTGCCATTGCATGAAATCATTTTTTTTTTTTACATTACAATAAATAATCTCTTCCCAGTAAATGTCTGGAACTTGAAATAAGATCTTATATTTTGACTTGTCTGGGCCTCCTGGGGTCGTGGACCACTCGTTCTCTTTCATCGCGTAATATCGGGTGTACTTTCAAGTTTCGATTAGTGGCTGCTGCTAGCCTCCAAGCTTAACGTTGTGGAGTTGTTAAATAGGTTGTTTCAAATGCACAAAATATCATTTAAATATGGCGAAATTGCTTTGCAAGCTTTTTTACATTAGAGAGGCTAAGTGACTTCTGATAGGTCATTTTTTTATATAACAAAGAGGTTTCGGCCCACTGACCGATTTTATGCGGCCCACTTTACTCGTTTCGTTTTTTTCCTTCAATACTTTTTTTTGTTGAAAAGTTTGATAAATATTCAGGTACAATCTAAATAATAGAATAGTGTAGACCTATGGATTGATTTGTTTCATTGTCCATGGGGACATAAGAGATTAATTTCGAAATTGCAAAATTATTTGATTTACGGTAGATTCTTTTGTGTTTTGGAGAAATCACGTTCATTTTATGACATGAAAATATTATTATGTATTCAATTATATATGTTATTGCAAAACCATCGAACTGCTAGTAAATCTGCAAAATTCAATACATGTTAGGTGTTGAATTTTGCAGATTGACTAGTTAATCTGCAGATTTGACTGAATCCGCAAATTGACAGTAACGTATATACGAAATTTCTGCATCATTAATTAATTAACCAATTATGATATTTATTCTAAGTGTATTTCAACTTTTTCGATGTGTGGGCCCTCAAGTAAAATGTGTTTGTGACCCTTGCTTTAGAATCTTAGAGATAAATTTGGAAAGAAGAAGAAGAAAAGAACTGATGTGAACTGAATGTGATTCGGAGGCAAATTGGCAAGAATTAAATCCTTAATCTGACAGTTCCTTCGTTAATCTCAAGCAGCTTATTATCATCATCATCATCACTACCATCTTCATCATTAATTTTTGAATTTATGAAGCCAGGGGGCGCTTTCTACTATTTTTATGCAATTATGAATGATTCACATTATTCTATGAATAAAGCCACACATTTGTTTTATATATTTCACATATTATAGAAATGAATGTATATTGGGATTAGTACGAAGAAGCCATTATTTGCAGTGATTTACAATCTGTCATTTTCTTTGTCAGTTCGTTCAACTTTCCAGAAATACGTTTTTAAAATGTTGTATTAGACGAGATGCATATACAAAGGTAAAGCAACTTCATGTTAGAAAGAAAAAAAAACATCAAAAGCGAGTGAAGAATGGACTGCTTTTTGAAGCTAGAAGGAAGACATTCTTGCTTTTAAAATGACATCCATTTTTTTGTGTGCGTTCATTGTCTCGTATTATAAGTGAAGCACTAAGTACAGTTTGCGCCATCTATTGGCAACGCTCAGTCCATAGGAAGAGCACTTAGTTGATTTACCTTTGTATATGTAACTTGTTAATAGCATTCATTATTCAATGACGAACTGATAAAAATTAACACTAGGTGGCACTTTTAGATTAGGCTTCTCCTATACTGTCAATTTTGAAACATTTTTTAAAAACTAGAAAGCATTTTTTTTTTTTTTTTCAAACTTTGGAATCTTTTTTTTTTCTTTCAGAATTGTCACTAACAAGGAGGGTAACCGTATTTTATGTGAGTGAATGATTTTAGTGGCAATTGTCGTCCCCCAATTGCTTTTTTTTAAAGGGTAGGGCCTTAAATAAGATTTTCTGTGGTTTTAACATGTGCGCGCAAATGTCACTTGTAAGGAAAGCCGCATTCGTCATTGTCTCTTGACAATGCTGCTATTGTTTTGAATAAGAAAAAATGACAGTTGGTGGCGCTAGTGTCGACCGAAAACTCATATTATTTTATTTTTTTTTTTGTTTATTTTCAGGCATTTGTAACTACTGGTGGCCATGAATTAGTTTACTGGAGCTTGAAACTTTGAAAAGAGAGTGAGATTTAGTTGTATATGCGAGGGAGTTGTTTCTGAGCGTGATCTATCGATGGATCTCGCAAACAGCAGCGCCACCAACCATCAGATGGACTCTAAAATGGCTGTACCACTGAACAGGATACGAAACGATAGGAGGAGACAGTGCTTTTTATCATCATCATCATCATCATTATGGTGGTGCTACTTTCTTTTAAGTACTTCGTTGCTGTCGGTCACATGTTTGGCCGTGGAAACGAACGTAGTGGTCACTGGCTTACTGGACAGTCTGGACCTAAAAGGAATTTCCGATGACGATAACGTTGTTCGAAAGCAGTGGGGACTAGCAGATACGACTGCCACAGTTGGAAAACTGTTCCTTTATCATATCCCAAACGATGCCTTTGCAGGAAAAGTCCACCGTTACGAAGTGAGTGTGGGTGCGATTCGGTCGTCGAATGTCGTACGTATAGTCACGCGTATGTGTCTGTGTGTTGCGAATTTTAAATACATGTCAGAAATATCCGGGGGTGGTGGCTTTTTCTTGTTTCTTCCGTCTGGAACCACTTTGTAAAAATGGTTGTGCGTAATTCCAGAGTGTGTGTTTTCAATAAGGCAGCGCCAATGTCTTATTATAAAGTGCTTTTTTAAGAGTTTGCATCTGGCTTCCATCTCGTTTTTTGTTCCTTTAATAAGATTTTGGTTAAAGACAATTGAGGGAGGAGAGAGGAGGGTCAATGGCTTTTTCTCTTAGAGAACGACGACAACAAACGAAAAGTTACCTAAAATACAATTGGCAAATTTCGGGATTTTAAAAAAAATTAAACTTGTCGTTTATGGTGAGCGGTGTTTTTGAATACAAAAATAGTCACAAAACAGACTGGAATTATTACACGCAGACATTTCATTATGTTCGCAAAACAACAATGCTTCTATATTAACGCTATTTCATTGCAGCGTGTAATAAGTTCGAAAAACTAGAAGAGTGGACACGAAGAGGTGCATTGATAATTTTCATCATGACATATGCTGTCTTTTAAAATAAAGTTTTTTAATAGTCGGAAGAAAGGACAAATTCTAGGGGTTGGGTCGTCGTATTCTTAAATTCTTAATAGTTGCTAAATTAAAAGCTAAGAGTGTTAGCTAAACTCATGAGTCATGGACATTTGATAGAAAGAAAGTTTGATGTAAAAAAGTTCATTAGTTTCGCCTTAGCTTAACGGCTGTCGCGATACATTGTTGCGGGACAGAATCGAGAGACACGATACAGTCTTGAAGCGAAACAGTGTTCCTTGTCCACGCCTAAACTGAAAGTCCTAGATAAGATTTAAAAGATTTTTTTCCGTGGTTCACGCATATTTGGAATCGTACACTTTTCAAAATGAAAACGCAACTCTTTAAGTCCTTGTTTATGTTGCGCAACATTGTATACTTGTTTTCCATTGTGATGGGAAACCAGAAACTCGTTTCGTGATAGTTGCGATACAGTCTGGAAACATTGTTTCTGTCCACAAAGTATCCCAGTGTGTACAGTGTAGTAACACAATATTCATAATTTCGTTTATCACGAATTCCGATCTTTTATATTAAAGATGGTTTTACGAACAGCTGATCTTCGAACTCTGGTTATATTTTGCACTTTCTTAAGCAACACGTAATTAGAAATTGAAAGTGTGTTCTACACTAGAAAGGTAGCTTCATTATTTAATATTATTTTCATGTTGATATTTTTAAAGGAAGCTTTCTAGTCAAAAATGAAAAAAGTCTGGTCATTTTCAAACGAATCATACAAAGCTTATTTTAAACTATATTGACATGAGCATACCTTTTTTAATTGAATAAACGCTATCCTTTATGGTTTTCTTAATTTTTTTTTATAACAAAAGCTGAAAAGCACCAAAAATGTCCAGTTAGGGATGGTATCGCTTCTTTATCTACGGTTATATACTTGTAAAACACTGAAGTTCCTCTTAATTTTGCTTATGGAAGACAATAACCAGAGTTCAAAGGGCGTTTACATTTGAAACCACCTTAATAATTTCTGTAGTTGTTATGGTTTGAACTTATTTTTTTTCAAATTTATATCTTAAATTTCAACTTAACCTTTTGTAAACTAGGTCGAAACTATTTTTCTAAAAATGTTCTTACAACCAGAAAAGGAGTTTGAATTAAATTTTCAAACTTTTGCATTCACGAAATGAAACTCTTGAATATATAGAGTGGGCGTACTTCTCGATTAGGGGCGAAATCTTCTTCTTCCTCCTCCTCCACCACACAGACACACGCGCTTGTGCGTAACTTGAGCTAATTTAATGCACGGGTTGAACTCGATCCACGCCCTTATTGTGTTTTGATTGTTTTTCTAACCGATCTCTGATGGGGGTAACTTAACAGGTTGTCGATGCCTCCGGTGATGCCTTGCCCAAATGGCTTCACTTCAATGCTGCCTCTTCAACTTTAGAAGGCGTTCCGATGTCCTCGGATGTCGGACAACTCTATTTGGTCGTCAGGGCCTTTGGGAATCCTGATATCAATGGCATGTTTAAAATCACGAAATTAACCAGAAAAAGGCGTTTTTCCAAAAAATGAACCCGGTTAAAGGCTACAGGTGAAACTAACATCTAAAAGTATTCTCGAACAGACTAGAACTCTAGCCTTTAACAAGGGGTTTTTGGCTGATGACGCATTTTTTAATTTGACTTATTAATCACAAAGATTAAAGTTTTTAATTTGATTTCATGTCGTCTTTATATTTCTTAGGAACGGCCAAATTTTCTCGTGATGTCTTTTCGATAGACGTTTTGCCGTCTTCGCGAGATACTTCCCGTTCGCTCTTGCTGAAGGATGCGGATAAAACGACTTCGCTGGCGTGCGATCCGTCCGAAGATGTGACCACCATGTCCATCCTCTTGGACTCGGATCTTGGTTCCATGTCGTCTGTCGATCGGGTGCTGCTCATTGAACGATTATCAGACACTGTTGGCGTTTCTGAGGTAATTTGTAGTTGGTTTTACTGTCTTCTATTTTGTTCGTTTTGAGGTTTATGAAATGAATTGACGCTTCTGAATATAATTTAAGAAAGCACAAAACTCCAATAATTAGCCGAAAGCTATGATTAGATTTTTCAGAAATCCATGATAGTTTGATTCATAGTTTTGAGTTGAGGTACAGCATTTGCAGTTAAAATTCAGAGTTAATGTGAAATCAAGGTTAGCTTAGGTTAGATTTTGTGCCAAAAAACTTCCGGATATTGAAACGCCTGCAAGTTTCTTATTCCAGAAGCAACATTAAGGAGAAACGGAAAGTGTGTTAGAAACTGGAAAGGTAGTTGAATCACTTAATATTTTGACGTTGATATCCTTCAAAATAAAGTGTTTATAGATGAAAATTAAAAAATATTGCCTGCTTGAAGTTGTGTTGTTTTCAACTTGGGCCAGTTGAGCTTTCCGGAGGCATTTATAGCATTTAAATATTTTCGACGTTTGGCAGTTTTTTAAAAAAAGATAGTCTTGGGTTTTAACCCATTTTTTTTCGAATTTTAAAAATTCTTGAAGCCTTGTGCTTTTCCAAGCTTTTTGGGATAACATTAAAAATGGCTTTGGAAAGGGAGGGGCGACCGCTCCGCCTTGCCCCTATGTGCGGGCGCCCATGCAAGCGTACATAAAAAGTTCCTTTTAAAACATATTAACGTGGACTGTGGCTGTGACCTGATTTAGCTACCCTCGTAGTTTCTAAAACACAATCCCGTTTTTTTCATTTGCTCTTGGTAGACAGAACAATCATAGTTTGAGATGTGTTTACACTTTAAAACCTGTTTAAATAAGCGGAAAAAACCTCGGGATGAGTCAACTGTCCCGGTAAGTTCCAAATAAGCATAAAAATATGTAATTTTGACAAAACGTTTAACCCCATATTCAAAATTTACAATTATATTTAAACCGTTATTCGTAAACAAAACTTTATCGTAAGTCTATGGGGAGTTTTTCAATTTAGCTTGTAAGTTTCACTTTGGCGTAACACTTCGTGGAAAACTGGAAAACTCAAAAAGCTGAAATTTTGTTTTGCGTTTGTTTGTTGTTGTAAAAGTAGAGTCCAGTTTTGAGTGAAATGAATAAGTCAGTCATGTTTAATTGCAGAATCACTTGCGGCTCTTCCCGTACGACTACAACGACCGTGTTCTCGATGGTAATACGATTATGGCGGGTCCTGGAAATGCGCGTCAAAAGCATAGTACTGGCATTTTGGTTCAGTGGCAGGTTGGATGTGGCCGTAAAGTGACAGATGTTCACGAATCGTTAGTGAATACAATCGAGAAAATGGCCAGAGAAGGAACTCTATCAGATTCTGTTCGCGTTCCCGTTGTTGGATGGCATCTTTCGGTCGTTCGACCGCAGCAAGACGGTCAGCGACGTAAGAGGCAGGCGTATTATGGAAGCATTCCAACACCCGTTCCCGGTGTCGTTCCAACACGACATCCAGCATACACGGAGACGGCGTTTCACGACCCCTATCCAGATAATGAACAGACGGAGGCTCATGTCGATGAAGACGAAGGACCGACTCCCGATGCTCGAATAATTCCGACGATGGCTTCACCGACTTTTACGATGGCCACGACATCGCATCGTCACAGGCATCATCACGAGATCGGAACTCATCATCGTGGCCGTCAAAATCACCTGTACGATGAACCGAGTTTGACGGCATCTCCAACGTTCCATTACTTCCACGGAACTCCCGTACTGTCGACGCCCGCGCCGACTCCTGTTCTGCCAGCTGTTCATGTGACGAGACCGACTTTCCATTCCGACTTGACCGATACTTCCGTCCAACCTTCTTTGGTCACATTTCCAGACATAGTACCGACGGAATCGACCGATACTTACGATTTTTCTCTGCGACCAACCGATACTGGGTTAGATATTTTGCCGACGAAGACGTCTGTCGTTTCGAAGACGTCCGTCATTTCGGCGACTACTACTACGATTGTTCCCGCGGTCACACGCAAAAACTTCCAGCCGCTTGTTCGTAATCGCATTCCGAAGTTGATGTTTATCGCTGGAAAGATCTCGCAGTTTAAGATTCCGGAATCGACGTTTTTCGATTTCGAACAGGGTGAAACGTCTATGTTGAAGTTGATTTTGTTGAATACCGACGGAACGGCGCTCGGTATCGACTCTTGGATTCAATTCAACGTACAGAGACAGGAAATCTACGCAATTCCACTCGAAGTGAATATCGGCAAATGGTATTTTATACTTGAAGCGATGGACAACGATGGAGATTCCGTCAAGGAATCAGTTGAGATTCACGTGCGACAACATCTGTCGTCTCGCGCAGTTCATCACGAGTTCGTTATGCATCTCAAGTACGACAAGTGGCGTTTTGCATCGAATATTGATTGGCAGATTCTTGTTTCTGAGAAACTGGCGAAATTCTTTGGAGATCGTGATGAACAGAGTATCGTCGTACGATCTGTGACTTCAGATCCGATCGTTTTCACCTGGACGAACGATAGCGTCCAACCTCATCCGTGTCCGAAGGAAAAGATCATGGACTTGTTGCAAGAAATGGCGAGTCGAGAAGGAACACCGACGAAATACCTTCGAAAGATTTTGGCTCCCGAGTTCAAAGTGCAAAAGGTGACTGTGAATCTTTTGGGTTACTGCAGAGAAAAGGCACAACCAACTTCGCCAACGCACACAAACTATAAGCCTGTGGTTCGTAACCAAATAGATGAGATCACGGCTACCGTTGGCGAGATTCTTCATTTCAAAGTGCCCGAAGATACATTCAATGACGAAGAAGATGGAAATGCTCGTAATCTACATTTAACCTTTTTGACGATTGACGGAGCCCCGATGCCGCGAACGTCGTGGATTCAGTTCAATCGTTTGGAACAAGGATTTATCGGACTTCCGATGGACGAAGACGTCGGGCGACGTGAATATCAACTCGTAGCGACAGACAAGAACGGAACGACTGTTGCCGATGCTCTCGAAGTTGTCGTCAATCCTCGACCACGAGGACGTCGTCCTAGTGTCGAGTTTAGTGTTCGTATCGACACAAATTTCGAGGACTTCAACCGAGATCTTTTGAAGAAGGTCGCCGTTCTTGACAAGTTGGCTCATCTATTCGGAGACGATGATCCACGTTATATCACGGTGCAATCGATCACTCGTGGATCGGTTGTCTACGCCTGGAGCAACAATACTTTGCCTTACGAACCGTGTCCGAAGGAATTAGTTCTTCGGTTGGCTAACGTCATGTTTTACGATAACGGAACCGTTTCGCAACGTTTGATCGACACTTTCTATCCGGATTTTAACGTCACAGGTGCTAACGTGATGCCTTTGGATGTCTGTCTGGCCGACATAACCCCGACGTCGATCAGTGTTGGACCAACGTCAACTACCGAAACCGAACACGCGACGAGCGACGATGACATCTATATTACGACGGTTATTCCGGCAGTTGTCATAGCCGTCATGTTGCTGATTGCTGCCATTATTGCTTGCATTTTATATCGCAAGAAGCGCAAAGGAAAGATGACGATGGAAGACAACAGTACATTTGTTAATAAAGGTATTCCAATCATTTTTGCCGACGAACTGGACGATAAACCGGATCCGGCTAAGTCGCCCGTTATCATGAAGGAGGAAAAACCTCCGTTACCTCCTCCCGAATATCCTCGTTCCTCTGGTAGTGCCAGTCCATCGACGCCTCCTCCGAGCGATCGTAAACGAAACGGTGGCAGTGATCAGCATCACGCACCGCACAGCGGAGGACACGGACATCATCATCATTTACGAAACGATTTGGACGACCTCGGTCTCGACCAGGTTGAGAACTCGCCACCTTATCAACCTCCACCGCCGTTTACGGCTAGTCGAGACAGTCGTCTGAGCCGACCCAAACATACACCCACTTATCGCCTACCACCACCTTACGTCCCACCTTAGTAGTAACTGAATTTCAGCAAAACCTAACCCTATCGTTGATTATAATCCTGATTTTTTAAACCCCTAACCTAAACTCTTGTCACTTTCCAACAGTTGCCTCGTCGTATTATCTGTGATCGATACGACCCTTCTACTCTTTTCTCGATACCTATCCTTGTTCTATGCTAGCTAAATCCTCCCGTCATTTTTTGTAATTTGAAGGTTTTCTTTAGAGGCTACGATCTGACCGAACATCTACGAAAGACATTAATCGCGACTCGAGAGATATCGTGATCCGCTGTATCGGTCACAGATCGTGATTCTTTCTCCCAACTTCTTCCGTTTTTTCGTAAGAATATTCATATGGACTTCGCAGGACTTAACGAATGCAAAGTTATCAGAGGTTATTGGAGAAACCTTTTTTTTTCTTAAATCACAAACAAAAAAACAAAAAGTGCTATAACGGGGAGAGGAACTTTACGAAGAAGAAGTCGAGAGATATATCAACTTGAGATTTTTATCAACACATTGTGGTTGTATACTTTAGCTTTAATTAATATTTTTAATTTCTTTCTAATTTTTCTGATATCCGTTTCTTTTTTGTCTTTTCTAAAGTGATTCATTTCATTTGAATGTTGGTTTTTTTTTGTATTTGCAGCTGAGTTAGTGCCTTTTATGTTTGTTTTATTCTAATTTATGTTGTTCAAGGTATTTAACTTTTTGCATTTATGGCGTTCTTTTATTAAGCGCCGTATCGTGCATTCTTATAGGACAGCTGGACGAAAAAATACACTGAAGTACCGAATGTACAACTTACACTTGAATGAAGTCATAATTTGAGCAAAATATACCTTTGAAGTTCCACCTGAAATCCGCGCACATTTTGTTATTAATGGATATATTCATTAGTTTGACTTCACTTTAATATATTTCTATAAACATGAGGTCACATTAGTGGATAAATCGAGGAGTAATGGAATGTGTACAACGGCATGTTTTAATAACAAAATATTGAAGATATGGCTGAAAATAATCGTATCTTTTATTGGATCTTGTAACATTTCAAGTGGAATTTCAGATGTATTTTTGTAACTCAGTACAGTACTCTGTGTCGTCATTCAACTGTTAATTTGTATATTTCTACATGTCGTGTACTTTGATATGATTAGTTGGTGTTACTATGACTTATTTCAGGTTGCTACCAATGAAATTGAAATCACTTTTCAGTTGTTTTGTTTTGTTCTTCTTGTGGACACACAAAGTGTCTTCAATTTTATAATTGGTCATTATTTGCTTACAGTTGGTGGCTATTTGAGTGTCCACGTTGTCTTTTATTTAAAAAAGTGGCCATTTGCAAAGCAGCTATTACAGCAATATTATGCTTTTGAAGAAGAAAAAAAATGCAAATTGTGTATTACATTAGCTTAATTTGTTTTTGAGTGTTTTTTTTTTTGCGTGTGTGTTTGTGACGTTGAACTCGCAATTCAGCTCATATTTTTTTTTATAATCGCACTTAATTAAGATACGCGTCTATAATGATGCTTATTATCGGTTACAAACGCCGGGACGTTTAATTATTAGTTTGTCAAATTACACAAAATGTTGTTTGAAATTTGTGACTCAAGACATGTAGAAGTGAGTGGTGGTTTATTCTTTCCCCATTTCCGCATATTTCTTATTATTCATCAATTTATCCAGCGGTGTGACGTCATTTCCATTTATTTCTATGGACGTGATGTCACACTGTTGGATAAATCGACAAATAAAAGAAATGTGCGATTTTTTTTTCAACGATTTTTCTTATTTTTTTTTTCCCTCTCTTTTGAAAAATAATTTTATTTCGTTTTTTTAAATGTCTGGAGGGCGTTTTTTACATCACTAAATTTACATCGTTTTCATATACGTTTTTGATACCATAAATAAGCTGTTTGTATTGTGTATACACAATTTGTATACATTCACACGTTGAGTTAATTAACCAATTTATTTATCATCCAGCAAAATGAAACTGCCTTAAAACGAACTTTGAAGTGGATATCCAAAAAAAAAAAAAAAAAGATAAAGACAGAAAAGAGAATTGATAACAAGGTTATTATCAAAGGCTAACATTTCAATATATCTATTGATATCATTTCAGTAATTTTTTTTAATATGATACAGAATTTTTTAAATTAAAACATTTTTTTTTTCTTTTTCCACACAGTTTTTTGTTTCGAAAAAAATTCATGTTAGATTAAAAGAAATTTCATGAAGTTAGTTTAGTGTGTTTGGTGTAGAAAGAAAATGGAATTGGAGACCTACCTGTCTATCTTCTTGTAAAGAGTTTTTATCTTTAGGTTTTAAAAATTCTTGATGTCCCAATTCTAAATTTGTAATCGAACTGGTTTTTAGTTAAAAAGGAGAAAAATGATCATTATACATATTATTACAATGTGCATATTATATGTAAATGTGTTTTATTTGTGATGCTGTGTGGTGGAACTCGGTGACTCCATTCAAATCTTGTCTCAATTTGTAGTAGTAACATTTAATGGTTTTCTTATTAAAAAATGCGACATGTTTAGAGAAAAAAAGATTGGCTAATAGAACACTTTTTGAACATCTTTTTTTGGGAATGTATTTTTTTAGCCCCTTTATGTGATGACTGGAGGAAGGGGTGGGGGTGAGATACAAACTTCATTGAAAACAAAAGCCCAATAATGTTAGGCAAAAGTTTAGCCTTTACGGTGATCTATTTCACTACCCTTTATGACAGCAATGTTTAAAAAAATATTTTGATAACAATGTTAAGAAAAAATTGAAAGTGTTTTACTAATTAGAAGAACAGACCGAACCGAACAGACTTTTTCAATGAAAGTTTTTTTTTTATTTGTTGGTCCAACCTGACGTGAAAATTCGAGAACTTTGAAATTGATAAAAAAAAAAGCATAAAATTTCTCTTAAAGTTGTTGTTTTAAAGTGTGAGCGACTCTCATACTCTGGTTAGTTTATCTTTTGGAAATGAAACACTTGAAATTGTTTTAAAAAGTAGAAGGGCCGCTCAATCACTTATGGGGATTTGCATGTTGTTATCTTTCAAAACAGTTTTTTATACACAAAATTGGATCAGTTTCAAACTGAAATAAAAAGCTTATTATAATAAAAAGATACATGACAGTAACAAGTAAATCATTTAGCAACTCTTCTAGTTTGTATAACACATTTGATGTTTCTCTTTTGTGTTTGCACCTGTAAACTTAGACTCAGTGAGGAATTTGTTATACATTTATTAATGTGTGAAGTAATATGTGATTCAGTTCTATACATTTGTAAAGAATCCCATGAGAGAAATGATCAAACGCGTTCCAAACCCGTGATGCCCACAAAGGCCACCGAACCCATGAGCATAGGTGTAAATTGGGATTGAAAAGTGTGGTGGCAATAGTTGGGGGAGACCAATAACAAAAAAGACCCAGTATTATTGCATTGCATTTTTGGAAGGATTGAACTGTTAAGGCATTAAAAATGCTTCGTGCTAGGCCATGCAGCATGAACAGGAACAGATAAATTGGTGACAAATGTGAGAACTTGTATCCTGTTTTATTACAAAAAATTAGAAATAATTAAAAAAAAAAGTGATTTAGTTTTTGGGGGGTAGCAGCCGCCACCCCACGCGCCCCATAATTTACACCTATGAAAGTACTGAAATGAACTCGGAGGGCCCAACAAATTTCCGAGGACCATAAAAACCCATAAATTCAAAAATGTAAAAATTGTCAAAAAAAAAATGAAAATATTCCAATACTTTTGGAATATTTTCAAAAATGGCAAAAAATGAAAGTCTTCTAGATGCCCTGAAAAGCACTGCAATGAATTCAGGAGGGCCCAACAGAAAAACCCACAAAGTAAAAATTTTTACAAAATGAAAGTCTTCTAGATGCGCAGTGATGAGGCCCACAAAGCCCACGAGGCCCATGGGCCTTTATGTAGGTCTATAGTCTTAAGCTTGTAAAGACAGAGCAATAAGTGTTTGGAGTTTTTGAGAAACTTCCTGAAAACATTTAAGAGCCTACAGTGAAAAAAAACTTACAAAAATCTTCGCATGTAGGCGCTTCTGTAGCTGTGACGTCAACATGTGGCAAAAAAATCAATTTTGATACACTTTTGTCCGCCATTTTCTCTCTTATCGATGGATAAAAGTGGGTATATTTTAATAATGACTCTTTTTTGGGTAAATATGCACTACTGAAAAAAGGAAGAGCAACTTTTGATCTACAATGGTGAGTAATTTGAGTCGTATACAATTAGTGGTCAAATTTTAGGGTATCATGAAACTTATGGTTAGTGGGAAGTTTGATCCTATAAAATGTATAAACGGAGGAGCGTTTGTCGCCTATGGGATTTAACATGAGCTAAAAAAATACGAGATTTTAAAATGAAATTAAAAATAGAAAAACTAATTATAAATTTGTACCAATGTATCAATCACTAGATGAGCAATATTGTTGTGTACATATTGCAATTTGAATTTTGAAAATCACAATTTTTGTTGCAGAAAACAAAACATTTGTGTGAACCATGTATTTTTAAAATAGGAATTTCTCTTTCTCATTGGTTTCAATGGCTTAGCTGTGGGGCGCCACTAAACGGCGAAAAGTGGAACTATAATTGTCATCTGCTAATATTCAAAATGGCGTCACACATATAGGCTCTTAAGAGCCTCTATAGATGTAGCGTTTATTTCAAAATTTCTCCGAATGTTTCTCCGTTTTTCAGTCAACAACGATCGCAGCGATCGTTGTTGACTGAAAATCGTTTAACGTTTTTTCTCCTGGTTCGAAGTCACATAATAATTAACAGAAAAATAATTTCGCGTGCTAATCTCATAAAAAGAAAACATGGTGAAGCCAAAAGATTAATGCACGTGCTGATTTTTGTGTGATTGTTCTAAGTCGTTTTTAATGGGAGTTCTTCAAATGTTTATGGGACAGTTTTTTTATCTTATGGGAATTAACATGGAGTTAAAAAAACGTAAGATTTTAAATGTTATTTAAAAATAGAAAGTCTTTTTAAAATTTAGAAAAAGGAATAATCCTGAAGGCAATAAACACGTGTAAGTACGTGCTAATTTTTCTGATTGCTCTAAATCATTTTAATGAGAGTTCTCTTAACTTTTGTTGGACGGTGTTTTAGTCCTATGGGACTTAACATGGAGTTAAAAAAACGTACGATTTTAAACGTTATTAAAAAATAGAAGGACCTTTTCAAAATTTATAAAAAGAAAACATCGTGAAGCCAATACATGAATGTATGTGCTAATTATTTTGTTATTGTTCTAAATCGTTTTTAACGAGAGTTTTTCAAATGTTTGTGGGACGGTTTTGGGGCCAGTGGGATTTAACATGGGGTTAAAAAAACGAACGACTTTGAACCTTGTTTAAAAATAGAAGGACCTTTTCAAAAATTATATAAATCGAGCACGTGAAGAACAATACTTTTTATTGCATTTTGAGCTTTACTGTATTTCAATTGAGCGATTGTGAAGCGATTTCTTGCAGTTTTAGTTAACACCGTATAAGAACACTCATTTGTCTCGATGTCGTCTGCTCAAAACAACTCGATGGACGTGGATCTAAGCTCGTATTCAAACGTTTTCTTCTATAAGAGTCTATGAGTAAAGTCAAACATTAATTGCCAACAAAATGTCTTTTTGCAACAGCGCCGTTGCATAACGTCGCTGTTGTTCATTGCTGTGTTTTCCGCTTCCGGTGATCATATGATTACTAGAGAAAGAATAAGTTTTCAATTTTTTTCTAGATTTGATTTAAAGCGCGTTTTGTTTGTTTGTGATATTTCTTGATTTTATTAAGTTGTTGAAATGTCTGTCGGTGTTAGTAGTAATATTCTTCTTCAATTCGCGCCGTTTTCATCGGCCGTCGATTCAGGATTCTGGTGGAAATTGAGTCAAAGAAAATTGGATGTTTACAAACTTGACGACACACCCACCGAAATAAGGGGATTCTACAACAACGGTGAGTCTAGTCTCTAGAATCCTTTCCCTCTTCCTTCCCCATATCCATCCTGGTTGAATGGATGGACCATCCATCATGTGGTTATTTATTTGTGTTATTTATTACAGACAGTCCGCCCAACGTTTCTGGATATCTTAATGTTGATTATACGGCATTCGATGAGTAAGTGTGGGGTACTTGTGTGTGTGTGATATTCGGGTAATCTTTTGATTAGCAGCCGCGAGTTTCCAAGCTAAGGCGGTGTAGTTTTTATATTGGTCTCCTCGTACATTGAGCCTGAACCATGATTACTATCGAAAGATTATTTCCCATTGATCTATTTTGATCTAAAAATGAACATTATGAGTAACGTTAAGAAAAATATACATTCTTGCTATCAGGAGGATCCGTTAGCCTCGAAACTAAGGCTTTACTTGTTTTTTAGGTTGTGCCCAAAACATTCAATAAGGCTTATTTCTTACGCCAAAGTTAAGCTACTTGTAATCAAAAGATATTTCAAGGAAATGTTCAATCGCAGTTATAGAAACTAGAATAATAGACTGTATTGTCAAAATTATTTTCATAACACTATATTTAATTGATTAGGAGCGTTGCGGCGCATTTACCGGTAGTGTACAGCTCTTTTGCCTTATTGCATGCCTTCGACACAAAAAGTGAAACCTTAAGTTGGGGGCTAAGGGGAAAAAAAAAGGAGTACAAAATGTGATAACGTTTTATTTTTGTATCGTTTAAAGGTCTGGTCAAACAAGGCCGTTTTCCATTCAAAGTATCGGAACCTTAGTTAACAAGAATACGATCGAAGATTTCAAAGATTGTGACAAAAAAATACTGATCAATGTCACTGCGTCTAAAGTAAGGGTTTTGTGTTCCGTTTTAAGTAGTCGGACGAGAATATTAATCAGTTTTTACATTGTCGATAGATCTGGAAATCGATTGTTTCTGGTACAGCGTTAGAGGATGTCGAAGAATTAAACAGGTTCCTCGTTCTGTGTTATGTCGTAAGTTTCGTAGTCGTCCTATGACGTTTAGAATCGCTTTCGTAAAACACGATTTTTCTGACGTCAGGATCTCAAGAAGTATAGCTTTGTCTATTGGTTTGCATTTCCGGCGCTATGTTATCCAGAAGCTACAACTGTTTCCAGGCTGCCGACTCCGTTCGATCGATATTTCGATGAGGATCAGGTGAATCGATCGATCGATCGTAGCGTAATCATTTGTACATTTTCTTACAAATTTTCTTTTTATGTATCAGAAGACGAAGTTTGTTGTTGCCTACGACAAGTACACACAAGTTAGAAACGGTTCTTATTTCTTGCTACACATTCCTTCCGAGGCTGACGTGCTTCTGGTCGGGAGCCTCGGAGAGTTTGAAACGTTGGTTAAAAGACCGGGAAAGGTGATTTAGCTGTCCCTCGGCAGTTTCCTCGCATAGTAAAGAGGTCTTCTGATAGTTTTATATCGGTTCTATTGTGGCAAGCTGCTTTTAGGTTTTCGTGATCCGTGTACTTTAGAAGCTCATCCCGGTTGGCCTTTGAGGAATTTCTTAGCGTTAGCTGCTTATCATTGGTACGTGATCGAGGTGACAAGCGATTCGTTCATTTGTTTATGAAATTATCTATTAGATTTATATTGTCATTACTATTTTGTGACGATCTTTAATTTAAAATTTAAAAAAAAAATCATTTGTATGCTTTTTCTTAAATTAAAAATAAACCTTCATAGAAGGGGCTCCACTGCTAGTTTTTAAATAAATGGTGAGAGAATTGAATCGACACCAGCAGGATTTGAACTACCTACCTCAAGGTCTGGTTCTGGGCATTTTAACCATTTTTAACCATTTAACCATATTTAAAACTCGTTACAATGAAAAAATTCTTTTTCGTGAAAAATGGTTAAAAAAAACCATTTTTCACAAAAAAGAATTTTTTCATTGTAACGAGTTTTAAATATTTTTTAATTTATGAATTTTTTAAAAAAAATGCTTTTTGTGGCTAGTTGAGTCCTCTTGAGGTCTTTACAGTTTTTTTCTGGAGAATTGAGTCTTTGAAGTTTTGGCCATTTTTGTAAAAAAAAGTACCACCGCAAACTTCCGTTGTTCAGCTTATTTTGTCATTAGGAAATTAAAGCAAACTTGAAAGTGTTTTAAAAACTAGAAGAGTAGCTCAATCACTTAATGTTATTTTCGTGTCGATATCTTTTAAAAATAAGTTATGTCAATATGAAAATGGCCCAATTTCAAGCCAGTGTTGATTGATTTAAATCAATTGCTTTTTTCATATTAAAATCATTTTGATTTTTGTTTCATTAAAAAAAAAATTTGTCAACACCATAAAAATGAAGTAATTTAAATCATATTTTAATTCATTTTCAGAATTTTCTTTAATTTTTTTTTTAAAGTGAATTTTTTCTCTTTTTTTAAAGTGAATTTTTTCTCTTAAATCTAAAAAAAAAAACGATTTAAATAAGATAAATCCCATTTTTTTTCGTAAAAAAATGCGCGATACTTTAAGCAGAGTTTATTTTGAAAGATATCATGATGAAAATACTACTTCAGCTACTGTTCTCGTTTCTAACACACTTTCAATTTCTCCTTAGTTTTCTCCTGTTCTTCATATGACGGATCTTTGTTGTGGCAGTTTCTATGTTTTCTCAACAACCCTTTAATTTTTTTAATTAAGACAGTTGTTGTGAAAATATAATGGTTACAATAGAATTGGAGTAATGGAAAAAAAATGTTTTTTTATTCTCAGGAAGGAGAAATTATCCGAGTTCGATGTATTATGCTTACGAGACCGTATGAAAGATGGAGTTAGAAGCATGAGTCACAGTGTTATTTTGCATCTAAAGTTTACTTTGACTGATGATAAACCTCGTTACGTTTTAATTTATGATACGTAGGCTCGTATGTATATGCTTAACAGATTAAATTCTGTTTTGTGTTTGACTATAGATGAAATGCCAGGTTGTGTTGGTTGGGAATTAAATGAGCGGCAGAAGAAAGGACCCCGAATAGTAAACCTCAGCTCTTCGATGAATCCAGAAAAGTTGTTAAAGTCGGTTAATACATTGATTGATAACATTTAAATGTGTTTTTTTTATGTTTTTTTTTAATTAGATTGGCCGAAACAAGCGTCGATTTGAATCTTAAATTAATGCGTTGGAGACTCGTTCCTACTCTCGATTTGGACGTCATTCGTAACATTCGTTGTCTTCTTCTAGGCTCAGGAACTCTCGGTTGTAACGTAGCTCGATGTTTAATGGTTTGTTTCATTCTTATGTTCGAGCAGTCGACAAAAAGAAAATATGAGGCATAACTTAAGTGAGAATATTTCGCAGGGTTGGGGAATCAGAAGCATAACGATGGTTGATAACGGCCGTGTATCTTATTCGAATCCCGTCCGACAGTCTCTGTTTAATTTTAATGACTGTTTAGATGGTGGCAAGTTAAAAGCAACGGCTGCAGCTGAATCTCTAGCGCAGATTTTTCCTAACATGGTTATTTATATTCTGCTTATGTCTGTTTGTGCAACGATACAATATTTATTTGATTATCTAATAATTTGTTAGGATGCAAAAGGAGTCGACATATCTATTCCGATGCCAGGACACTTTGTTTCTGATTCAGGTCTGTCGTAATTTTCTTTGTGTCATTACTTGATATTTTAGAGCACATAACGTCAAACATTTTTTAAGGAACAACCGTACAAAAGTAAATCAAATTGTTTACGAAACTAGAATGGTAAAAGGAATCCTGAACGTTTTCTTGAAAATTATTTTCCCCTTTTTCAAATCGTCCTAAAAAGCTTATTTTTAAAGGTTTCTAGTTTCTAAAAGACTTTGAAAGTTTTTATGTAATGGTTTTCTTGAAAGGAGTTTGCTTTAATGTGATGTTGAATTGAATCGATATGGTTTCTTTTAGAAATGGCTCAAGTTCTCGAAGATGTCGAGCATCTCGAGAACTTAATCTTGAGCAGCGATGTCGTTTTCTTATTAACCGATACGAGAGAATCGAGATGGTTGCCATCAGTCATTGCAGCTCGTAACGATAAGCTAGTCATAAACGCCGCTCTCGGATTTGATACTTTCTTGGTCATGAGACATGGTGTTAAGGGGATCGGAAGTGGCCTTTCTGCTGCGACTGATGATTTCTTGCCCGAGACTTCTCGAGGGTCGAAGAGGCTGTCAGTACCTGGGAATCAGTTGGGATGTTATTTTTGTAATGATGTCGTTGCTCCGGGAGATGTAAGTGAACATTATGAAGTTTATAAGCGACGGAAAGTGAGTTCTGAATACTTAGCGGTTTAAAAATTAGCTTTACGAAGAAAGTGTTTTAGAAAATGCGTTGTTTTAAAAACTAGAATGATATATATAATATATATGCAAAACCAATTTCAAAAATACCCGACCAGTTGTACAATGACTTTGACTCCTTACCTGACTCTTACTGGCCTGGAGCGCGGGTGGGGGGGCTACTACAGGATGTGTCGCGGTGAACCTGTTGGCAACAAGACGGTTTAATGCACGGAGTCGCACGTCACTTTACTACCGTCGAAGGACGGAAGCACCAAGTTACGAAATATCGGATACCCCACGGGAACGTAAGGGACCGGTCCAAACCATCTCTTGGGTGTGTTAGATAGCAGGAGCGAAGTATCACATTCCCCAACCAGACGACCCCCCCCGCCCCAAAGTGAAGACCCGAGACAAAGTGTAGAATGTAAATAAAAGTTTATTGAACAGAAACTTATAGATGAGGATGTAAGGTATCAGGTGGTATGCAGTTGTGTAGTAGCGTGCGATCTGGTAGTGCTTTCCGAACTTGAGTAGGACTTTACTCGAGAATTCAGGTCTACAGTCCGAAACAAGGGTTTGTGATTTACCATACACTTGAAGCATCTTGTCCCTCAGGAATTTCACAACTGAAGTGGCCGTAGCCCGTCATACCATTTTCGTGATGCAGAAGTGGGTGATATAGTCGACCGTTACTAACACAGGTGACTTCGCCTACTCATGCCATAAATGGTCCCACGAAGGTCATTTCCCAAGTTTGAATTGGGTATTGTGGAACTGTTGGTTGCAAGAACTGTTGACCATGTGCAAACTTCCTCATTCTTGACACATTGCACGACAAAATGTACTCCACTGTGTCTTGCTTCATACCTATTATATTTAACAAATATTTATTAAATATTATTTATCAAATATTTATTAAATATTATTTATCAAATATTTATTAAATATTTAAAAAAAATTAATTTATATTTCATTTATTTGTATCGGGATATTGACATTTGTCCTATAGACACATGCCTTACGGACATTTGCCCGAAAGCGATTTGCCCTGAAACAATTTGCCCTAAAACCACTTGCATAAACTGACATTTGCCCTAAAACCACTTGCGTAAACTGACATTTGCCCTAAAACCACTTGCGTAAACTGACATTTGCCCTAAAAAAACTTGCGTAAACTGACATTTGCCCTAAAACCACTTGCGTAAACTGACATTTGCCCTAAAACCACTTGCCTAAACTGACATTTGCCCTAAAACCACTTGCCTAAACTAACATTTGCCCTAAAACCATTTGCCCTAAAGGGACATTTGCCCCAAAATCACTTTTTTGCTCTCTCTCTCTCTTTGCATACGGTTTAGTGACTTTCTGTGGAGTATGTTAATTAGGTTTTTGTGCGCCCACGGCATACAAAAAACGCCAAATGACGTGAATTTACATTACTGATTAGGGCAAATGTTCATTTAGGGTAAGTGGTTTTAGGGCAAATGTTCCTCAAAATACAGTACATTCAATTGTCTTTTTTCCCTCTAGAAAATGTCAGTGTTTGAGACCTATGTTTTTTCTAGTTTCAAAACTACCTTTCTAAATCATGTAGTATTTTGGAATTTGTTGCTACTTTTGACTTTTTTAAGTGCAAATGTTTTTTTCATGTAAGTCGACGCGACATCGAACGATGGATCAACAGTGTACTGTGACTAGACCCGGAATATCAATGATTGCGGGCGCTTTGGCCGTCGAATTGATGGTCAGCGTGTTTCAACATCCAAACAAGTGAGTTTAAAGATGTTACATTTGTAGCTCAATACGTGTGTACAATCTAAAAATCCAAATTAGTTATGGTGGTTTTAAATGAATGACAAAATATCCAAATTTTGAAGTGCGTTTAAACTTCAAAATTTGGGTATTTTCTCATTCATGAGAAAAATGAAGAGAAACTTGAAAGTTTTTGTAAAAATTGTAATGGTAACTAAATCAGTTGAGGGTGATTTATGTTGACATTATTTAAAATCAGCATTTCATGTTAGTTTGAAAAGGATCGAACTCTAAGCAGGTGATATTTTTGAGGTGTTGTCTATAAATAATTTATTTTGACAGATATAAACATGAAACACCTTTAATTGATTAAGCTACTCTTGTCTTTTCTAAAATGAAGTTTTAACTTTTTTTTTATTTTTTCGAAATCCGGTTATTTTGCGTTTCGCATAAGCAACACTAAGAAGTTGAAAGTGTGTTAGAAACTAGATCGGTAGCTGAATCACTTAATAGTACAGTATTTTGATATTGATATCTTTCAAGATGAACTGTATACATGCAGTAATTAAAAACTATCGTCTGCTTAAATTAGGTCATTTTCAAACTTACATAAAAAGCTCATTTTAAAATATATTAATCCTTGTACTCCAATCTACACTTCTAGTTTCCAAAGCAGTTTCAAGTTTCTCGTAATTTTTCCTCTCGAAAGGCAGACTAACAAAAGTTTGACGTGCGTTTACACATTAAAAGCTAATTTAACTGTATAAGCGCATTCACACTAGGCTGGTTTACCAGCTGCTGGTTGCTGCTGGCTGGTTGTAGCCTGCTAGCAGCATAGTCTGGACTGCTACCAGCAGCTGCTTTCTCCAGCAGGCTAGTGATTTTAACAGTGGCTGGTGAAGTTGAACATGTCCAACTTTAGCAGCTACCAGCTGGTCATGCGACTCCCTTCTTGCTATGACAGGCTATTGCGAACCCGTTGTCGCTAGTAGTGACACTAGTGGGTAGTTGAAACTCCACTGTTTGGGTTGGTTGTTCTTAGATTTTGTGTTTTTGCATGACGGTGACTGGACAAGTGTGAATCTAAAGCAGCTCCTGCTTGCTGTTGCTGCTAATAGCCAGCAGCAATCAGCGGCTTGTAAACCAGCCTAGTGTGAATGCGCCTTTAGAATGAAAAGAAATGATAAGAAGAAAAAAAACTTGTTATTAATTAATCTGCTCCTCAAAACTATAAGTGACATTGAAAAGTATTTAGAGTCTAGAACAGTGTTTTTGATCATGCAAGAAAAGGGGCAAAAAAGGATGTCTGTATGTCCCGAACCCCGAGTTTGTGGGTCGAACAACTCAAGAACGGATTGAGATAACGGCATGCAGTATATTTTATTTGATTCAGTGGGTCAATATGATGCTCCTGACGTAAAATCAGAAAATTTTACTCATGGGTTATTTTTTTATGAATTTTTTAGGAACAAATTATGAGTTTTTGGTCATACATTTTTGTGGGTTGAACAACTCGAAAACGGGGCCGCCTACAATAAAATGTCATCAGACGTAAATTGATGTACACATTCTGGCGATGAAACTGGAAAATAATTGAAATTTAATAACGTAATATTTTTTTAAAAAAATCGAGATTCTTCCTCTTTCCAGTTGTAGCGTTTGAAACGGGTACTATTTCTATTATTTAGGAGGGGTGTTCCTTTCTATATTTGTATATTATATTATTACATGTGAATAACGCTAGCGCGTCACATGTAACTATGTCATGTAAGTGAATACATACTTGTGTTTAACACACATGTGCATACACATGCGTACACATGCACACAAGTGTTTACATGTGCATGCACATGCATACACGCGCATACAAGTGCATACACAGGTGCACACGTGTGTACATGTGCATACACAGGCGCATACGTGTGTACACGTGCATACACAGGCGCATACGTGTGTACACGTGCATACACAGGCGCATACGTGTGTACACGTGCATACACAGGCGCGTACGTGTGTACACGTGCATACACAGGTGCGTACGTGTGTACACGTGCATACACAGGCGCGTACGTGTGTACACGTGCATACACAGGCGCGTATGTGTGTACACGTGCATACACAGGCGCGTACGTGTGTACACGTGCATACACAGGCGCATACGTGTGTACACGTGCATACACAGGCGCGTACGTGTGTACACGTGCATACACAGGCACGTACGTGTGTACACGTGCATACACAGGCGCGCACGTGTCTACACGAGCGTACACAGGCGCGCACGTGTCTACACGAGCGTACACATGCGCGCACGTGTGTACACGAGCGTACACATGCGTGCACGTGTGTACATGAGCGTACACATGCACACTGGTGTGTGCATTGACATGTGGGTTGACATGCGCGCATGTGTGTACATGTGCATTGACATGCGCACACGTGTGTACATGTGCATTGACATGCGCACACGTGTGTACATGTGCATACACATGTGCGCACGTGTGTACATATGCATTGACATGTGTATGTACACGTGTCACACACACACACGGGACATGTGTACATTAGCATACACATGCGCGCACGTGTGTACATGTGCATACACATGCAGGCATGTGTATGCATGTGCGCATACATGCATGCACGTGTGTACATTGCATTGACATGCACGCATGTGTGTACGTGTGCGTTGACATGCACGCTCGTGTACATGTGCGTTGACATGCTTGGATGTGTGTATATGTGCGTTGACATGCGTATGTACACGTGTCACGTACACACGGGACACATGAGTACATTTGCGTACACATGCACGCACGTGTGTAATGTGCATACACATGCATGCACGTGTGTACATGTGCGTACACATGCACGCACGTGTGTACAAATGCACGCACGTGTGTACATGTGCGTACACATGCACGCACTTGCGCACGTGAATACATGTTTGTAAAATTGCATACACATGCGCGCATGAGCGTACACGTGTATAAATGTGCGTACACATTGCACGCATGTATGTAAATGTGCATACACATGCAACAATGAAAGACAGTTGGTTATTTGATATATCAAAGCATATATTAAAGCAATGGAGGTCTATAGAGTTCCTTGAATCCCTTGTTGAAATAGTTTTCAGCGGAATCCTGGTGTTCCATAAACTATAAGTAAGGGTTCCGCCAGGAAATTAATAAATTTCGGAACCTACAAAATTAAACAGAGGATCTGATGCCGAAATTAACATTTTATTAAGAGTGCGAACCTTCGTACATACTATTTCTGGTATTTTTCTAGCTCTTGATACCGTTTCAACTAGGTGAAAAAAATACGTTTGGGTTTTGTGGCCAAATTAAATTGGGAAACATTAATCTAGAACAGGGGTTCGTAACCAGCGGTATACATACCTCTTGGGGTATGGGAACCAAATAGTGGGGGATGAGACTCGTTCTCTGAACAATTTTTTTATTTAAAAAAAGTCGTTGTTAGACTAGAATAAAGTATCAAAAATGATATTATGATTTTTTTTCAGCTTATCCATATATGTATAGTAAAACGAAGCTGTTGACATCTATTGAAGTCATGCTGGTACGTAATGGGAGTGGTGATGATGATGATTTTGAGAGTCTGGCGTAGTGGGTATGGGGACATATTGCGCAATCCATTGGGCATCGTCTGTAATTGTAAAAAGGTTAAGAACCCCTCATATGGAAGCAACTTTATGTGGAGAAAAATTTGGTCTAATTTTTGTTTTAAAAATAAACTTTTTGCCATTGGTCCAGTTATTTTTCACTAAATATTGGCAAAGGTGTAAATGTAAAATATTTATTTTCTAATAATTTTAAGAAAACTTGTAAATTTGTAAAAGTCGTTATGAAAATGTTTAATTTAAACATCTACCATTGTAGTATTTCTTAGTATTTGAATTTGTTTAAAGTAATAATTCTAAAATGTTGCTTTAAATAAAGCAAAGCTTAAGGAGCTGCTATTGAAATTGTGTTTTGAGCTTAAGCTTTATTTCTAGTAACTATACAAATTATACGGATTTTCTTATTATCAAAATTATTCATCTTTTTGGTTTATTATAAATGTAAACTTCTTTTTTCAGGGGTTTTGCTCCAGCTGATACAAACAGTTCAGATGAAGATCTCAGTAGCGATGCGACAACTCCATTGGGAATTGTTCCTCATCAAATACGTGGATTTCTTTCCCTGTTTTACCATATTTTGCCGGTTGCTCGCTGTTTCAATAAGTGCACTGCATGTTCGGACATTGTCATCGAGGAATACTCGAAAAACAAGTTGGAATTCCTAATGAATGCTTTCAATCGACCGTCCTACTTAGAAGATTTGAGCGGACTTACTCAGCTGCACAATGACACACGAGAAGCAGAGGTTAGTTAGTTTTTTTTTCAGCATCTGGTGGAGTTTGTCATTTCATTCAGTATATCTCAGAAATAAAAGTAGGCTTAGATGTGGTGGTGCTGGTTAAAGTTCAAGGGTTATGCGCATCTAATGGGCTTAGTGGACTTCAGGGCTTAGTTGGACTACTTTAACTATGGGGCTAAGTTGGCCCTGAAGTTTGGTTAACCCTAGGATTTTGTTGACTATTGACCGTAGGGAATTACCCCATCAATATTATCGATGTGTTTATCAATTTATCTATTCATTTATTTTGTTTCAGGTTTGGGAACTAAGTGACGATGCGGATGAATGTTAAAATATGAATTATTGTTGAACCTACATTTGTATGTTGTATATTACGTTGAGTGACTTGAATTTTAGCAATTTATTTGTTCATTTTTTTCATCTCTTAAGTTCTGGTTCCACTTGGTAATTTACTCTGGCGAATTTAATTTGTATGTGGGGATCCCATTCGTTCCGGTTTTCAGATCTCTGTTGCTATGTCCGAATAAGTGAAGTTCGTGACTATAAATGTCCCGCATTTTCTTCACTGCTGACATTGACTATGTTTTTATGTTAGGTCAGGGTTTAAGTATTTTGTTTTTGTTTTGTAAAGAAGTCATTTTGTTTATAAAATGTTTTGTTTTCAGAATCGTAGTATTCTATAGCTACCGAGCGCTTATTTATATTAAGTATAAGCTCGTTGGAAAGGTCTTGTCGAACTGAGTTTGAGTGTGACATTTTTTTCGCTGGAAGTAACAAAGATGTGCAAAATTTAAAATCTATATGGATATTAGGGCGTTGCTATTAGGTTTACAAGTTGCCTAACTGACTCTAGGAAGTAAATGGCAATTAATACAGGAAAAACATATTAAGGAAAATACACCCAGTTTTTCTTTAAGCTGAAAGATGTTTCTAAAGAACCGAAAGGTGACTAGGAAAATGGACGTTTTTGAAGTGAATTGTGTTTAACATGATTTAAAATTGTATAGAATAAAAACGCCTTTGAATATTGCAAAAAGAAAACGCTGTTAAGAGGCTAGACAACTTGAGTTTGCACGTGCTGCACACTCGTTAGATGCAATCTTAGGGGAAACGTGATGTGTCCAAAACATGGTCTGAAATCTAGTCACCGTTGTTGAATGTTTGTAATATTCAAAGGCGTTTTTATTTTACACAATTTTGAATTTGGTAATTTTCTTGACTCACGTTAAAGACCATTGACTTCAAAAAGGTCCATTTTCCAAGCCACGTTTTGGGTGTTTAGAAACATCTTTTTGCTTTAAGAAAAAGTGTGTATATTAAGGTAAATTTGTGACGTTTTGATTTGCCGTTTAGTTGCTACCGCCATTTAGGCAACTTTTGACATGCGAAACTCTGGATTGTGTTGGCTTTTAAGGCACTTTAAATTTTTTTTTGCGTTATAACATTGCACGTTTTTCGTGTTTGTACCAAACAAAATGACGTAATTTGTGTTCAGCTTGACAAGTTCTTTCTAGCAAGATAGACGTGTAGTTTATTGAAATTGGTGAGCGGCCCATGTACTACGATTATGCGACATTTGTTTTGTAATGTCTCCCTGTTTTTTTTTTAAATGGGATCCTTATATATGGCATTATTTTATTTGTAGACCTGGGGGTTAGGTCATTTTTTTGGGGCACTATTTACATTATGTATCTTTGTGCATTAGTTGTTATGGTGAAATATACCCAGATTATTGCAGATTTAACAAATAAATCTCCACATACACTGAGGATGATAAATAAATATGGCTTATGAAGTCGACGCTCTTGTGGTATTTACTAGGAAACGGCTTAGTTTATTTGTGTCGAGGAATAGTTGTTCGGTTTGCTACTAAACTAGAAACTTAAGAAATGTCTTTGCTACAAGTAGAACGGGCCTTGTTTGCATGTCCAATCGGCTATTTAAGTTGGGCGAAAAGCTTGTTAGTTGAGAATTCTTTAATTGTTTGTAAACTACTAATTATTGTTGGAATAATACAGTAATTAATACTTGTCGTATTGTATTGAAATTATGTTTTTTTTTATCTTGACCATTTCGATAGAATATACTGTACTGTACATGTCCTCGTATGTAGCCTTGAAACCTAATGCATATGGTCACTTGTATCACAAGACAATTAAAAATGTCGACAATTGTGTCAGGAATAGAAGTGGTGTTATTAAAAAAGTGATTTTATACCAATAAAGGGCCAACTATTAATATTATTATTGTTATTATTGTTGTTGTTGTTGTTGTTGTTATTATTATTATTATTATTATTATTATTATTATTATTATTATTATTATTATTATTATTATTATTATTATTATTATTATTAATTATTATTATTAATTATTATTATTATTATTATTAATTATTATTAATTATTTTTACTATCAAATCAAGCAGAGGGTCGGAGGCTTCTAAAAAAGGTGTTAAAGAGGCAAAGTCAGGAATCGTTAACATAACTGAGTGTTTTTCCCTTATTTCTCAGTAAATTATGAAACAATAGTTTGGGAGCTTTACAATCGATGGTGGAAGAGTACAAGAAAGAATTGCTGTCGAAGGCGAGTGCTCTGAAGCCGACAGGCATCAGAGACGTGTTTGTCGTCCTCCTCTATGGACTTGCGATCGCTATTCTAGTGTCTGTTGTGGAATTCTGCTGGAATTCGCGGAAAAATGCTCAAAGCGATCGGGTGAGTCACAAATTTTAATTTGTTATGCGCATGCTTTGCTTTGAGATTTGCTTGGCAAAATCAGTCTTCTTTTTATTATTAGTCTTCTTTTTCAGTACACTTGTTGAATGCGTTGTGTAATTCTTTTTTTTTAACCAGTAATAGTTTAGCTTCTTTTTGTGGCGAATAATCTGAAGTTGGTGGCAAAATTGATTACGTCTTCTATGTTGTTGCTGTTATGTTTTGCAGTTGCTGTTATCGTTAAGTTGGCTCCTTTGGCAAGGAGATCTAAATCCATAAGACCAAAAGTACGAGCGATTGTCCTGCATTTTTTTTTTTTGGTAGAAAGATAATTTCTGTGTCTTACCAATCTGTATTCGAGTAACTGGCACTCGTCTAGTTTTATGTATATATATATGTATTTTAGGAATGGGGTTGTTTGTGAGATGGGGCAGTCTTATATGGGTAGTGAATACAATTAAATATATTGGGTTGCCGACTGTGTGGAGCTGGCGTAGGAAGAGATATGCTGACGATTGTGTCGGGCTTGGGACTAGTAGTGGTGTGTAAAACATGCCTCAAATGGCTATTATAGTTTATGAAATGTATTTTATACGGATAAAGGACAATTATTATTATTACTAGTGGGGTAATCCGTCATAAATGACTTGAGCGAAATTCACAGGCAATTGTGCCCAGCTTTAGAATTTCTTTTCCTCCGCCCGTTTATGACATCAGACCAAGTAACAAACCAATTAGAAATTGATGACGTTCATAAAAGGTCGGAGGAAAAAGAAATTCTAATGCTGGGCACAATTGCCTGTGCTAAACTGTAGTTTAATTTTGCTACTCTTATCTTCTTCATCCTTTCATCCTTTTCAACCTTTCATCTTTTCATCCATTCATCCATTCATAGATTCATCCATTCAGCAATTCATCCTTTCATTCTTTTCATCCTTTCATTCTTTTATTCTTTCATCCTTTCATCCATTCATCTTTTCATCCATTCATCCATTCATAGATTCATCCATTCAGCAATTCATCCATTCATCATTTCATCATTTCATTCTTTCATTCTTTCATATTATCATCCTTTCATTCTTTCATATTTTCATCCATTCATCATTTCATCATTTCATTCTTTCATTCTTTCATATTTTCATTCTTTCATATTTTCATCCATTCTGCAATGCATCCTTTCATCTATTCATTTTTTCATTTTTTCACCCTTTCATATTTTCATCTTTTCATATTATCATCCATTCATCTTTTCATATTTTCATCCATTCATCTTTTCATATTTTCATCCATTCATCTTTTCATATTTTCATCCATTCATCTTTTCATATTTTTATCCTTTCATCTTTTATCATCATTCGTCCTATTGTCCTATCGTCCATTCGTCCTATCGTCCATTCGTCCTATCGTCCTTTCGTCCATTTGTCCTATCGTCCTATCGTCTTTTGTCGTCGTTCATTTATTCATCCATTCATCCATTCATCATTTCATTCATTCAACCATTCATCGTTTTATCCATCCATTTGTCCATTTGTCCATTCGTCCTTTTATTCTTTCATCCATTCATACTTTCCTTTCATTCTTTCATCCATTTATCCATTCATCTTTTCACCCTTTCATATTTTCATCCTTCCATCTTTTCATATCCATTCATCTATTCCTTTTATCTTTTCATCCATTCATCTATTCCTTTTATCTTTTCATCCATTCATCTATTCCTTTTATCTTTTCATCCATTCATCCATTCATCCTTTCATCTTTTCATATATTCATCCATTCATCCTTTCATCCTTTCATCCTTTCATCTTTTCATTTCATCCATTCATCCGTTCATATTTTCATCCTTTCAGCCTTTCATCCTTTCATCCTTTCATCCTTTCAGCCTTTCATCCTTTCATCCTTTCATATTTTCATCCTTTCATATTTTCATCCTTTCATCCTTTCATTCTTTCATTCTTTTATATTTTCATCCTTTCATCCTTTCATATTTTCATCCTTTCATCCTTTCATATTTTCATCCTTTCATCCTTTCATATTTTCATCCTTTCAGCCTTTCATCCTTTCATCCTTTCATTCTTTCATATTTTCATATTTTCATCCTTTCATATTTTCATCCTTTCATATTTTCATATTTTCATCCTTTCATATTTTCATATTTTCATCCTTTCATTCTTTCATATTTTCATCCTTTCATTCTTTCATATTTTCATCCTTTCATTCTTTCATATTTTCATCCTTTCATTCTTTCATATTTTCATTTTTTCACCCTTTGATATTTTTATTAATTCATCCGTTCATCTGTTCATCCTTTCATCCGTTCATCCGTTCATCCGTTCATCCCTTCATCCGTTCATCCTTTCATCCTTTCATCCTTTCATCCGTTCATCCTTTCATCTTTTCATCTTTTCATCCTTTCATCCGTTCATCCTTTCATCCTTTCATCTTTTCATCTTTTCATCCTTTCATCCGTTCATCCTTTCATCCTTTCATCCTTTCATCCTTTCATCCTTTCATCCTTTCATCCTTTCATCCTTTCATGCGTTCATGCGTTCATGCGTTCATGCGTTCATCCGTTCAGCCGTTCAGCCGTTCATATTTTCATCCATTCGTCCATTCATCCTTTCATCCATTCATTTTTCATCCTTTCACCCATTCATCTATTCATCCATTTGTCCATTTGTCCATTCGTCCATTCATCCATTCATTCATTCATCTATTCATCTTTTTCTTACATCCATTCATACTTTCCTTTCATTCTTCCATCCATTCATCCATTTATTCATTCATCTATTCATCTTTTCATCCTTTCATCCATTCATCCTTTTATTTTTTTTTCATCCTTTCCTTCTTTCATCCATTCATCTTTTTATCCTTTCTTTTCATCCTTTCCTTCTTTCATCCATTCATCCATTTATACATTCATCCATTCATCCTTACATTCTTTCATCCATTCATCCTTACATTCTTTCATCCTTTAATCTTTTAATCTATTCATCTTTTCATTGTTTCATCCATTCATCTTTTCATCCTTTCATCTTTTCATATTTTTATCTTTTCATCCATTCATCCATTCATCTTTTATCCTTTCATCTTTTATCATCATTCGTCCTATTGTCCTATCGTCCATTCGTCCTATCGTCCTATCGTCCATTCGTCCTTTCGTCCTTTCGTCCATTCGTCCTATCGTCCTATCGTCTTTTGTCGTCGTTCATTTATTCATCCATTCATCCATTCATCATTTCATTCATTCAACCATTCATTGTTTTATCCATCCATTTGTCCATTTGTCCTTTCGTCCTTTAGTCCATTCGTCCATTCGTCCTTTTATTCTTTCATCCATTCATACTTTCCTTTCATTCTTTCATCCATTTATCCATTCATCTTTTCACCCTTTCATATTTTCATCCTTCCATCTTTTCATATCCATTCATCCATTCATCTATTCCTTTTATCTTTTCATCCATTCATCTATTCCTTTTATCTTTTCATCCATTCATCTATTCCTTTTATCTTTTCATCCATTCATCCATTCATCCTTTCATCCTTTCATCCTTTCAGCCTTTCATCCTTTCATCCTTTCATATTTTCATCCTTTCATATTTTCATCCTTTCATCCTTTCATTCTTTCATTCTTTTATATTTTCATCCTTTCATCCTTTCATATTTTCATCCTTTCATCCTTTCATATTTTCATCCTTTCATCCTTTCATATTTTCATCCTTTCAGCCTTTCATCCTTTCATCCTTTCATCCTTTCATTCTTTCATATTTTCATATTTTCATCCTTTCATATTTTCATCCTTTCATATTTTCATATTTTCATCCTTTCATTCTTTCATATTTTCATCCTTTCATTCTTTCATATTTTCATCCTTTCATTCTTTCATATTTTCATTTTTTCACCCTTTGATATTTTTATTAATTCATCCGTTCATCTGTTCATCCTTTCATCCTTTCATCCGTTCATCCGTTCATCCGTTCATCCGTTCATCCCTTCATCCGTTCATCCTTTCATCCTTTCATCCTTTCATCCTTTCATCCGTTCATCCTTTCATCCTTTCATCCTTTCATCTTTTCATCCTTTCATCCGTTCATCCGTTCATCCTTTCATCCTTTCATCCTTTCATCCGTTCATGCGTTCATCCGTTCAGCCGTTCATATTTTCATCCATTCGTCCATTCATCTTTTCATCCATTCATTTTTCATCCTTTCACCCATTCATCTATTCATCCATTTGTCCATTTGTCCATTCGTCCATTCATCCATTCATTCATTCATCTATTCATCTTTTTCTTACATCCATTCATACTTTCCTTTCATTCTTCCATCCATTCATCCATTTATTCATTCATCTATTCATCTTTTCATCCTTTCATCCATTCATCCTTTTATTTTTTTTTTCATCCTTTCCTTCTTTCATCCATTCATCTTTTTATCCTTTCTTTTCATCCTTTCCTTCTTTCATCCATTCATCCATTTATACATTCATCCATTCATCCTTACATTCTTTCATCCATTCATCCTTACATTCTTTCATCCTTTAATCTTTTAATCTATTCATCTTTTCATTGTTTCATCCATTCATCTTTTCATCCTTTCATCTTTTCATATTTTTATCTTTTCATCCATTCATCCATTCATCTTTACATCCATTTATCTTTTCAGTCTTTCATCCTTTCATCTATTCATCTTTTCATCCATTCATCCATTTATACATTCATCTTTTAATCCTTTCATCCTTTCATCTATTCATCTTTTAATCCTTTCATCCTTTCATCCTTTCATTCTTTTCTCCATTCATCCAATCATCTTTACACCCATTTATCTGTTCATTCTTTCATCCATTCATCTTTTCTTCCATTCATCTTTTCATCCTTTCATTCTTTCATCCTTTCATTCTCTCATCCTTTCATTCTTTCATCCTTTCATCCTTTCATATTTTTATCTTTTCATCCTTTCATCCTTTCATCCATTCATTCTTTCATCCTTTTATTCATTCATCCATTCATCTTTACACCCATTTATCTGTTCATTCTTTCATCCATTCATCTTTTCATCCTTTCATCCTTTCATCCTTTCATTCTCTCATCCTTTCATTCTTTCATCCATTCATCCATTTATACATTCATCTTTTAATCCTTTCATCCATTCATCTTTTCATCCATTCATCCTTTCATATTTTCATCTTCACCTTTTGGAAAAACCGGAAAAAATGGAAAAAAACTGATAAAAAAGAATAAAACAGAAAAACTGAAAAAAGGGAAAAATGGGAAAAATGAAAAAATTAAAAAAAAATGAAAAAAAAAATGAAAAAAAAGAAAAAAGTGAAAAAATGAAAAAAATGGAAAAATGAAAACAGGAAAAAAATGAAAAAATGAAATAAATGAAAAAAATGAAAAATGAAAACAAAATGGAAAAAATGAAAAAATGAAAACAAAATGAAAAAAATGAATCAATGAAACAAAGAAAAAAGTGAAAAAATGAAAAAATGAAAAAAATGAAAAAATGAAAAAAAATGAAAAAATGAAAAAAATGAAAAAATGAAAAAAATGAAAAAAATGAAACTGAAAAAAATGAATAAAGAAAAAAATAAAAAAATGAAAACAAAATTGAAAAAATTAAAACAAAATTGAAAAAATGAATTTATGAAAAAAGTGAAAAAATGAAAAAAAATGAAAAATGAAAATGATGAAAAAAATGAAAAAAATGAAAAAATGAAAAAAATAAAACAATGAAAAAAAATGAAAAAAAAAAAAGTGAAAAAATGAAAAAAATGAAATAAATGAAAAAAATGAAAAAAAATGAAAGAAAATGAAAAAAATGAAAAAATGAAAACAAAATGGAAAAAAATGAATCAATGAAAAAAAAAAAAAGTGAAAAAATGAAAAAATGAAAAAAATGAAAAAAATGAAAAAATGAAAAAAAATGAAAAAATGAAAAAAAAAAAAAAAAAATGAAAAAAATGAAAAAATGAAAAAAATGTAAAAATGAAATAATGAAAAAATGAAAAAAAATGAAAAAAATGAAAAAATGAAAAAAATGAAAAAATGAAAACAAAATGGAAAAAATGAAAAAATGAAAACAAAATGAAAAAAATGAATCAAATGAAAAAAAGGTGAAAAAATGAAAAAAATGAAAAAAATGAAAAAATGAAAAAAATGAAAAAATGAAAAAATGAAAACAAAATGAAATAAATGAAAAAAATTGAAATAAAATGGAAAAAATGAAAAAATGAAAACAAAATGGAAAAAATGAATCAATGAAAAAAAAAGAAAAAAGTGAAAAAATAAAAAAATGAAAAAAATGAAAAAATGAAAAAAATGAAAAAAATGAAAAAAATGAAAAAATGAAAAAAATGAAAAAATGAAAAAAATGTAAAAATGAAATAATGAAAAAATGAAAAAATGAAAAAAATGAAAAAATGAAATAAATGAAAAAAATGAAAAAATGAAAAAATGAAAAAAATGAATCAATGAAATAAATGAAAAAAATGAAAAAAATGAAAAAATGAAATAAAATGGAAAAAATGAAAAAATGAAAACAAAATGGAAAAAAATGAAAAAATGAAAAAATGAAAAAAATGAAAAATTGAAAAAAATGAAAAAATGAAAAAAATGAAAAAAATGAAAAATGAAAAAAATGAAAAAATGAAAAAAAATGAAAAAATGAAAAAATGAAAAAATGAAAAATATGAAAAAATGAAAAAATGAAAAAAAATGAAAAAATGAAAACAAAATGGAAAAAATGAAAAAATGAATCAATGAAAAAAAAGTGAAAAAATGAAAAAATGAAAAAAATGAAAAAATGAAAAAAATGAAAAAATGAAAAAATGAAAAAAAGTGAAAAAATGAAAAAATGAAAAAAATGAAAAAATGAAAAAAATGAAAAAAATGAAAAAATGAAATAAAATGGAAAAAATGAAAAAATGAAAACAAAATGGAAAAAATGAATCAATGAAAAAAAGAAAAAAGTGAAAAAATGAAAAAATGAAAAAAATGAAAAAATGAAAAATTGAAAAAAAATGAAAAAATGCAAAAAAAAATGAAAAAATGAAAATAATGAAAAAAATGAATCAATGAAAAAAAAATTAATAAATGAAAAAAATGAAAAAAAGTGAAAAAATGAAAAAAAAAGAAAGAAATGAAAAAAATGAAAAAAATGAAAAAATGAAAATAAAATGGAAAAAATGAAAAAATGAAAACAAAATGAAAAAAATGAAAAAAATGAAATAAAATGGACAAAAATGAAAAAATGAAAACAAAATGGAAAAAATGAATCAATGAAAAAAAAAGAAAAAAGTGAAAAAATGAAAAAATGAAAAAAATGAAAAAAATGAAAAAATTGAAAAAAATGAAAAAAATGAAAAATATGAAAAAATGAAATGAAAAAAAATGAAAAAATGAAAACAAAAATGGAAAAAAATGAAAAAATGAAAAAAATGAATCAATGAAAAAAAAAGTGAAAAAATGAAAAAATGAAAGAAAAAATAAAAAAAATGAAAAAAATGAAAAAAATGAAAAAAATAAAAAATGAAAAAAAATTGAAAAAAATGAAAAAAATGAAAAAAAATTAAAAAAATTGAAAAAATGAAAAAAAATGAAAAAAAAAAAAATGAAAAAATGAAAAGATGAAAGTATGAATGGATGAATGGATGAAAGGATGAATGGATGAAAGGATGAATAGATCAAAGGATGAAAGGATGAATAGATCAAAGGATGAATAAATGAAAGGATGAATGAATGAAAGGATGAATGAATGAAATAATGAATGGATGAAAAGATGAAAGGATGAATGGATGAATGAATGAAAGGATGAATGGATGGATGAATGAATGAAAGGATGAAAAGATGAATGGATGAAAGGATAAAAAGATGAAAGGATGAATGGATGAAAGGATGAAAGGATGAAAAAGATGAATGGATGAAAAGATAAAAAGATGAAAAGGATTAAAAGGATGAATGGATGAAAGGATGAATGGATGAATAGATGAAAGGATGAATGGAATGAATGAATGAAGAGGATGAATGAATGAAAGGATGGATGGATGAAATAATGAATGATGAAAAGATGAAAAGATGAATGGATGAATGAATGAAAGGATGAAAGGATGAATGGATGGATGAATGAATGAAAGGATGAATGGATGAAAAGATAAATGGATGAAAGGATGAATGGATGAATAGATGAAAGGATGAAAAAATGAATGGATGAAAGGATGAATGAATGAAAGGATGAATGGATGAAACAATAAATGGATGAAAGGATGAAAGGATGAATGGATGAAACAATAAATGGATGAAAGGATGAAAGGATGAATGGATGAATGGATGAATAGATGAATGGATGAAAGAATGATTGGATGAATGGATGAATGGATGAAAAAATGAATAGATAGATGGATGAAAGGATGAATGGATGGATTGATGAAAGGATGAATAGATGAAAGGATGAAAGGATGAATGGATAAATGAGTGAAAAGATGATTGGATGAATGGATGAATGGATGAATGGATGGATGGATGAATGGATGGATGGATGAATGAATGGATGAAAGGATGAATGGATGAAAAGATGAATGGATGAAAGGATGAATGGATGAAAGGATGAATGGATAAAAGGATGAATGGATGAAAGGATGAATGGATGAAAGGATGAATGGATGAAAGGATGAATGGATGAAAAAATGAAAAAATGAAAGGATGAAAGGATGAATGGATGAAAGAAAGAATAGATGACAGAAAGAATAGATGAAAAGATGAATGGATGAAAGGATGAATTAATGAAAGGATGAATGGATGAATGGATGAAAGGATGAATGGATGAATGAATGAAAGGATGAATCAATGAATGAATGAAAGGATGCATGGATGAAAAGATAAAAGGATGAATAAATGAATGGATGAATGGATGAATGGATGAAAGAATGAATGGATGAAAGGATGAATGGATGAATGGATGAAAGGATGAATTAATGAAAGGATGAAAGGATGAAAGGATGAATGGATGAAATGATGAATGGATGAAAAAATGAAAAATGAAAGGATGAAAGGATGAATGGATGAAAGAAAGAATAGATGACAGAAAGAATAGATGAAAAGATGAATGGATGAAAGGATGAATAGATGAATGGATGAAAAAATAAAAGGATGAAAGGATAAATGGATAAATGGGTGAAAGGGTGATTGGATTAATGGATGAAAGGATGAATGGATGAAATGATGAATGGATGAAAAAATGAAAAAATGAAAGAATGAAAGGATGAATGGATAAAAGAAAGAATAGATGACAGAAAGAATAGATGAAAAAATGAATGGATGAAAGGATGAATAGATGAATGGATGAAAAAATAAAAGGATGAAAGGATAAATGGATAAATGGGTGAAAGGGTGATTGGATGAATGGATGAAAGAATGAATGGATTAATAAATGAATGGATGAAAGGATGAAAAGATGAATGGATTGATGATAGGATGAATAGATGAATGTATGAATGGATGAATGGATGAATGGAAGAAAAGATGAATGGATGAAACGGTAAAAGGATGAAAGGATGAATGAATGAAAAGATGAATAGATAAAAGGATGAATGGATGAATGAATGAATGAATGGATAAAAGGATGAATGGATGAATAGATCATTGGATGAAAGGATGAATGGATGCATAGATGAACAGATGAATAGATGAATGGATGAATAGATGAATGGATGAATGGATGAATGGATGAATAGATGAATGAATGGATAGATGAATGGATGAATAGATGAATGGATGAATAGATGAATGGATGAATAGATGAATGGATGAATAGATGAATGGATGAATAGATGAATGGATGAATAGATGAATGGATGAATAGATGAATGGATGAATAGATGAATGGATGAATAGATGAATGGATGAATAGATGAATGGATGAATAGATGAATAGATGAATAGATGAATGGATGAATAGATGAATGTATAAATAGATGAATGGATGAAAAGATGAATAGATGAAAGGATAAAAAGATGAATGGATGAAAAGATGAATGGATGAAAAGATAAATGAATGAAAGGATGAAAAGATGAATGGATGAAAGGATGAAAAGATGAAAGGATAAAAAGATGAAAGGATGAAAAGATGAAAGGATGAAAAGATGAATGAATGAAAAGATGAATGGATAAAAAGATGAATGGATGAAAGGATAAAACGATGAAAAGATAAATGGATGAAAAGATGAATGGATGAAAGGATGAATGGATGAAAAGATGAATGGATGAAAAGATAAAAAGATGAATGGATGAAAAAATGAATGGATGAAAAGATGAATGAATGAAAAGGTGAAAAGATGAATAAATGAAAAGATAAAAAGATGAATGGATGAAAAAATGAATGGATGAAAAGATGAATGAATGAAAAGATGAATGGATGAAAAGATGAATGGATGAAAAAATGAATGGATGAAAGGATAAAAAGATGAATGGATGAAAAGATGAATGGTGAAAGGATGAATGGATGAAAGGATGAATGGATGAAAAGATGAATGGATGAAAGGATGAATGGATGAAAAGATGAATGAATGAAAAGATGAATGAATGAAAGAATAAATGGATGAAAAGATGAATAGATAAAAAGATGAATGGATGAAATCCTGAAAAGATAAAAGGATGAATGGATGAAAAGATGAATGGATGAAAAGATGAATGGATAAAAAGATGAATGGATGAAAGGATGAAAGGATGAAAAGACGAATGGATGAAAAGATAAATGGATGAATGGATGAAAGGATGAATGGATGAAAAAATGAATGGATGAAAGGATAAAAAGATGAATGGATGAAAGAATGAATGGATGAAAAGATGAAAGGATGAAAGGATGAAAGGATGAAAAGATGAAAAGATGAAAAGATGAATAGATGAAAAGATGAATGGAAGAAAGGATGAAAAGATGAAAGGATGAAAAGATGAAAGGATAAAAAGATGAAAGGATGAAAAGATGAAAGGATGAAAGGATGAAAAGATGAAAGGATGAAAAGATGAAAGGATGAAAAGATGAAAGGATGAAAAGATGAAAGGATGAAAAGATGAATAGATAAAAAGATGAATGGATGAAAGGATGAAAAGATAAAAGAATGAATGAATGAAAGGATGAAAAGATGAATGGATGAAAAGATAAATGGTTGAGAGGATGAAAAGATGAATGAATGAAAAGATGAAAAGATGAAAAGATGAAAAGATGAAAAGATGAAAGGATGAATGGATGAGAGGATGAAAAGATGAAAAGATGAAAGGATAAATAGATGAAAGGATGAATGGATGAAAGGTTGAACGAATGAAAGAATGAAAAGATGAAAGGTTAAATGGATGAAAGGATGAATGAATGAAAGGATGAATGGATGAAAGGATGAATGGATAAAAGGATGAATGGATTAATAGATGAAAAGATGAATGGATGAAAGGATGAAAGGATTAATAGATGAAAGGATTAATAGATGAAAGGATGAAAAGATGAAAGGATAATTGGCTAAATAGATGAATGGATGAATAGATGAATGGTTGAATAGATGATTGGATGGATAGATGAATGGATGAATAGATGAATGGATAAATAGATGAATGAATGAAAGGATGAAAGAATGAAAGGATGAAAGAATGAAAGAACGAAAAGATGAAAGGATGAATGGATAAATAGATGAATGGATGAAAGAAAGAATAGATGGAAAGATGAATGGATGAAAGGATGAATGGATGGAAAAAATAGATGAAAAGATGAATGGATGAAAGGATGAATGGATGAATGGATGAAAGGATGAAAAGATTAATGGATGAATGAATGAAAGGATGAAAAGATGAATAGATGAAAGGATGAAAAGATGAATGGATGAATAGATGAAAAGATGAAAAGATGAATGGATGAATGGATGAAAGGATGAAAAAATGAATGGATGAATGGATGAAAGGATGAAAAAATGAATGGATGAATGGATGAAAGGATGAAAAAATGAATGGATGAATGGATGAAAGAATGAAAAGGTGAATAGATGAAAGAATAAATGGATGAATGGATGAAAGAATGAAAAAATAAAAGGATGAATGGATGAATGAATGAAAGGATGAAAAGATGAAAAGTTGAATGGATGAAAAGATGAAAAGATAAATGGATGAATGGATGAAAGGATGAATGAATGAATGAATGAATGGATGAATGAATAAAAGGATGAAAAGATGAATGGATGAATGGATGAAAGGATGAAAATATGAATGGATGAATGGATGAAAAGATGAAAGGATGAAAAGATGAAAGGATAAAAAGATGAAAGAATGAAAAGATGAAAGGATGAAAAGATGAAAGGATAAAAAGGTGAATGGATGAAAAGATGAATGTATGAATGGATGAAAAGATGAAAGGATGAATGGATGAATGGATGAAAAGATGAAAGGATGAAAGAATGAAAGGATGAAAAGGTGAAAGAATGAAAAGATGAAAAAATGAAAAGATGAAAAAATGAAAGGATGAAAAGATGAAAGAATGAAAAGATGAAAGAATGAAAAGATGAAAGAATGAAAAGATGAAAGAATGAAAGGATGAACAGATGAAAGAATGAAAGAATGAAAAGATGAAAGAATGAAAGGATGAACAGATGAAAGAATGAAAGAATGAAAAAATGAATGGATGAAAAGATGAAAAAAATGAAAGGATGAATGGATGAAAAGATGAATGGATGAAAAAATGAAAAGATTAATGGATGAAAGGATGAAAGGATGATTGGATGAATGGATGAATGGATGAAAGAATGAAAGAATGAAAGAATGAATGGATAAAAGGATAAAAGGATGAATAGATGCAAAGATGAATGGATGAAAAGATGAATGGATAAAAGCCTGGATGGATGAAAGGATGAATAGATAAAAGGATGAATGGATGAATGGATGAATTAATGAATAGATGAATGGATAAAAGGATGAAAGGATAAATGGATGAATAGATGAAAGGATGAAAGGATGAATGGATAAAAAGATGAAAGGATGAATGGATGAATGGATGAATGAATAAAAGGATGACAGGATGAATGGATAAATGGATGAAGGAATGAAAGGATGAATGGATGAAAGGATGACAGGATGAATGGATGAATGAATAAAAAAATGAATGGATGATTGAATAAATGGATGAATGGATAAGTGGATGAAAGGATGATAGGATAAAAAAGGTCACCAGACTTTTAGTTAAAAAAAAGTTAAAAAAGGTCACTGGACTTTTAGTTAAAAAAAGTTAAAATGTCACTGGACTTTTAGTTAAAAAAAAGTTAAAAAAGTCACCGGACTTTTAGTTAAAAAAAAGGTCACCGGACTTTTAGTTAAAAAAAGTTAAAATAAAAGGTCACCGGACTTTTAGCTAAAAAAAAAGTTAAAAAAGGTCACTGGACTTTTAGTTAAAAAAAGGTCACTGGACTTTTAGTTAAAAAAAGTTTAAAAAAAGGTCACTGGACTTTTAGTTAAAAAAAAGTTAAAAAAGGTCACTGGACTTTTAGTTAAAAAGTGTGTAAAAAGAGGTCACCAGACTTTTAGTTAAAAAAGTTTAAAAAAAGTCACCGGACTTTTAGTTAAAAGTTTAAAAAGGTCACCAGACTTTTTGTTAAAAAAAAGGTCACCGAACTTTTAGTTAAAAAAGGTCACCAGATGTTTAGTTAAAAAAAAGTTAAAAAAAAAGGTCACAGGACTTTTAGTTAAAAAAAGTTTAAAAAAAGGTCACTGGACTTTTAGTTAAAAAAAGTTAAATAGTCACCGGACTTTTAGTTACAAAAAAGGCCCCCGTACTTTTAGTTAAAAAAAAAGGTCACCAGACTATTAGTTAAAAAAGGTCACCGGACTTTTAGTTAAAAAAAAATTAAAAAAGGTCACTGGACTTTTAGTTAAAAAAAAGTCACCGGACTTTAGTTAAAAAAAGTTCAAAAAGTCACCAGACTTTTAGTTAAAAAAAAAGTAAAAAAAGGTCATCGGACTTTTAGTTGAAAAAGAGTAAAGGTCTAATGGGTTGAGAGTTTAAATTGAGCTAACAGGGACCGAGATTGGACTTGTACTTTTGGAAACACAAACCATAAGGTCGCGCCCAGAAGCACAAATGTAACGTCCCAACTGGACCGTTACAATACCCGGGTAATTTAAAACCAAACTTACCCGCTTCCAGGCTCCTTACGGGGACGGGACCACACTTGTAGCTGCCTCTCACGGTTAACCCTGGGTAGTGTCGGCTTTACCGGAGCCTCCCTCAACGGACACGACGATAAACCATGCTGCCATGCCGAGAATATCGTGGTAGAACTCCAGTTCTACCGCGAGCCGACACGAGTTACCTGCCGAAATAGGACGGTGAAAGACGGTGGCATTGTCCCCAACCGGATAACCCACCCTCCCACAGTAACACCCCAAAATGACAGACACAACACAGTAAAGATAAATAAAATGTTTTTAATTACACTTAGAAATAGCAGTGATCTTATATACACAACTTGGCTGGTAAGTGAAGTAGTAAGTAACCTAGCTGTGTAAGTGCACACAGCCGCTATGTATAAAAGTCCATGTTTCAGTATACTCTGCATCCATTCTGATATGGGAACTATGAAGTCAATCTAACTCATACTATGCTCCATTAGCTAAGCACACCAAAATTTATAACTCTTCTCTGTTTATTTCATTTCCCATCATCATATGCAATACATGAGTAATCAACAATCTACATTTGTCTCACCTCTCTCTTCTATTCCTTTCCAGCATCATCAACAGAATACCACAGAGAACGACCCCCGTCCCACCATTTCGACTTACGTTGTATTACATACTCCCTCAGTTAACAGTGCTATCTGCCCTACCTAACAAAGAATAAATGTCAGCCCCATAACAACACCTCTACATTGTTACATTTCATGAAGGTGCGCAGTAAAATAAGCTATTTCATCACCACTGCTAACAAAAGAAATGCCCATCCTATGCATAAACACGCAAAAGACAACTGAAAAAAAAACACGAAAACTAAGAGAAAAAAAAAAAAACTAAGACAAAAAAACCAAAGAAGAGGTGTGGGGGGCGGAATCACGTTTATCCAGGTTTAGAAATATCGGATATTTTTCATATACCTGTATATATCATTTATTCCATATACATAAAAAATAGTTTACGCATTTCCCCACCATTATTCACCAATACACTCACACTCAAATTCACTTTTCGATCCACTTTAAAGTCCACCTGTTATGGATACTTCGAATCATCATGTCCGAACCAGAGAATGATATATTATTTTTTTTTACCGTCTTAAATTCTTAATGTATGGAAAATTTTAAAAGTACCTGTATGTTAAAATTATCAACAACATTTACAAAACATTTAACACAGTAAATTGAATTCCTTCAAGAAAATTCCAAAAATGCAAAACAACCCAATAGATAGCATAACATTCTCTGTCTGTTGTAGACCATTTTTGTTGCTGTGACTGCAAAGCAGTAGATGCATATGCTGCCACCCACTCCTGTTTCCCATGTAGTTGACAAAGAATAGCACCAACTACCACAGAACTGCTATCAGTTTTTAATATCATAGGCAAATCAGGGCTAATATGCACTAAGACCGGGTACGAAACTAAAGCTGACTTAATATTTTGAAATTCTTTTTCATGCAACTCCGTATAATTCCACTTAATTTCTTTCTTTGTTAAGCACCTTAAATGCATGGTATGTTGAGCAAAGGCTTGGATAAAATGCCTACAATATGTGCAACTCCAAGGAATTGTCTTATTTCTCTAACATTTTTGGGAGAATTCCAAGCAGAAACAGCTTCAATGTTTTTAGAACAAGGGGTAATATGACTCCCTGATATAATGTGGCCTAAATAAGTTATAGATTGTTGGAAAAATTTAGACTTTTTGATGGAAATTACTAACCCAGCCCGAGCTAAGCGATCCATTACAAGAGAAACATCTCTAATATGTTGTTCAAATGATTATGAATAAATAGCCAAATCATCTTGAAATACCACTAGACCTTTTCCGCATAAATCTGAAAATAGAAAATGCATAGCTTGTTGCATAGATTGAGCAGATATAGATAAGCCAAATGGTAAAAAATTAAATGAATATTGCCCTTCAGGAGTAACAAATGCAGTTTTTGGTTTATCAATCTTTCTAAGAGGTAACTGAAGATATGCTGTTTCCAAGTCAAGAGTAGTAAAGACCTTTGACCTTTTTATCTCCTGGAAAAGATCTTCAGGTCTTGGAAGAGGAAAATTTTGATGTGTGATACAAGTATTTAATTTTTGGTAAGCCCCACAAACTATTCTTTAAAGCTCCATCAGGCTGAGTTTGGGTTACAATAACTACCGGACTAGCCCAAGGTCAGTTAGAATGGGATATTATACCCTTCTCTAACCAGTTTTGACATTGCTTTCTTAGAATCAATCTTTTCTGCTCACTCACATTATAAGGAGGTGACCACACAGGAATAGAATCTCCTGTGTCAATTACAACTTCAGGCAACTTACTATCATAATGCTTTGAATTAATGATATCTCTGTAAGTTGACAAACAATGTAATAATTCTGTAGGGTATATACTATCTTTTAACCAATTTAAGTGAATATACCTCTCAGGCCTAATGGGAATATCTTCCATGTCTACATTGTTAACTTGTAAGTCATCAGGTAGAAGCTCAAACTGATATTCAGAAAAATTCTGAAAGTGTAATAAATGATCTATACCTTCAACATAATCATTGACTAACTTTAGTTGAGAATATAGGTGTTTCTTATCTAAACTAATCTGGACAAAATTTAACTCAGGATCATCCAGAGTAACATCTACATTCGAGTGTGTTAGCTAAAAGCGTACCCTTACACACCTAAAACATTACTAACCATAGGAACTCTAGTCTCAGGAATATTATTTAAATGGTTTAATTAAAATTTCAGTTCAAACTCTCCTGAAATGAGATCCAGTTTAGAAAAAAAAACTGTGGATGAAATCCAAACCTAAAAGTAAATCTATAGAGCCTGAATCCACTATAAAGAAATTCCAAGAAAAAGGTAATTCAGCTATTTTAGCTTGAAGAGTACCAATACCCCTAATTTGAAAATTGCTACCATCCAAAAATTTAGGTTGTAAACAGGAATTAGTAACTCCTGTCAACTTTGATGAAAACTTTGAATTAATGAAATATCACTACCTGAGTCAATCAAAGCTTTAACAATAACATTACCTGAAAGAACTACTGGAACTAAGATTCTCCTTTTAATAAACTGATTTAATGTAGAAGGATTATAATTTTGAGAGACAGTACCTTCTTTTACCGAAATATCACCACTCTCAAATGGCCGGCAGGTCTCCGGCCATTCGAGAGTGGTGATATTTCGGTTCCGTAACCATTCTTAGTAAGGTTATTGGAGGAAACTGTGGCATTTTCTTGCTGGAATACTAAACTAATGCTATGAAATCGATGTTTTATGGCAGTACATACCCTCATAACAATGTCTGATAATCACTGATAATTGTTAAGGTTGAAATACAGGCTGAGCCTGCTTTTCAAAAACTAAGCTGCTCGTTCCAAAAGCACTAAATGTTCCCCATATTATTATTCTCCCCAACTGCCAAAATTTTGTTTAGGTCTTTGAGGTTGAATTTTTTCGGCTGGTGGTGGGAGCCTGACAATATACCGTTATATTACGAAGTGTTTAGCACTTTTGGAATGAGAATTTTCCCCTTTATTTCAACTAAAACAAATATCAGTGATTATTAGACAATGTTATGAGGGTGTCTACCGATATAAAATGTCGATTCCATAGCATTAGCTTAGTATTCCAGCAAATAAATGCCCCAGTTCCCTCAATTAACCTACCGAAGAAATGGTTACGGAACCAAAATATCACTATCGAATAGCCGGCGTGTCCCTCAGACTTAAATCCTGTAGAAAACTTTTGGGACATCATTGTACGTGATGATTAAGCAGATTGCCATGATTATACTACAACTAGAAAGAAAGCTCGTCTTCGACGGGCGTGATAGTCTCACATAATATCTCAGATTGAGAAAATTTCACGATACACAACATTTCGAGTAAATACTTTGCTTGATCCTGGTATAAGTCTGCCTTGTATTGAAGTGTCAATAATTTTTACTTTAACATCTTCATGTCGTTTTACTCGGGAAAATGCAACATAAAGTTGGCCATGACCAAATACAGGTTTGGGAAGGTATATTCCTACCTTTTCTAAAGTTTGCCCTTGTGACTTATTAATAGTCATAGCAAATGCTAATTTAACAGGAAACTGTCTTCGACAGAGTATAAGAGGATTGTCACATTGAGAAGGCGTAAGGTCAATTCTGGGTATAAAAACTTGATGATCCTTATTTGACCCAGTAAGAATGTTTGCAATAATAAAGTTTTCTTTTAGTCGCTTAATAATGAGCCTAGTTCCATTGCAGAGGCCATGCTTTGTGTTTAAATTTCGTAAGAGCATGATAATTGCACCAACTTTAAATTTCAGCTCGTGAGGTGGCATTCCTGACGGGTTTAAAGTATTTAAATACTCTACAGGGTAATTTATTGCCTCTTCTTCATCATCACACACCAAAGAATCAACACTTAAATAGTTCCTAACAGATCCTTCCAATAACTCCAGAATTTGATTGTTAATGTCTTTAACATTGTCATTTGTAGGGCATAAAATTGCATGGTTAGCAAGTTGAGGAACATGGTCAACAGTGATACTGCTTCCAAAAATATCTTTTATCAAATCATCTGACAAAAATTCTGCTGGAATCTCAATGGTATCTTCATCGAGACCATCTGGAGATGGAAGTTTGCCATTCCCCAGCATTAAAAGCCACTCACTGTAATGAGGGTCAATAGATCTAGCATTGTGGGTTAACTTCAAAGTTTTAAAGTAAGGCCAGATGGGGCTATACTTTATGCTAGACTGAACAATGGTGGAACGATACCCATGTGGGACGACAGGCAGGCACTGCTTAAAATCACCACCCAAAAGAATAACTTTCCCACACATAACAATATCGTTGTGCATTATTTCTTTAAAAAGTTTGTCTACAGCATTTAGAGCATGATGAGATGCCATCGTTGACTCATCCCAGATAAACAACACCTTTGCCTGTCGAATTGCATCAGCCTCTGAAGAAGTCTGTTTGATATTCGACACAGACGTTTCCAACAATGGCACGGGCAGCTTAAATTGTGAATGGTACGTCCGTCCTCCTTTGAGCAGGTTTGCAGCTATTCCAGTTGAAGCTACTGGGAGTGCAGTTTCTCCTCGCCCTCGGATTATGCTCAAGATGGTGTTGTAGACATGCATTTTTCCACTTCCAGCCGGTCCCTCCAAAAAAAACACTTGCTTTGCAAAATGTTATCACAATATGCTGCCATGATATCATCATATGCTTGGCGTTGAGCTGGGTTTAAAGTTTCTAAAAGTTCTGCACCTAGCCGTTCTTCTTCATCTATTTGAAAAGGATATTGTGGACTGTTTTGGATTAAAAAAATTACAATTGGTTTCTCTATATTAAAATAAAAGTTGCACATATGCTGGTGACATACGTACCCAATGAGAACATTTGGTGGAGTTGGAAGACCATAGTCACAGCAAAGCTTCCCATGAAGGTTCAAAACACCTTGTACTTCATGCAATGCAAGATTTTCGCAAGATGTGCAATTGGCCACATGTTCGTTATGACATCTACTGAAGTCTTCTACCATTGCTTTTTTGTGATTATTCCATAGTTGCAGAGGATTAGAGAGATTCCCAAGAACACAAATGAAGGCAAACAGCTGTCTTAGTTGGTATGGCATATTTTCGACTGTTGCTTCCATTAATGTAACATGCCAGACTTCATCTGTTGCAAGCAAACCTCTTGCATTTGCTGCTTTTTTGAAGGTGTCATATGTTTGTCCATTAAAAGTATAGATATCTGCAAAGCACTTAGGCCCACGCACATGAAGAAGCAACAAACGAAGATAATATCGCTCAGAGTCTTTTACACTTACAGAATACATTCTTCCAATGACATTTGCAGCACCACGTTGTCTTCTTTTCCACTCACAGGCATCTGGCTGTTTAGGCTTGTGAAACACATAATGTTCTGGTATTTGGCCATAAAGATATTGATTGGCTGTAGGATCATTTTCATTCAACTGAAATCATGCAGTCAAGGTAGTATTTCTAGCTGCTGCATGGGCAAGTGCATTGTGCTCATCACCTTCTTGAAATGTAACATTTTGTCCATGTGGCAAGTGCACAGCTAAGCGAATGATGGTATGTGACTGTTAGTGCATTTTGAACCCGAACAATCGCCATGTAGCTTCTGGAGCACTAATGTATCTGGAATCCATAAAAGAACGTGCTTCATCATGAATGATAATGTTTGTTTCCTGAATGACAATGTTGGCACAGTCATGCCCTTTGTATACATATTTGTAAAGGTACTTGACACTTTTAATGGTACCGCACACTTCTACATTGATATGGCAGTTGAACTTTAAACTTAAGTATGGGTTGTATGGAACAATCCATTGATTGTCAAAAAATTTGTTACGAACATCATATGCCTTGTTGTCTTTTCTTCTACGATACAATGGGTAGCCATTGACTTGAACCAAGGTTTCCTCCTGGTATTCTTTTGGAAAAGATTTTGAACATTCTCCATTTTCCATGCAAAGAGCATTTTCATTAAGTTTACCACATGGACCATGCACCATATTCTTGAGAACTATATCATGTAATCGAGGATTTATGGAACGATCTGGGATTTCAACACACAATTTTATCAATCATTTCTTGTGTGGTTGGTTTGTCCTCTTTCGTCAATATGATTAGAATATGTGCATGAGGTAATCCTCGTTTTTGAAACTAAAGTGCCTTGTACTTTGGCAATGACAGTGCCCAAAATGCGCTTGTGCTTAATGTCATGACTAAGTTCTTTTAGTTTTATGTTAAAAACTCTTGAAACCAAATCAGGACGATGTTCAACTTTTTGCCACGGTTCCAGATTGTCAGTAATCTCTTTCCACTTCGGATTACACGTCATTATAACAAACAGATCCGGTTTTCCAAATTTTCGGACAATAGCCATAGCATCCTGGTAATGTTGGTGCATATTTCTTGGACTACCAAGAAATGATGATGGTAAAATGACTGTTTTTCCTGGCTGAAGACCCTGTGCAGCTGCATTAGAGTTAATATGGTCCATTAAGCCACTGTACAGCTCTGTTCTCAGATTCACTTGGTTTAGCCGTATGTAGTTTAGACGGTTTCCTTCAGTTTTTACATAGGCATCAACTACAAACTGTTGTGTTAATTTTCCAGCATTTAAAAGAGGATTGAAGTGATCACGAATGGCAAGTCTATATCCATAATACTCCATTTGAGTAACACGCTGTCGATTTTCAGTTTTATTATTTCTAGGCAAGTCCTTATGCCAACCATCATCTCCATGTGGAAAAAGAATTGGATATGTCATAGGTTCAGTTTTGGGATTTAACACATTCAATCTCTGTGTTTTTGTTGCATTTGGATTGGTTGGATCTGGCCTCAAGTGAATCAAAATGTCTCTTTCAAGAGGAGGTTCTCCATCAACATTTTGAAACACAACAGCAACTTCATTTATTTTTGGATCATTGTATCGTCTGGGGTCACTTTTGATATCATTTCGAATAGCCATCATGACAGTAGATGGTTGCCTACCATTTTGTATTTCTTCTTGTTCTACTTGGTAAAGCATCTGGTAGGCAGCAGCGAACGGGTTATTACTTGACATGTAATTGCCCAACTCATACATCAAATGATCCAGACATGCAGAATTTGCCAACATTGACATGCGTTCCTCCAGTGCTTGTTTTGCATCCAAAATATACAACTGTTCATACTTTCTTCCTTGACCATCTGGCGGATGGAGTGTTCCAGCACGATGGTAAATTTGTCCATGAATACGGAAGCAGTATGGGCCATTTCCTGGTGGCATACTTGTTTGAGCACCCATAGAAGCAAATGCTACAGCACTGTTATAAGATCGGATGTTTTCAATAAAATTTCTTGAAATGTTATCATTTCCAGTTAATAAACGGATGAATTCATCAGGATATGCTGAAAATGGTTTTAAAGTGACTTTTCCTTTTTGGCAACAATAGCTAAATTTACCATCTAAAGGTCTTTCTGGTAGAAAGTTTTTGGATTGACAGTACTGACAAATGATATCCATTGGGCCACATCTGTGCTCTAGAATAGCATCTTCATAAATCATTTCCTGAACAGCAATATTGTGTGTTTGAGCAACACTTATGTTTGCTCGATTTTTTTGTCGGAGTGCTTTTTGGTCTGGAGTGTAATTTGCAAGTGAAGTTCTTTGTGCAAGAGCATGCTTATGACAGAATTGAACATGCTGTACTGGTGTTTGAATTTTTAGGGCCATGGCATGAGAAGCAGCATTTCGGTGATGTCGAACTTGAGATTGCTCTGGTGTTTCATTTGCCACTGCTCTGGCGTGAGAAGCAGCATTTTGTTGACGTCGAACTTGAGATTGCTCTGGTGTTTCATTTGCCACTACTCTGGCATAAGAAGCAGCATTTTATTGACGTCGAACTTGAGATTGCTCTGGTGTTTCATTTGCCACTGCTCTGGCATGAGAAGCAGCATTTCGGTGATGTCGAACTTGAGATTGCTCTGGTGTTTCATTTGCCACTGCTCTGGCATAAGAAGCAGCATTTCGTTGACGTCGAACTTGAGATTGCTCTGGTGTTTCATTTGCCACTGCTCTGGCATGAGAAGCAGCATTTCGGTGATCTCGAACTTGAGATTGCTCTGGTGTTTCATTTGCCACTGCTCTGGCATGAGAAGCAGCATTTCGGTGATGTCGAACTTGAGATTGCACTGGTGTTTCATTTGCCACTGCTCTGGCATGAGAAGCAGCATTAAGATACTGTTCATTGTCTGTTCTTGTTGCTTGATAGGCTGCTGCAGATGCTAGTCGAAGAGAATGCTGCTCTTCAAATCCTTGAGCACGATGTGCACACATTCTTTTAGCATTTTGAGCTCTCTGTGAGGTGCCATTTAGATTTCGTTTCCTTCGCATTTTGCTGTTTTTTAAAATTAAAATCAGGGTTTATAAAAATGTTCACTTATTTAAAATCAGGGTTTATAAAAATGTTCAGTTTTTATTTAAAATCAGGGTTTATAAAAATGTTCAGTTTTTATTTAAAATCAGGGTTTATAAAAATGTTCAGTTTTTATTTAAAATCAGGGTTTATAAAAATGTTCAGTTTTTACTTAAATCAGAAATATTCATAAATATTCAACAAAATGCAATATGTAAAAACTATTGGAAACTAACAGTAATCAATTTTCATTTAATAAAAATTTAGAAGGCTTCCTTACTTGATGAATTTAAATATTTGGGGGAAAAGTGCTAAATAATTTTGTAGTAAACGAAAAGGGACACTCGTACTCTCTGTCCCACATAATTTCACCACTGCAGTCATGAGCGTGAAAGCATTATAAAACAGTTATTAAATGAATAGTTTCTTAAGCAGTGAAAGTATTTCAATGGTAATTTAAACCAATAAACCCTGATTAAAATTTATAAAATAAAAAACAATGTTCATTAAAACAAATACAAACCATAAATAATTAGGTAGTAATGTAATCCAGATGTGTATTTAAGGTGCTGCACACATTGTGAAAAACACAAGTGTAATTGTAGATAGCTCAAAATTATGTTGTTTTCTTATCACAAAGAATGAATTTTGAAATACAAAATTTGCAATTTTCAAGATCAAAGGTGACCTCATTGTAACCCACATGGGTTAATTTATTCATTGATCAAAAGTATGATGCAATTATTCATGCTTTCCTGGCTGCCAACTTTTTTTGTTCAGGGTTTTGTTTGAAATTTGATGATTTTTCACAAAAATACGATAAACGAAACAAAATTGAAAATTCTAATGTAGCCTACCAAAAAGGCCATCTAAAGATGTGTATACTGGTTAATTTTCATGATTCTAGAGTGTGTAGTTTCTGAGAACATTCGTGCACAAAGGGAGGGAGGGAGTGAGGAGGCAAATTATGATATTAGATATCAAAGCTTAAAAGAACCATTTAGCTGCTTCGGGGCAGAATTTCAGCAAATATGTTTATAAATCTAGTTTAAAGTATGTAGAAAAGAATGTTTTAAGTTCTAAAACATCAGGACAGTCATATACCTTGTTAATTTTAATGGTACTGTTGTGTTCAGAATGTTATTTTGTCACAATAATTAATAAAAGTGAAAAGTTCATTAGTGCGTCTATAATTATGAAACGGTCATTTTCCAGTTTTTAATTTTAATTTTTACCTTTTTAAGAAAAATAAGTTTTGCTTAGCAGAAAGTTTATAATATAAGATGGTCTCTTTATGTTGAAAATTTCAGGCGAATCCATCAAGTGTAAGTCGAGATATAACAAAATTTTGGGGTGCATCTATATATATGAAATGCACTGTATAACATTTCTGCAAAAAAACATCTATCTGCAGACACACTACATGTATAAATATAATTTCAGAGAAGGATCAGCATGATCATCATCTTTATACTTAGATATTTCAACATAAGCTAAAAGTCACAGTTTTTCATTAACATCACAAAGCAACCACAACAACTGACAAAAGCATTTCTTAAATCATATTAAAAAATAAGCGAAGAGACAAATAGGTAGTGTTTTTAAAAACATAATATGTCCATCAATTTTGACAAAAAACAAACGTCAAAGTTTTCATTTATTGAAATGGTGTGCAACATGCATATTAATTACATTATAAATTATTATTAATTGGTACAGGGCCCCTAAATGTTAATCTGGGCCTGGAAAAAATCATAATCAGTAATTGATTACAGGTTCGGCTATCGAGTACAGCCAATAGCGGGACCGACGGCCAAACAATGCTGGCCCGGCAAGTTTGTCGTCACGCATTCCTTCCCACCAGAGAGATTGTTGCGCCGCCGCAGGCAGCACCAAGTTTGTCGTCAGTCGCTCCCTCCCTCCATACATTGTAGGGGTCTTATTGAGGTGAAGTGGAGGTCATGTAGGGGTCAAGTGGGTCAACTGAAGTAAAGTATGGGTCAAGGTTTAGTTTCTGAAAAATATAAATTTTCCAGAAACTAAAACTTGGACCTCTCAAAACCGTGGGCGACGGAAAAGACCTCCTATGGAACACAATAGCCACACAGGCGCACCATCTGGAGAGACGAAAACAAAATAGATACTTATAAAGCCACCTTAAACAAACCGTGCCAACAACTATTTTATTTCTAACTACAATGTGCAACTTACAAATAAACTCATCGAGAAATAAATAAAAAAACAAGCACTTAGATTACTGTCATTCTTTGTTGTAGATGACTGAATAGATATCTTCACGACGTTGGGTTTTAATTGGAATCTGCTGTTGTACTTCGGCTAAATAATCCAAATCTAGAATAAAACATAAACATAAAAAGAATCCCAGAGCCACAGAAAATCAAAATTAAGACCATCTTGAAACAAACCAATATCCACTAGAAGAATGCCTTCCTCATGTTCCAATTTTTTCACTACGTCTCCCCTTTAGAATGAAACAACAAATGATCTCCACACCACTGTTACGGTATTTGGGCCACTCAAAATTACCAAGGGCTAGCAACAGTACTGTTACCCCATGCAACATAGCTGGCACTTTCATCTCGAGCAGCACAGACAGTTGCAACGTACACCTGGTTATCGAGCGCTCTCATTCTCGTCAGTAGCTCCCAATGTGCTGGTCCTGTGGTCATATCAAACGCTCCGGGATAAATCAACAGGTTACAACCTAAAGAAAGGAACTAGATTATAAAAATGAAAATAGAGTTGATTCGATGGCTTCAAACCTTTGCACGAATACAACTGAGCTAATTCAGCAAACCGAATGTCGTGACAGATCCCTAGTCCGATCTTACAGTACGCTACAAAAAACACACAACTTCTCATTAAGATTTATATTAAAACAAAACAATATTTTCCATTTACACCGGCAACACACATGCATATAAAAACATACAACCTGCCATTGTCAAATTGCTGGCCAGTAAATGTTTACACCAAAAATAATTGCTGCTAGCACCGCCAGCAAGCAAAAAAAAATTCCGTCCAGCATGCTTTAAGGTTTTTTTTCCAGCACCAGTGACCAGCAATACCTTTGTTTTTATGACAGTTTAAAAACAACACTTTTAAATTGTGCAAATAGCCGTCAAAAACGTTAAATCTTCATCTTTTTTATCATTATAAAAATACAATCAAACGATTCCTTTTACGCTTCAACTCTCCAGAACTCGAATATAAAGTTAGAATGTAAATTAAATGTTCCTTCTTTGCTCTAGGACCGCAATTCAAGCAACTGTGTCCAAGTAAAATTGACTCAGTTTCAAAATTCATTTCAAAATAGAAAGTAAACGAAAGTGAAAAGCCAACTTCCACAATATCTTTTAAAATAAACTTTCATAGCAATTTGAAAATTATCAAATTTTCACATTTTTTATATTAAAATATTTGTAAAAACGATAACAGCCCTTTAAAAATATAGACACTTGCCCTAAAACCATTTACACTAAAGAGACATTTGCAATAAAGCCACTTTTTTGTTCACTCTATTCATACAGTTTAGTGTCTTTAGATGGAGTATAATAGGTTTTGCACGCCGCATTCATGCAAAAAACGCCAAATGACATAAATTTATACTACTGATTAGGGCACATGTGCTTTTAGGGCATGTGTCTATAGGGCAAATGTTCATTTAGGGCAAGTGTCTTTAGGGCAAATGTCCCACACACCCCTTTAAAAAATCCCATTTTGTCCAGAATGAATATGTTAGTTGCCATTTTAATAAAATTAACTAAAAAAAATTTACGAGTATCAAAAGTTGCGAGATCGCTTCCTGGATTCATGGCATCATTTTCTTTGAACACAATTTTACCAGGAATATCTATGCCATACAAATGAATCTACAAAACGTGACAAACAATCTGTCAGTTACATTTCTCAAAATTCCTTCAATTTGGTTCAGACCTATCTGAATTTCGTCAAAAGAGTTCCGTCTGGTCCGTAAACAGTGCAAGTATTATACAGTTTTTCTCCATCAACCTCGGGAATAGACCCTGCGAATGAAATATAACGTACAATAACAAGTAAATACTAATACCCGCTCTAAGTCAAAAGCACAATACGACCTCCAATCAAGTAAATTCCATGCTGCTTTGCAATTCCCGACAAGAAACGAACCGTTTCACCTTCAGGAATGTTCTCGGCATATTTTGCAAAATATTGAGTTCCATATGGAGAGTTGAAACACTCCTGAGAAACACGAAATGAAAGATTATAAACACTGTTTTTAGCTGACTCCGTTTAAGTTTAATTTTACAGGCAAAGCGATGACGTTCGCCTTGTTCGTGGCAGCCTTTGCAATCAGTTGTTGAGCTTTTTGAAGGTTCTCAGACTTATTAGAACCGACTGACATCTGAATTAGAGCCAATGTGAACTCTTTGCAAAAAAAAAATAATAAATCATTTGAAGGTCATTCTTTAACGGCTTAACAAAGACGCCCTATAATCCTAGCATAGGATTGTACAGTATAAACAATAGCTTGTTCTTAAGATATTGTCGAACTGAATACGAATATGCCATTGTTTTAGCAGCTTCTGCACCAAGACGCATGAAATAAGTTAGAATTTACATTGAGATCTATCTTTTTTAAAAGTTTTTATTTTTACACATACATAGGTAAAGGTTTCCTAGGTTAAGATCAGTTAAAAAAAAATATTTGAATTGAAAATGATTATGTTAGGCTCCACGCACATTAACAATAGAGATAAACCTTGGATTGCGAGCATAATTCGTTCCAGAAGCGTGTTTGTAATACAAAGCACTCGTATATCAAAGCAAACCAAAGGTTCAGTTGTGATCACGTTAAGCTCGGCAGACAAAGGGTATGCGTACTACTCGTATTACAAGACAACGCTCGTTTATCAAGTTAAAATTCATTAAAAATTTTGCTTGTCTTTCAAAACACTTGCAAACAACGTAACTTGCGTAATTTGCAATCCAAGGTTTCACTGCTAAAAAATTCTTTTTTAAATGCCACAGACCTCAAGGTAAATTCTAACTTTTGCACAATTTTTGGATGTTTCTACCGAAAAACAAACATTTATATTTAGCTCTAGAAGCCATTCCCAACAAGCTACATTTCATTTAAACTTGTAATTTGCCCCAATACTAGGGTTAGTTCCAGACACAAAGTTAATACTTACTGTGAGACGACATTGTGTAAATAAGTTTGGTTTGACTCTAGACAATTGTGATATACACTGTGTAGAATGCTTATATATACATTTGAAAAGTTTAGACATTAAACTATGATAAAACAAAAAACATTCAATGGGTTATTGAACGAACGTCTGTCGGGACAAACTACATATACTTTGAACATGTGTGAAGTTGTAAACTTTCGTCTGAAGGTCACAAATCCAGTATCTGACAGCCTAAACACGCGCAGTTCGACACTTTGTTTCCACTTGTTATTTCTTTCATTTGGTGTTCGATGAACTTCACCTCAATTGCTCCTTGTGAGCGATAAGCAAATTCTATGTAATCGCCCATTCAGTCAACGTCTTTTCAGCCTAAAACGGCATCGATTACATTTTTTTTAACAATGTTATCTTAGTGTCATAGATGATACCTAAGGTCAAAAGTCTGCAGGAAACGCGCAAAGTTGCTTAAAGTTGCAGAATTTTCACTTAATACTTTTAAAAGGTTTTTCAGTCAAAAAAAGTAGTTTTTAAACAACTAATTCGTTTTGGTTTTGCATTTTCTGTTAATGCACCTGATGATTGTAGCTATTAATTTATTAGACATTTAATTTATTGTACTTTTTGCTATATATGTACCGTACCATATATGATTATATACTTTCAATTCGCATAAAATGCACAATCTATAAAAACAATTAGCAACTTTCTGAACTTTTGTTTTGCATAAAAATCTTGGCGTTAATAATGTACACAATCACACCCTGCAAGTCAATTTGTGAACGAAATTCCAGATTATGTTCCTCAAGAAAGCTTTTTTAATAAGTTAATCAAATTTTGACAATTTGCAAAAAAAAAATCAAGAGTCAAAAGTCATGAGTCTGCAACAAAAATTGCTTAATGAGTGTCACCTATGCAGTTATTTTGAAAAGTAAACAGTTGTCCAAAGAGCTACTTATTTTACAAATACCAACAATCAGTTATTTTTAAAGTAAATGTCTATATTTAATAAACAATTTTATGTAAAAAAAATTATTGAAAAGTTAAAGAATAACGAAAAATAAGCACTTGGGCAACTGCTATTGTGTGTTACTGACGATTGAATAAACATCTTCTCGACGTTGCTGTTTAATCGGAATCTGCTGTCGGACTTCTTCCAACCGATCTAAATCTAGAATAAAACAACAGTCGATCGCATAAAATTAACCACAAAACCGCAAGAAATTAAGGTCATCTCAACACAAACCAATATCTACTAGAAGAACGTCTTCATCATGTTCTAGTTTTTTCACCACGTCTCCCCTTTGAAAGGAAACAACAAAAATGATCACGGGAAGACGGTTACATACATTCGGGTCCTTTGAACTCACCAGGGGCTAGCAACGGTACTGTTACCCCAAGCAACGTAACTGGCAGTTTCGTTACGAGCAGCACAGACGGTTGCAACGTACACCTGGTTATCAAGCGCTCTCGATCTCGTCAGTAGCTCCCAATGTGCCGGTCCTGTCGTCATATTAAACGCACCAGGATAAATCAACAGGTTACAACCTGAACAATAAACTAGGTTAGAGACCTAAAAATAGAGTTGGTTTTCGACAGCTGCAAACCTTTGCTAGAATATAACTGTGCTAATTCGGCAAACCGTATGTCGTAACAGATTCCAAGTCCGATTTTACAGAACGCTATAAAAGAAAGAATGACTGCAACATCACACAACATATTGTTAAAAGTTTAAGAACCAAATGAATCAGATGCAAATCTACAACGTGTCACGTAAGTACGACTTCAAAAAAAAATACTACTAAAGCAAAATCTTTATTCACAGAACTTGCTCAATTTGTCCACCATTGTTTTAACAGAATAGTCACATCCAGCGCGACTAACCAGCACATGCCAAAAGGCGAATATTTGGTGAAATTTGACATTCCCAAAAACATGGTTTGAATTCTAATCACATTACTTTCTTAAAACTGTGTTTTCAACAATGTGGCAACCTGGTCTGCTCAATCAAAATTTTTGATTGAGCAGATGAACTCCCTATGGTGGTCTGCCTGACAGCATGCAGTAGGCTGTTGGGTCGGACGCCATTTTGGTGCCAGCAGACCTCTCACCATTGGAGTCAATAGGTGAGAGGTCAGAAGTGACCACTGTCCCCTCCAGGTACTCCTACCTGGAGATATAAATGGTCTAGTCAGCCATTTGTTCTGGGCAGTGTGTTGCACACAATAGACTGGAGAAGACATCTTCATGCTGGAGGCCTCCATTGTTCTTTGTGGTCTTTGTTTGCCTTGTGTTTTCATGGGGGCTTGGCTGGTGGAATGCACCAGCCAAGTTGTGTGAATCTACCACTGCTATTTCGTTCTTTTATTATTGTAAGTAAATAAATACTTCTTTTATTTTTACTCTAATACCATGTCGTGTCATTTATTGGGGAGTTACTGTGGAGAGGGGGAAATTCTGTGGGGATTCCACCGTCCTATTTCGGCGTGTTCCGGTCGGTGACTTACATTGGCTTGCGGTGGAATCCTTTCCACCGCGGTATTCTCATTGTGGCGGCAGATCGTCCGTCATGTCCGGTGAGGGAGACTCCGGTAGAGTCGGCGTGACCCTGGGTAACTGTGGAGAGGGCTGCTACGGGTACGATCCCGTCCCCGTGTGGTGTCTGGAGCCGGGTAAGTTTTATTTTTCTTACCCGAGGTATTGTGACGGACCGGTCAGGTCGTTACAACAATACTTAAAGTTACTATAGCTTGTTAAACCCTTTTGATTTATAATATAAATCAAATTAGCACAAATTATATGCTAATTTGCTTGAAAGATGTTAAAAGCCATTGACTTCAATAGGTCAATTTTGCTGGCCACCTTTCAGTTTTTACTAACCATGTTTGATCTTTAAGAAAAGCTGTGGGCATTGCTCAATATGTTCTTCGGGTAGTAAGGTAATTTCGTGATGTTTCGAGTGTCCGATTGGTTGCTAGAGCGATCTCAGTAACTTTGAAACTGCAAAATCGACATCATCTCATGGCATGTGCAACTCTAAAATGCCTAGGCTTTTAATACACAAATTCAGACATGATACACATTCACCAAGCATAAAGAGAATGACGTCAGGAGTGATGGTACTACAAACATCAATAATAGCACTGCCATGAATGATCAACACGACAAATTTTCATCATATCAATTTTTACTGATGCTGGACTTATGAAACACCCTGTAAATTGATGTTTAACTATTTTTAGAAGCAACATTAAAAAAAATGAATCCCACAATGTCATTTCATCGCACCGTGTACACTGTCAACATACATTTGTTGGTCATCAATACTGGACATAGGATAGTGTAACGAATTACGTTATCAGTATTTCTTCCCACCCAGGGCCATAGCTAGTGAACCGCAAGACCTGCAACTGCGGGGGGTGGTCGCAGGAGGTTTGGAGGAGGGCGCCCGCAGACCCCGATTTTTTTTTTAAATTATTAAATCAAATTAGTCCATTTTTCCGACTGTTCCCTAATTTGTTCAATGGGAGGAACGGTTGAAAAAATGGACAAATTTGATTTAATAACTCTAAAAAATAGGGGGCTGCGCCCCCCAGACCTCCCTGCAACAAGCTTCATTTTACTAAACCTAACTTTCCGAATGTGCCTACTGTTCCGCCGTTCATCAAAATAGCACCCCCAGTATGAGGGCTAAGTGGAGGGAGAGGTAAAGGGAGCGCAAAGTTTTAAGCGGGGGCGGGAGGGCGCAACCAAACCTAGCTACGCCACTGTTCCCACCCTGTAGAATGATATAATTAGCAGGTGTTTCTCCTTATGCTTTGGGGGTGGACGGGAGGTCGTCAAGAGACTCAAGACACCTCCCTGCCCATCAGGATGGTCAAGGGACCTATATCGTGGATTCAAGCAGGAAATATCCTGGTTTAACCTGTGAAGCGAAATGAAAGCGAATATGAACGTTTAGTTAAATAATTTGTTATTTTGAGAGCTATGTATTGTTATACAGGTTCTGGTGTGTCCAAGACGTTTGGACACACCTGCCACCTTTGTTATTAGAATCATGTTTTATTGTACATTTTTATATAAATACTGGATACTCATGGATTGGGAAGGCAGTTTGTTCTTAGTGACAGACAGATTGACCATCTCTCAATCCAGCAAGTCGCTATAATTGCAGAAACATACAAATTTATTGTATATTGTAAATCAAATGTGTGGCAAGAGGCATTTTGCTTTTCAGCCGCCACGAACCCCATGCGATCTAGACGAACGATATTGGACGACGACCACCTGTAGGTTTCACCATCAGCTTCTCTTTCTACCTCTGGACTCCTGAGATACCGACCTTAGTGTCCCTGATACTTGAGTAGCAACACAGCGGCCATAAGCGAAAGACTAAGGTATCAACACTCTACTAAGACACGTTGACATGGCAACCCAAGGTGTTGCTGAGGGCCGTGGGGATGAGGGAGTGTTACAATAGGTATGATCAAAAGTCATGATGAATCAATTCTTACGAACCGAATTATGATTATCAGTTGCGATTACGATTAAAAATCTATTTTGTGTTTCAATTTCTAGTTTAAAAGGTTGATGACATTCATAAGAAGACATACGGCTCGTTCTGTCACTACGATTTCCCCACCACTTTAACGACTGCGTTTTGTAGGGAGGGGAGTGACGTCATGGGGTTTAACAGAAAGTTAGCAGAACTTGTTGAGTTACTCCATACGTCATGTTGACATTGGTGGATATGATTTGTAAAAAAAAAGTTCTAACATAATGTATAGTGAATGTTTTTTTCTTCTTCACTTGTGTAACCAACAGTGAAATTTAGAGGGAAAAAAAGTTTTGAAAAAAAAAATCGAATCAAAATTCATGTAGGGTTTTAGATAATGTAATAAGATTCAGCTTTAAATCAATTCTCCGATTAATTGAATTGGAATGTGTTGACACTGGCCTTCCAGCATTTGTATGAAAACAAAAATCCTTTCTGTTCACAAAACCATGCATGGTGCACCTGCCACTACAACAGCGGTAGGTAGAAAATTTTTTCGTTCAAAGCAATATTCTGAACATTGCTGACAGTCAAGTTGGCCGGCAAATCCAACAAATACTGTTCAACACGCCTGAGGCTATTTTCTAGTATTGTTTACACAAAATGTTGGCAGTGTGAAAGATTGTTTATGATGACATGTTTGAAAATAAACTTATGGTCGTATTTTTATGGCAATTTGAAAAATATGATTTAAGTTTTACACTTTTAATTTGGACAAATAGCCACCAGGAAGGCTTAATTTTCGTCTCTTTTAAATTACAAAAAGTCCTCGACTTACATGAATTTGAGTTACGTCGAAACGCAATACTTCGACTTAAAGGCTAGAAACGCCATCTATCAAGCGCCATTGTAAACATTTCATTAAAAAAATTAAGCACCGTTCAATTTATGCAGCTTTTTAACTTGCGCGGAAACCTTAGGAACAAATTTACCGCGTAAGTCTAGAACTTAAGTGAACATCAAACACATTGTGACGACCCAGTTTTGCTCCTTCCTGTAATGGGAAGGAGCAGACGACATCCTGATGTCGTCTGCTAGGATGCTGTAGTGGGCAGCCCAGCAGACGACATGAACTCCAGGTAGGTACGCCCTGGGGGGTATATAATGGCAGCCACCATTATATACTGGACAGTGTAGTGATCGACTCTGAGAGTGAAGAAGATCATGCTTTTGGAGGCCCAGCCAGGCCTCCAAGTAAATGGAGGAGAGCCACATCATCATCTTTGTGTTGATTGTTTGCTTTGTGGGTTTATGACAAGATGTCCAGGAGATCTTTGTATTTATCTTCTATAAATTTAAATGAATAAATGAACCGCTTTTTTTCTCAAGGTCAACTATATGTTGCACAATCCCCATCCAAGAACCCCATGATATTAAATTGGAGAGGGGGAAAAGGTTGGAAAGTGTAGAAGGGGGAGGGGGGAAGAGAAACGTGGAGGGGGAAAAAGTGCGAGGGGGTGACTCTTTCAAGGGGAGGGGATAGTAGTAGCAAAATTAAACTACAGTTTATCACAGACAATTGTGCCCAGCATTAGAATTTCTTTTGCTCAGCCCTTTTATGAACGTCATCAATTTCTAATTGGTTTGTTACTAGGTCTGACGTCATAAAAGGGCGGAGGAAAAGAAATTCTAATGCTAGGCACACTTGCCTGTGAATTTTGCTCCCGTCATTTATGACAGGTTACCCCACTAGTTTTATTATACAACACTGGTGTCCGTGTCGGTTATTTGGGGAAGTATCAAGGGGAGGGTTAGGGATCCGGTTTGAGAGTTCGAGGTTCCAGGATCCGGTTCGGCTTGCGGCCGGTACTTCGCGGCGCAGGTTTCACGGTGAAACCCTCCGTGGGATTTCGCCGTGGGTTTCTCGTTTGTCGATGGTCAATCCGACCGTCGACATTCAGCGAGACAGACTCGGGTTGGCCAGTGCCACCCAGGACACGGGTCGTGCAAAAGGGCGGCTATTGCTGAGATCCCGTCCCCGACGGAGTCTGGTCTGGGTAAGTTTGGAGGAAAACTGCCCAGGGTACTGTGACAGCCTAGCCAGGTCGTTACAACATCACAATAAAATACAATTACAAAATTTCTTAACCCTTCTGGACTAAAAAAATTGTACACGTCAATTAAATGTTTCTTCACAGTTTAGGACCTCAATTCCTGAAGCTTTACTCACGTAACACGTTAATGAACTAACTAAAACTGTTTTACGAGTATCAATTATTGCGAGATCGCTTCCTGGATGCAAAGAGTCACTTTCTTTGAAGACAATTTTACCAGGAACATTGATATCGAATAAATGAATCTATAAAATGAAACAACAAAAACTAATATTTACACTTCTCAACACCCTAAAATGGTTGAATTTATCTCTAGAGGAAGTTATTTAGTTTAGACCTTTCTGAACTTTGTCAAAAGTGTTCCATCTGGTCCGTAAACGGTGCAAGTGTTGTACAGTTTGCCTTCCTCAATCTCGGGAATCGATCCTGCGAATGAAACAACGTTTCAATTAGTAAAGATAATTATCGGCTTTAACTCAAAAGCATAATACGACCTCCGATCAAGTAAATTCCATGTTGCTTTGCGATTCCCGATAAAAAACGAACCGTTTCCCCTTCGGGAACATTCTCAGCATATTTTGCAAAGTATTGAGTTCCATATGGAGAGTTGAAACACTCCTGTAAATCACGAAATGAATGATTTTCGAAACGGTTTTTATTGGTGGCTCCGTTGAAGTTTAATTTTTACAGGCAATGCAACGACGTTCGCCTTGTTCGCGACAGCTTTTGCAATCAGTTGTTGAGCTTTTTGAAGGTTTTCCGTCTTATTAGAACCAACCAGCATCTGAATTAGAGCCAAAGTGAACTCTGGCAAAAAACAAACAGAACAACAACAACAGTCATTCTTTAAGGTCACAACATAGACGAGGTATAATCCTAGTAATAAGGACTTCGCGCCAATTTAAATAAACTATAGCTTGTTGGCAACTTCGGGTATTCTTTCGATTAGCAACCACGTATAGTCTCTCTATTTTAAAGCTGTGGAGATGTTATACAGGTTGAAATAAGGCCCAAAATATGTTGCACAATATCTTGCGAAAACACACTAAATACGCGTGCAAAAGGTGAGAGTCTATGGCATTAAAAAAAAAGGTTTTTTATGCCTATATGGGCGACGGTTGGTTAAGGTTAAGCTGGGTTTTGTTTTTTCTCCAGACTGTCAATTCTTTTTGACTAACTATACAATATTTAAATAGGCGAGGGAGCCCCCTCCTATACAACGATTGTTTCAGAAACACAAAATCAAAACTTACTGCGAGACGACGACGACATCGTGTAAAACACGCGATTGATTTGATTCTTGATATATTAGTGATGTGAACTGCATCCAATGGAAATAAGACTGAAGTGTAATTTCAAAAGTTTAGCCACTGGACTATGGATGAAACATTTGACGCGTTATCATTGAACCTTAGACTATTACTTTACAATAGTCTAAGATTGAACAGCTGTCCGATAAAACTCCATAATCCATATGCACTTCGAACGCAACGTTTATAGAGTAACAAGGTTTGCTCGTTACTAACGACGCCAACTGTTGCTAGGGAAGCGGCGGCCATGTTGTGACGACACATTAAAGCTCGTCACATAGCCTATACGTTATTTTTGCCTTATTTGCTGTATACATGTATGGTAGGTTTTCATGTGTTAGTTGTGTTATGTGTGAATAAAATAAATATAAACAATAAATTATTGTAAAAATAGATTGTAATAATTTACTAAATGTTCTGTATTTATACATAATATTTAATATTAATATTCTTAATAATAAATATATAATAAATAATATATTAATAATATAATAAATATATTAATAATAATATAATAAATAATATATTAATATTAAAATATAATATAACATAAAATAAAAGATGTCAATAGAAAACTTATGTTAGTTGTGTTATATGTGAACTAGAAAGAAAGCCCGTCTTCGACAGGTGTGATAGCGTTTCACACACTTGATTGATTCGCCTGAAATTTTCAACATAAAGAGAGCATCTTATATTATAAATTTTCTGCTGGGCAGAAAACAAATTTTTTAAAAGGTAAAAATTAAAAAGAATTAAAAACTGGAAAATGACCTTTTTTCACATTTATTACAGTGACAAAATAAAATACTGAACACAACAGTAACATTAAAATTAATAAAGTATATAACTGTCCTGAAAACATTTTTTTCTACATACTGCAAATTTACAGAAATTCTGTCCGAACTTTTGGCCGTTTTTTGAAAAAAAAAAAAAACCAAAAACTTGGTTTTTTTTACCCATTTTTTCGAATTTTAAAAATTCTTGAATCCGTGTGCTTTTCCAAGCTTTTTGGGACAACATTAAAAATGGCTTTGGAAAAGAGGGGGGGGGGGGGTGACCACCCACCTTGCCCCTATGTGCAGGCGACCATGTACATGACATATTATATTTCTAAAGGGTAAGATGTTATATTTTTCAGTTTTTGTTTTTTAAGGGATGCATGGTCTAGTGTTCATAAATGAAGTGATATACCAGTTTCATAGGGCGCGATTCCAACGCTACTATTATGAACTTAAAAAATATTAGTCCCTACTATTATAACCCTAACATATGGCTCACAAAATAAAGTGATTTAAAGTATTCATATTTTTTTATTAATTATTAGCAAAAAGATATAGACATAAAAGCCAAATAAAAGAGCTAGTTTTTTTGAAAATTAATTTCCAGTATTTGTATCCTTAAAAAGTAGTCTCATACAGTCGACGTGGTTCTCTAGAAAATTTAGTGATTAATTCAGAAACAAAACTTTCATTAATTTTAATGAACCGACATTAAACACAGCCTGACAGCATTTTTGGACAAAAACCAAAACAGTTCTTCAACTTACTCAAAATTTTAATTTTATATCATTGTTTCAAATTTCAAAAATAAAAAGTTTCTACATTAAAAATGGTTCGAAATAGTTTTCCGAATATGGCTAGGGCGTCCCCCGCCATAAGCGACGCGCAGCTGCAACGCCCAGTGGCTGTGACAAATTGGCAAGGGCTACCCCACAGTGGACGGGTGGGGCTAAAGAAGCGAGTCCAGCATCAACAACAAGGAGGTCTTGGAAGTAGTGGTAGAAGTGGAGGTACTAAACTTAGGTTTGGCACCTGGAATATAGGGAGTTTGACAGGGAAGACTAGGGAGTTATCTAGTGTTCTAAAGGCTAGGAGGGTAAATGTTGCATGTCTGCAGGAGACAAGATGGAAAGGGGATAAATCCAGGGACATTGGGGATGGGTATAAATTAATTTATGCAAGTAGTGAGGAGGGTAGAAATGGAGTGGGAATTGTCCTAGATCAAGAACTCAGACATAGTGTGGTTGAGGTTAGGCGGATAAATAGTAGGCTGTTAGTAGTAAAGGTAGTTTGGGGTGGCATTGTTATAAATGTAGTTAGTGCATATGGCCCCCAGGTTGGATTAGATACAGCCAGGAAGCTAGAATTCTGGGAACAGTTTGATGACCTAATGTTGGGCCTGAGTAGGAAGGAACGGGTCATAATTGGTGGGGACTTTAACGGACATGTAGGTAGAGGTAGGGAAGGGTATGAAGAGGTACATGGTGGGTGGGGCTATGGAGAGCGAAATAAAGCAGGGGAGAGTATCCTGGAGGCAGCAGTGGCACATAAGTTAATTTTAGCAAACACACTATTCCAGAAGCGAGAGGAACATTTGATTACTTTTAAGAGCAGGGCAGGAGAATCCCAGATTGATCTCTTCATGATTCGGAATGAGGATAGAAACGAGTGCAAGGATTGTAAAGTGATACCGAGTGAAAACTTAGCGGGACAACATAGGCTAGTAGTGTTAGACCTAAAACCTAGGGGTGCAAAACAGGTGGTCAGACATAGAGGAGAGACAGCAATTAGGTGGTGGGCATTACCAGACAAGGTGGAAGAGTTTAAGAAAATGGCAGGTAAGATAGCATGGGATTTAGATGGCACTGCAGGAGAGCTGTGGACAAGGGTAGCACAACAGATCCGTGATTGTGGAAACGAGGTACTAGGGACAGTACGAGTAGGGGGGTCTCGATTAGACAGAGAAACTTGGTGGTGGGATGAGGAGGTACAGATGGCAGTTAAAAAGAAGAAAGATGCTTTCAAGACTTGGTGGCACGATGGAAGCAGGGAGGCCCAGATAGAATACAAGCGTGCCAAGATAGAGGCCAAACAGCAGGTAGCCATAGCAAAGCATAAGAAATATGCGGACATGTATGCCAAGTTAGGTACCAGAGCAGGAGAAATGGCAGTATATAGAATAGCTAGGGCTCGGGAGAATAAAGGCAGAGATATTGAAAAGGTGGTGAGTGTTAAGGATAATGGGGGCAAAGTATTGTGGGGTAGGGAGCCAGTACGGAACAGGTGGGGGGAATATTTTAGTAAGCTTATGAATGAGGGGGTAGAGCAGGAGCCTTTCACTGGAAGAAATAATGATAGAGAAGAAGTGGAGCAGGTTAGGGCTGAGGAAATTGTTCAGGCATTGTGAAAAATGAAGCTAGGGAAGGCTTTAGGGCCAGATGGGATACCAGTAGAGGTGTGGAAGGTCTTGGGGAATGTTGCCATTTCCTGGCTCACAAAGTTATTCAATAGATTGGCTATGGGGGATAGAATGCCAGGTGCATGGCGGGACAGCTGGTTAGTGCCTATTTTCAAAGGGAAGGGTGATGTTCAGGAATGTGGGAACTATAGAGGTATTAAATTGATGAGTCATACGATGAAGCTTTGGGAGAGAGTAATTGAAGCTCGACTACGGGGTAAAACTGCAATTGGGGGAAGTCAGTTTGGGTTTATGCCAGGAAAATCCACAATGCACCCCATTTTTGCCGTAAGGCAAGTTATTGAGAAGTTTCGGGCTGCCAAGAAAGAGTTACACATGGTATTTATAGATCTAGAGAAAGCCTATGACAGAGTACCACGGACGTTATTGTGGGAGGTCTTACAGAAGAAGGGGGTGGGTGAGAGTTATATAGATATGGTGAGGGACATGTATAGGGATGCACGGACAAGCGTTAAGACTGCCTGGGGGTTCTCTGACAGTTTTTGGGTTAGGATTGGTGTGCACCAGGGCTCAGCACTTAGTCCATATCTATTTATTTTGGTCCTGGATGAGTTACTGGCAGGGGTGAGGCAGGAGGTCCCCTGGTGTATGCTGTTTGCAGATGACATAGTCTTAGTTGGGGAATCCAAATTGGAACTCGAGATAAGGTTAGAGGAGACTAGGAATGCCTTGGAATCGAAGGGGTTGAAAATAAGTAGGGCAAAAACGGAGTACATGAAATTTCAGTGGGATGGGAAAGAACAGTTGAATGAGGGGATTAGACTTGGGGACAGTTTAATGCAGCAGGTGCATGACTTCAAATATTTAGGATCTGTGCTGCAAGATGATGGGAGCTTAGACTTAGACATCACAAACCGGATAAAAGCAGGTTGGCATAGGTGGAGGCAGGCTAGTGGGGTTTTATGTGACAGGAAGTTACCTATAAAATTGAAGGGAAAGTTTTATAGAACAGTAGTCAGACCAGCTATGTTGTATGGGTCAGAATGTTGGGCAATCAAGAAGGTGCATGAGGATAGAATGCAGGTAGCTGAGATGAGAATGCTAAGGTTTATGAGTGGGGTGACCAGAAGGGATAGGATCAGAAATGATTTTATTAGGGGTAGTGTAGGGGTAACAAATATAGTAGAAAAGATGCAGGAAAATAGGCTGTGGTGGTTTGGGCATGTCCTCAGGAGTGGAGAAGATGGGCTGCTGAGACAGGCAATGAACTTAGACCTGGGAATAAAACGGGGTAGAGGAAGACCCAAGCAAACCTGGGATGTGGTAGTAAAACGGGATATGGTGGCATGTGGGGTCACTGGGGGCTTGGTGCAAAATCGGAAAGAGTGGAGAGTTAGAACCAGCAAGGCCGACCCTGCTGCTTGCGGGATAAGGTACAGGAAATGATGATGATGATGATTAAAAATGGCTTTGGAAAGGGCCGACCCTCCTTGCCCCCATGGGTGGGCGCTCATAGCGACAAACTTACCCCCAGAACATATAAGTGAAGAGAGCACGTGTTGAAAAAGCGTCACAATTAAAAGTTTGCCACGTGTCGAAAAAAGGAAGGTGAGTCAGAGTTGAAGAGTGTCAAATACATTTCTAGGGGCGAGATAGTGGTGCCATCTAATGCTACAGGGTCAAAATAAATGATCGACTTGCGTGATAAATTTGAGATGTTAAATATTATTTTAGAGTTTTCAGTTTTAAAATGTGAGCCTCATGTTGAAAACCATTATTTTTCATAGACCCTTCAAGTTCTTGCTTCATTTTTTTAACTTTCGGGTTATCTAATTTAATTAACTTGTATGACAATGATAACAGTTCATTATCACAGCAACTAATTAATTTGAAAAATAAAAATCTTTTTTCCACATAAATAATATGCTCATATTTATGAAATAATGAAATTAATTAACATTGTTATTTTTGAGACAAAAGGCTCACTGAGTTAAACAAAAGGACAATTAGACCAAACAAAAAGTCGCATATATACAAATTATGCCAATTTTGCAATTTTTAATTAATAGGATGAATTTCTTAGAATCAACATAAAAAATTACATAAAAAATAATAACATTTTTTCTACTTGGAGGCAACATAGAAAATGAATGATAGTCTTTAATTAAAGTTCAGGAAAGAAAACCATCTGCTGAAACAATTCAGTGTTATGAAAAGGGGTAATTATAATTTGGAGACTTGATGGCAGTCTCAATCCTAATTAATATTTTCAATATAAATGTATTTATAAAAGAAACTCATAGACTTACATATAGGATAGTTCTTACAGTGAAGCTGAAAATAATATGTAATCTTTGCTACTTCAGATATAAATATATTGATTCCTATATATTCTAAGAATTATAAATAATTAGATGGAAGACTTGTAAAACGTCAAATATAGAATGCAATAAATCGGCCAACAATAGATCTATTGATCTTATCTTCATAAAACGCACGCAAACGTAAATATCAATAGATGAGCTCAGGTGTAAAACTACTAGATGGCGCATACCGCTTTGTACTTATCCAAAGGTTAACCTTGCAAAGGTTAAGAGGCTATATCCCAAAATTATTTCGAAAAATCTTCTCAAGGACCGCTAGCATCGTTTTTTTTTATATTGATGTGATTTTGGAAAAAAAAAAAAGGTTTTGCTTTTCCCAATAGCAAGTAATAAAGAACGAAGTTTCCCCCACTTCCTCTTTCAACCCATTATTGTTAGATGCAATACATAACTTCAGGTATTAATTTACATTAAATTAAATATAATATTACCTGTTAATGCTAAGCTAATATCTAAATTTTATACAGTATAACTCAGTGAAGCCAACACATTTTTCTATTTTTAAAAATTATTTTTTAGGTATTTTATGAACATTTTAATGGATGTGTTTTTCCTTCTCAATGGAGTTTAACATAAGAGTTAAAAATTCGCAATTTTGAAATATTTTTTTAAGAAAATGGAAACAACTTTACAATTGAATGACTATTTAAAACTAGATAAACATACTGTATATTTAAAGTGCATATTGTCTTTTGAACCATCAATATTGGACAACTTTAAATTTGAAAAATAAACAACACACTTTCTTTTACATTGGATCTATGTTTGGCTCAATATGAAAACGATGCTACCGCACTTTGTGGACCGCATGAAAATACTTTTCCATGATCGAATTTCTCTTCTAGTTTATAAATAAGTTTTTAATTTTCTCTTAAAAAGGGTTTTACAAACTCAGAATATCCACTTTTCTAATAAAATAAGGTATTTTATGCAAACAGGACGTTTACCTCCTATGATGTTGAAAATTTTCTTATGTATTCATTCAAACGTCACTGAATGAACGAAAATGAGCGATCATTTCTCAGAATCAATCTTATTTTTATCTAACCTGTGTAAACAATTCCTTGATTTCGACTAAACTTTGCATAAATTTGCCAATTTATGAACTGGTTGGAAACAAATACCGGTTTTTTTATAAGCTAGACGAACATTTCTACTTTTCCTTAAAATCTAACAATTAAATTTATTTTGATTAGAAATATGCATAGAATTTAGTAACATGTGTGCATTCAATTCCCTAAAACTCAAACGTTGAAAAAATTACCAAAAGTAGTAAGCAAATTTAAATAAATTTAAAAATCACATTATGTTAGTTTAAATTCCCAATTATTAAAATGCCCCCCCCCCGTATTAATCATTTTATATTTGAATTACACGACGCTTTGAAGAAAAATAACTTAAAAAAAAGTTGAATAGTGATTTGAAATGTAATAAAATGACATTCTAATTACTTTTGTAATTACAGGCAGACAATGGAGTTCGCATATCAAATACAATGTATGAATAGACTTATGTATAATAGTCGTACAATATTGAATGAAACCATAAAAAAAAGAAAATGTAATTTTTGTAGAAGGGAGAAAAAAAAAGCATGTGGCGATGGTAAAGTTCCCGTGATATTTTCCCCCGTATTTTTTCCCCTTTTGTTGTAAGGGAATTTCCACAAGAAATTTAGCCCCTCATCGCCAATAAAACATGATGAAAAATCAATAATTCATCAAATTGAAAGAAGGACCTCATACACACCACACTCTCTTCGATGCATTGTAGGAGAAAAAAAAAATTCTGTCCATAATGTGACTTGTCAATTGAAGCCTATATAATATACTGAAGTTCACAAGAAATATATTTTTTATGGAGACGTTTTAGTGCAAATTGCAAAGTAGTAATGAACTTCAAAGATAAAATGAGACCAATAATGTAATAATGACATTAATAAAGTCATTTATATTTTACGTTGAACTTCTCCTGCATGTACTGGATGTTGACTGTATTGGAAATACCACACACAATATGTATATAGAGATGTACAGTAAATAAACATAAAGGTAATAAAATAAATGTTTATGTGGACAATGCAATTACTAATTTCATCTGTGGACCAGATGACAATTTTTAAGCTGCACCTTGAAGACACTTGATGATTGGTGTATTTCAATTCAAACGACTCCCTCCATCTCAAATAATAACGAGGGTTTCAGGTGGAAGCTAGCCAGTGCTTCTAGGCAATATGGCTGGAGTAGAATGTTAATTTGGTATCCTGCACACAAAGTGCTGGCACACTTGAACTTATCAATTCTCTCTACAGTATTAAGAGCATATATGTGTGACGCCATTTTGAATATTAGCAGATGACAGTTATAGTTCCACTTTTCGCCGTTCAGTGGCGCCCCACAGCTAGCTAAGCCATTGAAGCAAATGAGAAAGAGAAATTCCTATTTTAAAAAATACATGGTTCAGGCAAATGTTTTGTTTTCTGCAACAAAAATTGGGATTTTCAAAATTCAAATTGCAATATGTACATAACAATATTCCTCATCTAGTGATAAGTTGGTAAAAATTTATAATTAGTTTTTCTATTTTTAATCTCGCTTTAAAATCTCGTATTTTTTAGCCCATGTTAAATTCCTATTTCAAAAATACATGGTTCACACAAATGTTTTGTTTTCTGCAACAAAAATTGTTATTTTCAAAATTCAAATTGCAATATGTACACAACAATATTGCTCATCTAGTGATAAGTTGCTATAAATTTATAATTAGTTTTTCTATTTTTAATTTCATTTTAAAATCTCGTATTTTTTAGCTCATGTTAAATCCCATAGGCCACAAAAGCTCCTCCATTTATACATTTTATAGGATCTAAATTTCCCACTAACAATAAGTTTCATAATACCCTAAAATTTGACCACTAATTGTATACGACTCAAATTACTCACCATTGTAGATCAAAAATTGCTCTTCCTTTTTTCAGTAGTGCATATTTATCCAAAAAAGAGTCGTTATTTAAATATAGCCACTTCTATCCATCGATAAGAGAAAATATGGCGGACAAAAATGTATCAAAATTGAATTTTTTGTCACAAGTTGACGTCGAAGATTTTTGTAAGTTTTTTTTTTCACTGTAGGCTCTTAAGGAAAAGTACATTTCCTCCAAGTTGTAGCCACCTGTTTAGCTAAACGGGAGGTGGCGGACATACTCGTTACTATTAATGTACTGTAATCTCCTAAACATTAGCCTTCACCTCCGACCCTCATCGTCAATTGAGATGGATACACAGCCATTTGATTTTTTTTCTACATAATCTCTCTACTTTATATAAAATATTAAAAAATTGACCCCATTGCCATTTAGGTTTTGGCAGAAGAAGAAAAAAGAAAAAAATTGAAGTTCTAACACGTTTCAACCCTTTTTCTTTATAAAAAAAAGAGGGTAATTTTGATGAAAATGGCAAATTTTATTACAAAATCTTTTTTCCGAATTCACTCTCGAGCAATAAAAAAGCTTAAAGAGAACAATTGAAAACTTTTTCACTGATATGTTCGGTTCTTTTGCCAGAGAAAACAGTACGAGCGTAAAATTGCAGATTCATCATTGACTATCTTTCTCTTCAGTTTACACTTAAAATGGAAATAGAAAAGTTTAATTTTACAAATTCTATTGCGCATGCGAGAAAAGGGTTCATTTCAAGTGATATTTTTCTATCGGCTTGAAAAGGAAGGGACCTCTGATTTTGTCAAGAGGGATATTATTAATATAAAAGAGAGAGAAAAGTTCACAGATTGCCAACTTTTTGAAATCCTGCTTATGCACCATTAGGCATGGATTGACAATTTGAGAAGAACTCACTTTTTTCTACCCAAAACTGATTTTTTCTTCATCTTTTTTATATGGACCAATACTGAAGAAGCCTTTTTTATATCAAAGACCACTAATAAAATAAAAGAAATCGAAGTTAAGGCGGCTCGTTATCAAACAGCATAGGGCTGGCTAACAAATATACAACCTTAATTTACATGTATATACTGTAAATAGTTAATAAAAACAATAATTTTTATCAATTTTTGCCAAGTTGACGTGAACATGTCTTCATTCAATAACATAATCTAAACGAGTACACCCACTCGTTAGATTATTATTGAAATGAAAACATGTTCACTAGAATTTGTATTATTGTTGTACATGGCACATTGAGAGACAGAAGGTAAAAAGAAGAAATGGGGAGGTCCTAAAATGAAAACAGTGGAGCATCATCATGTGCATATCAACATAAATGGGGAAAGATTGTGATGTGGCTCATTGAAATAACCCGAGCAGTAAATTCCAATTTTGACATTGTGTATACATTATTTGCATAGGAAAAAAACTGCAATAATTGCAGCTTTTGCAATAGTTCATTACGTACTGTGGTCGCCTTTTCAAAATAATAAGTCAAATGAGAAATCGAAAAATTCCGAAATGCAATTTGCACAATGTACAGTGCCATAAATGCATTTTAATGAAAATTTTATGTTTATTGATAGTTAATTAATTTATTACTAAATGCATTTCTTAAACATTCTTTTAAATAATATAGTCTGCTTGACTTTATGTAAATTTAAGAATGACACTTTATGTCATCTTATTTCAAGCATTACTCAACGGAAAACGGATTATCCATAAGAAGACTTATTATTATTTGTAAAGTAGTTCTAGTGAATGGTTATTTTTTATCTTCTACATGAAAATGCTATTTACTGCAATATAACTTCAAGTTACTCTTCAACAGGTTAGGTGAACTTTTTTAATTTGTAATATTTACATATGGTCCTTCCCATTATTATCATCAGGTGCAACCAAAATACTGTGCGGATTCCGAAGACACGTGCCCCGGGCTCAAATAAAAAGGAAAACATTAATTTTAAACAGTTTTTATATACATATATAAAAAACTCAACTGGACCGTTAAATTAAATTTATGCAAAAGAGATGGGTAAGCGACAGAAAATTTGATGTTGGCAAACATATGAATAGAATTTTGAAGTTTTTTTAGAGATTTCTTTTTTCACTGTGAAAAAATAGCCTTAGGTAATAATGGCCGTTGAGGGAGTTATAAACGGATTCAACAAAGGTAATACCGAGAAAATGTACTTAGATTACAAACTATTTTTAGTTTATAATGGACTCTTAAGAATGTGATGATGTTCATAAGAAAACAACTCTTGTTTTGCATGGGGAACAACTAGAAAACTAAATAAGCAAAAAAAAAAAAAACTGACATATAGGTCTCAGTTTGTAGGTTTTTTTTATTATCTACTCCAGGGAAAAATTGATTTTTTTTTCTTATCCGTAAGATGAATAGAGAAAAATAGACGTTAGAAAATGTGCTAAAACAGAGAGAATAATATAATATGCACCTTTTACGAGCAAAAGTAAAATGCGAAATGATATTTATATAGGAAACTGTACCGAGTCGCACAGAAGTAATGTCCCATTTTTTTAAAAAAAAAAGTCATAGTTCAGGTTCCATTAAAATTTTATATGATTAAATGAGCATACTTGTATTTACAATATTTCAATAGTTGCAACAGTAACCACAGACAAGTCAAAAAGTGTTTTCATTTTGCTGAGTATGTTAGTTTAATGCAGCCGTGCAACAAGATTAAAGAAGAGACTCTAAGAATCGTATAGACCATTGTTGCATCAACTTATATAATATAGCCTTAACTCACAACAAAGTCGCATTTGAACTCCAATACGATTATTCCAAGCATACAAACACATACTCTTACAAAAAGTTGCATTAGGCATGCACAAACTTGAAAACTTTTGTAAACACTAGCAAATTGTGACGAGGCTGGCCATTTGGCGCCACCATTTTGACGTGGTGGCGCCAGCTCTGGTGGACCAGCCCCTGATGATTTAACGGGGCGTGACATCCTAAAAGTTCAAGTGGTTTTTCCGCTCTTTTAGTCCCTCGAATCCGGCCGTTTTAAAGGCCCACAAAAATACCTGTACTCTGGGGGATCTTATGTATAGATGCGTGACGACTTCGATGTCACTAGTCCTCGTTTCAGCCCAGCCTGAACGTCCCAAGCAGAGGGACTCAGATCGTTTCTGAGTGCCTCTGTTGGTGGCTGAATGGTGGGCTAAAGCCTCTTCGTAATTCCACTGTTTGGGAATAAACTCACACAAAACACCTTGAGGTAGACAAGTTCTCTTTACTTCCTTACAACATAATTGTTATTCATACATTGTTGTGCATATACATTTTAGATATATATAATTTTCGATTACAAACTCGAATTGAACTCTTGGAGTCTCTACTCCGGACTCTACTATTCAATTGCTATATTCGAACTCTTTTCAAACATAAGTGGCACGGCACTTTTGTTCGGTCTCTGGGGAGGGGCGACTGTCACCTCAGGGTTCAATGAGTACCCAACTGGGCTAATCATTGCCCTGGGCTGAGAATATTACCTTTTAAGGAAAGGCATTTTGGGACTCTTTTCCCAATTTCTCACGGTCCTACTGCATGGTTTCTCGAATTCACTGAGAATTCGGGACACACAAGACTGGACATCTGTGCACCAAGGGGTGCCATGCTGACAGAAAGGAATTTCTACGGGGTGTTCCACCATCCTGTCAATACAGGGTGTCACAAAATCCATACTAATTGCTGCATCTGTCTTGCAAATATTTCAAAACTTACAGACAATGTTTGGCTTGCAAATGTCTGAAAATTATACAAATTGAATGCTTGTAATTAATACTTACATACAGTTGGGTGCTTGAACATTTTTACATACTTTTACATAATAAATTAGTCACTGCATGCAATTTTCTATTTTTTTTGGCAGGCACATATTATAAGCCTGGGAGTCTCATAGCATAGAAAAAAACTGCACCTTTTATTTCTTTCAAATCTTCAGTTGTTTCAACAAGAATGTTTTTGCTTACATCTAACCACCCATAACCCATCATTTTTCTTAATTATATAGACCTTTGTTACTTGTGCAACAAATGTTTAAAACAAATGTGCACAAGCTAAACAATTGTTGTTGAAGTACAGTATATAACAAATTGTTTCAATGCTGCAACAACAATTGTTGACTTATTATGTGTGACACCCTGTATCAGCATACTTGTGGAACACCCCATAGAAATTTCCTTATGTAAGGATCAGAGTATTGGATTTGGGATTTGATTTGGATTTTGAACAAATGTAGCAGATTTGGATTTGGATTTGGATTTTTATGAAATGGAAATGAAAGGATTTGGATTTGATTTGGATTTATTCTGTTTTAATAATTTGGATTTGTTAGTTTTATTATTTTGTGGCTTTGTGCTGTGCACTTTACAGTTACAACTTACAAGTTAGAAAAAAAATTTGTTGTTCCCTGTACATTGTACAGGGTACAAAGTTTCTACAAATTAAGTGTACTAACTTACAAGACATTGCACAAAAAGTATTTTGCATTTCTGTCTCATCTGGAAGTGTGGAAAGGGCGTTTTCAACCGCTGGGAATATACTTAGTGAACAACGATCAAATTTAAAACCAAAAATATTTGAAAAATTGCTTTTCATTAAAAGTAATTATTGTTACCTAGGAAAAATGTAGTAAAAAATAATAAATAAAAAAATATTGGATTTGGATTTGGATTTACAAGATAATTTTATGTTTGGATTTGGATTTAAGAAAATGTGTGAAGGTTAGATTTGGATTTGATTTGGATTTGATTGAATCTAGTTAAATTCACCAAATCCAATACCCTGGTAAGGATGGCACCCCGTTGAGCATAGATGTCCAGAAGCTTGGGTGGCCCGAATTCCAAGTCAATTTGAAGAACCAAGTTGAACTGTGAGAACTTGGAAAAAGTCCCAAAAATGCCTTTTCTTAAAAGGTACTATTCTCAGCCTAGGGCAGTCATTGAGCCCTGAGGTGACAGTTACCCCTCCCTAGAGACAGAACGAAAGTGCCGTGCCAGTTATGTCTGAGGACAGTTCCGAATAGAGATTCGAAGAGAACAGTACGAGTTTTAGAGTTGGAATATTCTGTTCTAGAGTAAACAAAGTGTGGAGTTTTCAGAGAGTAATTCTGAACTTAGAGTGAATGTAATATTTGAAAGTTTACTAGAAAATTGTATCAATTTAAAGGATTATAACCATGTAAAAGTACAAAATTGCTATATACAAAGAAACCTTTTATACCTCGTGAAAGTGTTGTGTGAGTTCATTTTTTAACAGTGAAAATAACCAAGGAAGAGACTTTAGCTTCCAACTTCAGCACCAACAGAGGCCCTCAGAAACCTTTGGAGTCTTTCTGATTGTCACCTTCAGACCAAGGCTAAAGAGTACTAGGATCGTCTAGTTGTTATGCATCTATACCAAAGATTCCCGAGTTGAGACTGTGTGTTCCTGCTCGAGGAGTGAGGAGGGCCATGTTTGGCCCCGGCTAAAACAGAGAGGTCTTTTTGTGGGTCTATAAAATGGCCGTTCGTGAGAGACTGTGTGACTGGTGTAAGTCACCTGGACTATCAGAATGGCATACCGTTTAGGAACCACTGCAGTAAAGTAAGAAACAAGTTGCGTACAATGAAAGCAACAAAACTTGTTAGAAATTGGCTGAATCTAGCCATATTCTCTGGAGAGTTTATATTTTCTTCCACATACACTGTATGTATAATATATCATAAAAAATAGAGAACTCTAACTTTAAACCAACCAAATGTGGCATGTTGGCTCAACGCTACTTAGTATATACTGCGTGATGCAGGTAAAATGCACACGTTTAAAACATGAATATTTCAGAACCTATAAAAATTTACATATTTTAAATTTTAGGCAGGTGTGAAAAACAAACAAATGTATTTGTATAAAAAGTGAAGCACAGAATGGTAAAAAATATTATTTTTCATCACTCTATAAACAAAATATCTACTAGCAGGTACTGAGCATACTGACAAAAGGCACATTTGACAAGTTTGAAATAAATTACTAAGATATCTAATCCAATCTGGTTTCATCTTTATGCCTTAAACGTTTATGCCATAAGATGTATTGAGAAACATGAGACTGGTTGAAGGATTTTCACAAAAGGTTAGAAGCTAACCTTTTAGTCATTAGCTGTTAGAGCAAACAAAAAAGTGTGTAATGTAATTTGTTGACTGTAAATTATAATTTATTGAGTATTTAGTGCCAAATTCGTTCCATATTTAAGAATCAGAAACACAAACGCACAAGACACACAAAAAGTACACCACATACTAAGTTCAGGTGATATGCTTTTAGAATAAATAACCCAGAGGTTGGTTAAATCCAGTAATGTTTACTTACCCTTACCTCTTAGGTGATTTATTGAAATACTCAAGTATTTTTACTACTTCTACCTGGTTAGCTCACCCTTAAAGTATTATCTGAGTCGCCCACTGAAATGTTACAATAAATATAAGTTACATGGGTTTATGAATTTACCCAAGCCTTATAAGCCTTATAAGACACCACTGTAAACGAGTTATAAATATAGAAAATGTGTCTCATAGTTTTCATCTAATAAAGTTGCTTATTGAGAACAACAGCTACAGTTGTCACATCAATCTCAGTATTAACATTACACCGGAACTTCAGTTTTGGAAAGTTTGATTTTTATGAATCACAAATTTTCGTCTCCATATGTTTCTTTTCTCTATTCTAATTCTTAAAATAAAATACAGGCTCCTGTCTTTGAACGTACATACACATTGTATACCTTAGACAACAAACACTTGAAGAAATAAACAACAAAATAACATTCTTTCAAAACAAACGATTTCTTTTCTCTTTATTTTTTTGTGTGTGTGGAAAAACACAGAAACAGTATAAACAAGAAAGACACGATATCTCAAAACATTCTACCCTAGTCTCTTTTTTTTATTATTATTCGCATTCTATATGTATGTGTGTTTGTGTGTGTCTCTGCAACTTGCAATATCGACAAGTGAACCAAATGCATGCATTTGCATAATGCAGGAAAGCAATATAAGAAAACTTGAAAGAGAGAAAGAAAAAAAGGAAAACATTTATATATGTATATATATATATATATATATATATATATATATATATATATATATATATATATATATATATATATATATATACTGTATATACGTACAGTGTGTCAAGTAAAATCGCAGAAGAGAATATAAAATAGTATAAAAGTCTTAAAAGAATGGTCACCGACGCGAACATAATGTACAAAGTTGTATGTTTCACATGCAACTCTTTTGCTGAAAATAAAATTGTACTATAGAAAAGTTATATAGAAAACCCTGTAGCATTAAAACAGTGTTAACCCGAGCTCCATAAACAAAAATAAGAGGAATAGAAACAGTTTACAGTCAGGAACTCCTCCACGGTCATTAAGTGTTAACATAAAAGTTTGCACACCTATAAATAGACATTAAAACAAACACGTATATTTGAGAAAAAAAGAAAGAAAGAGAGAAATAAGGTATGAAGAGGATGGCAATTCTATCATCTTTAACTACTACAAGCTTTAAAACATCTTTACAGTTCTCATATCTAGCAAAATATAAACGGGAAAGACAATTAAAATTGTGGAACTGCTTCTTACTTCATTGCAAGAACTTCAAGTTTTAAGGGCATCGACTAAAACCTAAATGTAGTCCTGAACTTGGTGTTCCGAATATATTGTTTGAATTTGGTGGTTGCTTACGCTGGCACTTTCTTAAGGTGGCTACATAAACGTTTCATTCTATATATTCCCCCTTCATATGGCGCCACATTAAATTTCACAGTACATACTTATTATAGGGATTCAGTATTAAGAAAGTTAGAAATACTATAATATACTAGAAATGTATTAAAAAAACACATTAACATGATCCCAAATAATGTGCAAGTACCTTTAAACAAAAAAGTATTATTTTTAAAATCTATATAATTTCCACCTGGCACGAAACATTTTTAAAGCAATTTCTGAACCCATGTTAATATCCATAGGCGGAATATTACACTAATTAATTAATTGAAATGCAATCTATTTAAGCCATAAAAACATTCTAAAACTCTTATTAACAGTATCCCATACTTACCAACAACACATGGATAAAAGAATCTGACAAAATAATTACACAAAAATAAACGTTGGCTTGAAAAAAAAAATGTCAGTACGAATTGTGATGTTGTCAATGCATTTCTATGGGAAGATGGTGGGCCCATCTAACAATACATAGACACATTAAATGTTTAATAAATTTTTTTCTTAAAATTTTTACAAACAATAAAGTTAACTTATTTTATTGCACTATATATAAAGCTTATTCCTAGTTTTATTACGGTTATGATTTAATTAAATACGAACCAAAAATTTAAAAATAACTTCTTGCTCGCTACACTCTCATTTATGTATTAGAAAGGTTCAACACGGTCTTGAGCTGAACAATTCTACTCACCAAAATAAATAAATTAACTTGCCTGAAATTGACTTGACCAAAATAAAGTTTACAACAACACAGAAAAAAATGTTTGTCAACAAAAATTGAAAGGGTTTTCGAAACTAAAAGAGTACGGTAAATAAATAATGTTAGGAAACTTTCACATTAATCTTTTTTTTGAAATAAACTTTCATGGAAGTTAAGTGTTGCAAGTATGTGATGGTTTTGGTTTGATAAAACGAAATTGTGAATTTATAATACCGATAAAATATTATACAATTTAGTTTTGTTTTTTTGTGTTGGGGGCGACTAAATTACATTTAGCCTACACATGAAAAATCACTTGAACTGGCACTTGATACTAGCTTAGATTTGTATATAGTTTAGTATTTTCGAAACAATATTTAAAAAGTTTGTTGCATTAAGTTAAGTCAACTCACAAAACATCGGCAATAACGAGCACGAACACCAAAACATCGGGACAATAGGCAACAGCCCAACTTTTCAAAGCCAATTTACTTAAATAATGCTTGTTAAAAAGATAAAGTAACAAAACAATTGACTTAATTTCAGAATATTATTTTTTTGACAATTAATATTTTTTAAGAGTTTAGTAAAGACCCGTTTCTGTCGAGGTTTGCACTTACAGTGAGTGGGAGTCAATGGGACGGTCCCACTGGTAGGTATCGGATCACTTTACGATGAAAATCATTTAAAATGTGAATTAATTTTCAAAACAAGAAAAAATACTCCTGGAGCAGAAATGACAAAAAAACAAAAATGTTTTAAAAATAAAATGTATTCAAATAAAACAAACAACGAACGAACGCATTATTGGTAAATAACAACGTATACTGCCTAAAGGATTTGCATTATAAACATTATATTAAAATATTTATTGAATGAAGAAAAACAATCAAATAGCATAATACATCTAATGATAAACATATATAAAAGCATCAATATTAAAACTATACATGATGTAATAATTTTTTTTAAGAGCATTGCATAAACCTCAGTGCTTTGATGACTTTCTTCTTTGCTCCAAGATACAGTTCCTTACTGTTTTCATACAGCATATCTAGATAAAGTAAGCAGAAAATTCAACGAATTGCAACAGATTTCATAAAACCTCTTTCAGTACATATACATATACACAAATATATGATGAAAAAATATTAAGTTATTGCAACAACATCTCAAGACCGTCATTAAAGATTACATTTACTCGCAAAAAACGTAAATATTGTCAAATTCCAACTATAAGGCGACTAAATAACAATTTGATATTATTTAGATTATGCTAAGGAGACTCTGAAAGTTGTCCAGATTGCATGTATATCACTGAACATTATTTTTTTTTAAATGTCAAGTGTTTATTTTTGTTCAAGAAGAACTAGGAAACAAAAGTCAATTAGCGCGTTTATATATAAACTAGTGGGGTCGTCATAAATGACGAGAGCAAAAGAAGCAAGTGCCCAGCATTATAATTTCTTTTCCCCCGCCCTTTTATGATGTCAGACCAAGTAACAAACTAATTAGAAATTGATGCCGTTCATAAAAGGGCGGAGGAAAAGAAATTCTAAAGCTGGGCACACTTGCCGGTGATAAATTCTAGTTTAATTTTGCTACTATTATCCCATCCCCTTTTTATATTTGAAAGAGAAAATTAGTTTTTCATTTTCTCTGGTGTGCGCATGCGCGTCGTTTGTTCCTTTTTTACTTCTTTCATTTCAATTTCAGTTTCCCCTACCCCTGTTTTCCTCCTCCACGTTTCCCTCTCTCCCCCTCTACACTTGAACGTTCTTGGATGGGGAGTGTGCAACATATAGTTGACCTTGAGAAAAAAAGCAGTTTATTTATTATGAATTTAAATTTATATAAATTCCGACATGCTTCAAGTTTTTTTGTCTTGTTTGTACAGCATTAGATCACACACACAGAGATGGGGCTTAATATATATAACTAGTGGGGTAACCCGTCATAAATGACGGGAGCAAAATTCACAGGCAATTGTGCGCATGCGCGACGTTTTTTCCTTTTTTTACTCCTTTCATTTCAATTTCAGTCACCCCCTCCCACTTTTCTCTCTCTCCCCTTCTACACTTTCCAACCTTTTCCCCTCACACCTCCCACTTTTCTCTCTCTTCCCCCTTCTACACTTTCCAAAGGAAGAGTTCAACATATAGTTGACCTTGAGAAAAAAAAAACGGTTCATTTATTCAAATTTATATAAATTTCGACGTGCTTCAATGGTTTTGTAAGTTGTTACTCCACACACACACACAGACCTGGGATATTATATATATAACTAGTGGGGTAACCCATCATAAATAACGGGAGCAAAATTCATAGGCAATTGTGCGCATGCGCGTCATTTGTTCCTTTTTTTACTTCTTTCATTTCAATTTCAGTCCCCCTCTCACTTTTTTCCCCCTCCACGTTTCTCTCTCCCCCCCCCCGTCTACACTTTCCAACCTTTTCTCCTCTCCAATTTAATATCATGGGGTTCTTAGATGGGAAGGGTGCAACATATAGTTGACCTTGAGAAAAAAGCCGTTCATTTATTCAAATTTATATAAATTCCGATGTTACTCCACACACACACACACAGACCTGAGATATTATATATATAATAATATTATCCTCATTTGGCGTTCATGCGCGGGATAATCAGTGAGGGTCAATTTGGTCCGGACCGGGGGGGGGGGGGGGGGGGGGGGGGGGAAGGGGCAAAAAAATTTAGAACTCATTTTCTTTCTATCCACTTCTCCCACCCCCTTTTTCCGAAAATAAATTATTACCGGCTACTTTCTAAAAAAACACGGTTTCAAATGAAGCCTGAATAAGTGCACAACACATTTAAACAACTCAGGCAACAACACCATTTTGTATGGCGAAAGTTAGAGTTCAAGCCTGTGATGTAGGCATCAGAGAAATGTGTTTTTAATAGACAAAAACAATGAGCTTTGTTCTGTAATTCAGACCAATACATTAGAAAATTTAACGAACAATGTTAACAGTTGTGTTTAGCAATATATGGTTCACAACCACTGATTTATTAGAAATTAGTCAAATTACTGATAGCCTTTCCCACAGCATTACAACTGTGACGTGACTGGCCTTCCTCCTTTGGCTCCGCCGCCGACTCGTGAGGAACTTCGTTGTTGATGATGTTGTTCCCTCTGATGAATTGGTGGGGCCGAGGTCGACTCTGTTGTCGACTGCTGCGGGCCAGCCTCTGCTGTTGAACCTCTGGGGGTTGGGTTCACCGGGCGCAACATTTACTTGCCTTGCCTGGTACGGCCCACAAAAAGACCGTCTTTCCTAGGGATCTTTGGATATAGGGCATGACGATGCCGAAGTAACTCTAGTCCTTTTCGTTGGATTGCTGGAGGCTCCAGGCAGAGGGACTCAGGCTGTGTCTGAGTGCCTTCTGCTGGATACTCCTCTATTTTAGGAGTACAGAAACCCAATATAGTTCAAATACAGAACACTTACACAGTGTAACGAATTTGATAAATTGCGTTTTGAAACACCTTGTAGTTTTAGATATTCTTATCGACGGGTTTCACCTCATGCTTGGGGGTGGGTGGGAGGTTATCCAGACGATACCTCCCTACCCCACAGGATGAGGAAAAGACGGCAAATGAATTGTATCGTCAATTCTTATAGGATAATACTTAGAAGAATTGACGATATAGAACTTTTGGCCAGTGAAACACCGGTCAAGTGTGACGAAAAAGATACAGAAGTCCTTTTCGTAATTAAATTGTATTGTTATCGTTTGAAGAAGGATCAACGAAGATCCTTCTGTATTGTTATAGTTTATACATCTTATAGATGTTATCGTTTCTTGTTAAGTGATAGCTCACTTCTAGGTCCGAGTGTATCCAAGAGACTTGGACACACCTTGAGCTTTTGTTATCATAATCAGATGTTTGCATTGTATTTTGGGTATAAATACAAGAGGTTGTAGATTGAGAGGACATACCGTCTTTATGCTTAAGACCTAGCAATAACGAAGCTATATCTCTCTCAATCTACAGGACTCTCTGTTTATTGAATAAAGATCATTTCAACGTATGAATTCAATGTGTGGACTCAGTTATTTTATGGGAGTGGGACTTAGAATTGCAGCCGCCACTTAGCCGATGTTTCCACCGGACAACGAAGTCTCCAGAAGTCGAGTGTAAGAAGACATCTCTACAATATTCTCTACGACAGGTCTCCTGAGGTACTGACCCTTGTGTGACTGGTGGTTAAGTGTGCAACACAGGAGCCAATAGACCGAAAGACTTAATCATCAACATCCAATCGACACTTCTAGATGGCTAGCAGAGATCTCTCTACTAACCTGACAGAAACGGGGATGTTACAAAAGGTTGATGTATAATAAAATGTCTCTTTACTAGCTCTTTGTTATTACATTATTCATAACACTCTTTACATTACTCTTTTACTCTAAGTCAGAACTTAACTCTCTAGAACTAACTGTCTAGAACAAGACTTACTTGTTTTAACTCTAAACCTCTCTGTTACAAGTTCACTCTCCGAACTCTTAAGACTGACTGTCCTCACACTCAAGTCTCAAGCTCACTTGTCCGGTCTCCTGGGAAGGGCAACTGTCACCTCAGGGCTTAATGATTGACCAACTGGGCCAATCATTGCCCTGGGCCGGGGATACTAAATCATAAGAAGAAATATTTTCGTGACTTATTCCCTATTTTCTCACGGTCTGACTTGGTTCCACGAATTCTCTAGAATTCGGGCCACCCAAGTCCGAACATCTGTGCACCAAGGGGTGCCATACTGTCAAGACTGAATTTTTGACTTGAGTGTTTCACCTTCTGTTTCTACAGGGTGTCACACCCCCCTTCTTTGAAGGAGGCACGTCCCTGGGCCTCTAAATTTTGACTCTTTTAAACCCCCTTTCCCTTAGCCTTCCTCTGCCTACGGGACCTCGGAACGTACACGTGAGACTTGTGTGTTTCTAGTCATTACAATAAATGATAGAAACAAAACTCTTAAAAAATGAAATTAAACAAAATACTCAATTTTGATCGTTACATAGAATACAACTGACTCTGACTATGCGGCGGAGCTACGCAGAGCTCACTGGACACCGCTTCTTTGGTTTAAGCGAAACGCAATATTTAAACAAAAGAAATAAAACGAAAACAAAATACTTAATTTTGCACGATTCTATGGAACTCTACTGGTTCCTTCTATGTGGCGAAAGCTATTACAAGCTCAGAACATGCCACCTCTTTGGCTTAAGCTGTAAACTAAAATATAAAAATAATACAAAAACTCTTTATGAGTATTATTAGAATATCGACTTATAAAAATATTACAAAAATATTATTATAAGTATAAAAATACAAAACTAAACTTCTTGAAAGAAGAACTCGTTATCTCTAAAAACTCTTAAAAAAATATTATTAAAAATATTGACTACGTACTAAACGAACTCTATAAGACTAAATTTCTTGAGACCGATGTCCTCAAGACTCGAAAATAATATTACTAAAATATTAAGACACTCTTTAACAAAAATTTCAATTCTACATAAAATTTTTGGCACTTGATAAAAATACTAAATTTTTAATATCTCTTAAGATCTCTTAAGAGGTAACAAACTCTACCTCTTTTCATGCGGATCCACGAACGGATTCTCTTTAATTACGCATGCTCGAAAAAGGAACTTAAAATTAAGAAGAACTTAAAATTAAAATGTTCTCGCAATGAGAATGTTCTCTTCAAACTCACTGGTGTTCGCTGGCGATCGGTGTATCTCACAATCCATTAAAGAAGAGTCTCACCTCCGGAAAAACGCGAAGTAGTTCCGAAGAGGCTTCTGAACGCGAAAAACACTTCACACACTCTGGCACCTCAGGACTAGACGTGCCAAGTTGGCTGGTCTAGTGCCCTTCGCTCTTTTTCTCTTTTTTCTTGTCGACTATTACGGGTAAACGCGATGTAAACCCGTAGGAACTTTTGAATGCGAAGCACATTTTCGACTATGGGTAGGGATCGCGCATGTCGGCCCATCCACGGTGGGGCGCCTCTGCTGCCCTCATGATCATGCGGAGTGTCGTTGAGATTAGACAGTCTCTCCCAATGATTTCTCTCAGGAGCATATCCCCCATAATTGCGTGGGTTACGGCATCGTACAGAAGTATGATGCAGCTGGCGATACCTCCTCCCGTAAACCTCAGATCCATGTACTCTATGGCCACTTCGTGTGTTGGTCCCAGCTGCAACAGATCGCCGAGGAAAAGCTGCACGTTCTCTCTCTTTTGACACGTCCCAACCCTCCGGGAAATAGTAGACGGTGCACTGTAGCGTCGTCTGGTATATCCGAACGAGGGCGACGTCTCCTTTGGCCCTTAACGTGAGCAGGTACTCGTGACACGTTTTCGACATGGCTACCCGCGATATCCACTTATGGGGGTTAAAACAACCTAGATATTGCACCGACCTAGGTGCCTGGTGTCTGTACCAGCTCACAATTAGGTCGTTTAATAGAATGGGCCCCATTTTGATTTTGCGGTCTATGTCTCTTCTTGGTGCTTCATCTCTTGCGACCAAACCGGGGATGCGGGGCCTACTATTGGCTTTGGAGGAAGTCTCGGACAGGCGATCACTTGATCCCACTGTCTGCTGATCTCTTCGTGGCTGCTGCTAGTGGCCACGGCCTCTTCCGCTCCCCACTGTGTGGCACTGGTGGTGCACACCTTCTCTAGGTTACCCCTCTCGTCTCTAGTTTTCGGTTGAACTCCAGCTTCTGTCCGAAGAGTCTCCGGTAGTGGGAGTGGACATCCGCTTTCTTGCACCACTGGGTTTAATCTCACCACTCGTTGGCCAGGCACGGTGGCATCGTGCTCCTTGCTTGGGGAGGTCTATGGTCCTCTTGTCTCTCGACCGTCCCTCTTGGCCTCGGGGTCGGTGATGGTGGACCTCCACGGTGCTCTTGTCTTGAGAGCTGGAACCAACGGGCAATCGGGTTGATCCACTTGAGGTCGAGGAGTCAATAGGCAGGATTCGGGGTCACTTTGATGGTGTCTACTCCCCTCTTGTGGTTGCTGCCCCTTGGCAGAGGACACCAACATCGTTCTTTGTCCTCCTTCCTCCTCTTCCTATCTAGCCCTAGGGGTGTGTTCACTGGTGGTGGAACATCCCTCCTGCCCTTCTTGTCCTCTTCCTCTAGTTCCTGGTGGACAAGAAGGCTCTTTCTTGGATGGAACGGCCCTTCGTTCCATCGCTTGCTCTCTTGGTGGTAGTCTATGGACCGATGGACTACCACTCTTCTCGGTTATGTTCTTCGCGAGGCTGATTAGACTGCCTTTGACAAGTCGACTTAATTCTTTCAAGAGTTTTACTCCGATGATGGTAAGTACGATTAAAAGAATAAGAACCAAGGTGACGATATTTATTGAATTTCTCCACTCATTGGGAAAATGCATCTCTCTCCCTGTCGTGGTCAGATGACCATTTTTGGGGGTCCTGTTTCTATTTTTCTGTTTATTTTAATAGAGACGAAGGATTGTTTTTCCTCCATCTTTACTAAGGTGGCAGTCATCTGAACTCCGACCTGTCTAATGGAACTTCGTCCTAAATCTTGGTTCCTATTGTCAAAAGGTGTCAATTGACGTCTGATTCTCCGGCCTGTCTTTTCTTGGGGGTTTTTCTTGTTTCGCTACAAGTTGCAATGGCTACTCCTCCTTGGGAATCAGAGTCGGCTTGACCTCTGGCCTCGTCGTGTATAACTTCTGTATACATTGTTGTTTTTATTGCCTTGTGGGTGGGCTTTGTAAACTTCTTGTTCAATAAAAACATTTCTCTTGTTTCAATTCTGCATTTGTATTTTCTTTGCGAATTGATACCTCGATGACTCATGAAAGAATTCTGTTCATAAGCGGGTTTGATAGGTTTCTCTATGGCGTCGTCTACACCCTCTAAAACTTCATCTATCTCCTCCTCACTTATGTATCCTATGATGTCATCGTCGTCTGTAATACCTCTATTGAACGACGAGTCGTCGTCCTCTGGTGTTTGAAGTTCAGGTAAGTATTTTTGATACTCCCAAGCTCTCTTGGATGTCTTCAGTTTCTTCTTCACGCTTGTGGATACTTCATGATGGACGTCTCTCTTGTTACTCGTGGATGCTGCTTGCTGAACATCTCGCTTGATTTGGGTGGATGCCTCTGGCTGGACATCTCTGCTGTAGCTCTTCGATGCTGTCTTCTGAACATTGTTCTCGTTGCTCTTGGATGATGTCTTCTGAACATCTTTTTCGACCCGGGAATCGACCTTACTCTTTTTTGAAGGTATTTTCTTCGTGAAGGGCAGTGGGCCCCTTTTCACCGCCGCCCCAATTAGTTTAAATGTTGCTGTTTGGCTTCGACGGGGAAATAGGTCGTCTGTCCGTTGACTAAAACGGCTACATACTGTTTTCCATCGGGTCCTGTAGAAACAGCTGACTCTTGGCTTGTAATATTGCTGACTGTAGATGCCTGTCGTCTATCGGGCAGTGGGCAATTTCTACCAAAATGTCCTTTTTGGCGGCAGTTGTAGCACATAACCTCCTCCAGAGGCACTTTAGGCTTCTGCCCTCTATTTCTTGGTGATCTCTATTTCTCTGGGATCTCTGGCAATGTTGCTTCTTCTGCTGAGATTGCTGCTGTTGGCCAGAATTTGGAGCATTGCTCTGAGCAACGACGGCGTATACTCTGTCGTCGTAAGCTCCTTTCGCTTGATTCTTTTTGTTCTTACTCTGGTTCTGCTGACCAGACTGCTTTTGGGGTTGGAAGAGTTGAAGCGCGCTTTGCTCCACGATCTCCCACTCTTCATCCATAATTAAAATTGACTCGACTTGATTTATAAATTGGACGAACTCTTTCGTGTCCGCGATAGGACACGTCTTGGTGTGCTGTCGAATAATTGGGTGCAAGGTTTTGCGCAAATTCGACACACGTACTGGCTCTGGGATGTTAGGGCATAACAGGTATGACATGTGCAAGTAATTTCGCATATAAACGGCTGAGTTCTCACCCTTACGTTGTCTCATCCTTTTCGAATTCTCCTTGAATTCGAACTGCGTCGTCTGCTTTTCCAAACGCATCTACTAGCGCTCGGCACAGCTCTGTCCACGTCGGTTTCTTGTGTTCTCTCGAGAAACCGGCTAACCACTCTTGGGCATAGCCTATGAATGCGGTCTTGGCGAAATACAGTCTATGTATGTCGTTTCACTCTTGAATGTCTGCGATGTCTTCAAATCGTTGCAGAAATTCGTACACTGACATGATGCCATCGAAACTTTGAAGCGTTTCGAGCGGATGGCGACCATGGTATCTTTTAACTAACTCTTGGCATGATGGCGCGTCAGCGTTGTCATCTAACATGATGGCTTGAATGTTCATGCTTGACTCTGGGTTTGGCGTGTCCCTTGCTCTTTGGCACGCCTCTTGAAATTCGCCTCGAATATCAAATGGATGCAAACTCACTCGTTTGGGTTGTGTCCGCTTTACTGGTGAATCCAAACACGTTGAGCATGGACTCCTTCTGCTTCTTGGTCCGTAGGCTGGCCAGGTACTCTGTGGCGACTTGCCTCTTCATCTGGGCAGTTAACTTCAGGACCTCTTCAGGACCTCTGATGAATCGGTGGGGCCGGGGTCGACTCTGTTGTCGACTGCTGCGGGCCAGCCCCAACTGTTGAACCTCTGGGGGTTGGGTTCACCGGGCATGACATTTACTTGCCTTGCCTGGTACGGCCCACAAAAAGACCGTCTTTCCTAGGGATCTTTGGATCCTGGGCCGGGGATACTAAATCATAAGAAGAAATATTTTCGGGACTTATTCCCTATTTTCTCACGGTCGGACTTGGTTCCACGAAATCTCTAGAATTCGGGCCACCCAAGTCCGAACATCTGTGCATCAAGGGGTGCCATACTGTCAAGACTGAATTTTTGACTTGAGTGTTTCACCTTCTGTTTCTACAGGGTGTCACACAACACTGACCCTTGGTACTGGGTCATATTTGAGATGTGTGGACACTGGGTAATGAGAGCATTATGCGGGTCTTAGAGGCTTACTGTAACTGTCCAACCTCAATTGTATTTGTTATGGTTGACTGGAATACATATTAAGGTGGGAGCAACCTAAAGTCAATATTGAGGTGGGTCGTGACTGTATTAAACTGAATTAAGACAAATGTGGCAACACCCACACCTATGCACCAGATGCCCGTGTGTGTGTTGCTGCACATTTCACAGAACGTTGCAGGATGGCACCCCATGGTTCCTCAAACAGCCCTGTTACCAGAAATATAGTTACAGTTATTGACAGTTTTTGATTAATTTTAGAAATGGAATGTCTAAAATTAGAAGTTTTAGAAGCAAAATTGGAAGTTTCTTACAGTGGTGACATAATAACTTCAGGAAGAATTCTCCGAAATTATTTGCATATTCTCAAAATTAGATTCCAAAAATGGTAGCATTTTGGAAACAGCTAGGGTAAATCATTGGTCAGTTTGTCCCGTGATTGAGCCCTGGTTCACAGTGGTCACTCCCAAGGTCCAAAAGAATAAAGCTGCCTGCACAGGGCAGGCCCGGGCACTTGTGGAAATTTAGACACTCATTTTGATGTGGTAGCATCTTTAAGCTTAGACACTTTTGTGTTTTTCGGATTGTGTACTTTGTAAATTTTCTGTGAAAGAGTCGGAATTATTTCTAAGTGCTTGTAATCATCATGTATCATGGTGGAATATAAAAAAGAGTTTATTTTAACCTTATGTGTACAATTATTGAGTAGGTCAATCATCATCAGTTCCCTTTTGAGCAGAATTTCGCTCCCCTAGCCTGATTCCCACAGAGGCCAACTGAAGTAGAGTTGAGCCATGGCCAATCATGCTAAATAAGGACAGAGGCCATCCCATTGATTTTCTAACCTATGTCCAAGGACGCCACACGAATGTAACAAGTAAACTAACAACTAGGAGCAACAGAAGGTCGCTAGAAGCTAAGCGCTATCCTCATATTCTATGGCGGCTGAATGATATACGGGATTTAATCTGCTATACATAAAGTTAGCCTTGACTATAGCTATTACGACATTGATGTTGCGATTGTTTGAAGTCTGTATCACATTCCACCAATGAACAAGTGCCACTCATCAGCTTACATGCTGACTGCATTGGTATATTTTAATGTGTTTAACTATAGTCAATGCAAATTCCTGGTTCAGTTGGCACGTTTATGCTACTGACCTAATATTTCCAATACATAAAGAGCTACAAATAAAACTAGCAATCTGTTTTGGAGCTGTTCTACCAAAAATTCATCCATATCACCCACCATTGCAATTATTGCAGCTTTTAGTACTATCATATAAAACTCTCATTGCTCTTCGAACCAGCAAAAAATCTAAAACTATCAAAAGTTTGAACTTAGAAGTTTATTATCCTTGTTACATTATTACAACATCCAAAATGATCTTCAACAAAAAAGACCTAAAAAAAATTGACAGCTTAGAATGAAAAATCTTTATTCCTATCATAAGATGTAATCAACCCTACTCGCTTTATAACGTTTTTTTTTTGCAATGTTATGAACAGTAACAAACAGGAGAAAAAAAACTAGTATTGCTGACGGTGATAAATATAGCCCTGATCTTCCTTTGCCTTCATTGAATAATTAACTTGTGAAGTTTGGTTACTAACTAAAGATATCTTAAATTTGTGAAAACAAGAGTTCATTTAAAGGCCCTTAGGGGTTAATTTAAATGAAGCTAATGTAAAATGTAGGATAGAAAATTCTACAGTTTTATCAATATTACGAAAAAAAATTAATCAATAAAATGAATAAAAAATAATTGCATGCCTATCTCATATGTCACAGGAGTGAATTGCTGTCGAAATTTTAAACATATAAATTAATGTAAATTTCATTGAAAAATTGGTCATCAGAAAATGGCTTACCAACAAGGAAAAATTAGTTTTGTAACACCCTGTGAGTCATGATCCCTTCATAATGCTAGCCTGGGGGGTGTATGACTCTCTCCCTCCCTTTATATTTAGACTTGATCGGCGGAGTAGAACCTTTGGGACCATGGTCACTTGGACCTGGTTACACCTTGTAGGTGTACACAGGTCCAAGAGTATAAAAGGACCATGTTTCTTTGTTTGTGGTCCATTCTTTCACTCAACTTGTTGTAATCTTTATCCGTATCACATCATGGGCACGTGGACTCACCTTTGATTTCAACATTCGTTCTTTTGTATCTTTTACGTTTCTAATACAAGAATGAATAAAGTGTCTACAATAAGAAACAACATTGTCTTTATCTCCGGAAACTAATCCTTCTCTAAACAGGCCGGAGACACCATAGGGCAAGAAGACATACGATTCAAGCACAACGATCAGAAATGGATGGTCACCATCCTTTTGAGAGATTTCACTCCTACTCAGGAGGACGTCTATAATCCATCACCATCCGTCTATTTGGGTACCTCCAATCTTCTTCGTGTGGCTACCACACGATCGAGGGAAGAACGAACTACCAAAATAGAAGTTAAATCATCGTGGCAATCAAGTTTACATACGTTATAGTAAAATCTTAAAGTTTTAAACCAAATACATTAAAAAATATGAAAAGCTTTTAAAAATGCAAGAAAAAAATTGCACAAAATGACATGCTAAATTGTCGAGCTTTTATCTTGCATTCGCTTTTAGATTAATTAGTTTAGTAAAAATAAAAGTATATTTATATTAATAAAAGTACAGTCGTACTTCGCTTTACGTTTCCTCTGAGAATGATATGTACCTAGCTATAACATATGTAACATCCCCGTTTCCGTAGGGTTAGTAGAGAGATCTCTGCTAGCCATCTAGAAGTGTCGAATGGATGTTGATGATTAAGTCTTTCGGTCTATTGGCTCCTGTGTTGCACACTTAACCACCAGGGACACAAGGGTCGGTAGCTCAGGAGACCTGTGGTAGAGAATACTGTAGAGATGTCGTCTTACACGTGGCTGCTGGAGGCTTCCTTCTTAGCTGGTCGAATCATCTTCCATGTGGCGACTGTAATGCAAAGTCCCACTCCCAAGAAAATAACTAAGTCCACACATCGAATGTATATTTACAACAAGATACTTTATTCAAAAAACAGCGACTCGCTGTGGATTGAGAGCATCAGTGGTGTCTAGTTCGTAAGATGTAACCAGTCTCCTCTCTCAATCCACACGGTCCAATATTTATACAAAATATTACAATGAAACATGTGATTGCTAACACAAAGGTGCCAGGTGTGTCCAAGATCCTTGAACACAACCAGGACCTTTAATTAATTACATTAATTGCAAAACGAAAACATCTATAAGATGTATAAAATATAACAATCAAGAAGGATCTTCGTTGATCCTTCTAACAATAACTTTGTAAAAGACTCTCACGTCCAAGAGTTTTGCATCGTTGATTTCTCTAGGATGCGTCCTATTAAATCAACGATACAACCCTCTTGGCTATTGTTCTCATCTTGGAGGGCAGGGAGTCATCGTCGCGATGGCCTCCCAGCCACCCCCAAGCATGAGGTGAGAACCTCCGTTAATATTTCTTATTTTACAGGGTGATTCAAAATACCGAACGAATTCAATCGCTGAATTCGTTACACATAGTTGACAAAATCTTCAAAAAAAATTGTTTTAATGATACGTTTTGGACATAAGCGCCACTATAATTAATGTTAGCTCCATTAACAGGAACACATAACTATCATTAAGTGAGGCATGACTGTAGTTATATCAAGTTAATTATTTGATGTAATACTATCTGAAGCCATGTGCTCAATACTAATAACTATTAAACAAAGGCTTTCCTTTGTAAACTAACTCGAAATTAAACTTTTGAAAATGGTTTCTAAATTAAATAGGGAAATTATTCAATTCAACTCAGCACATCTGCAATGAGTTCGAGAACAACGTGGCAGGGAGATAGTTTCCAATCATAATTTAGACAAAGTTTAGATATTATGGTCAAACTGAATTTCTCGTAAAACAGAATTATAAGCTGGAAGAGAATTCTATAGTCTAAATGCATTTGGAAGAAAGGACACAAATATGCATCAGTCTAGCTCTTATTTATTTAATAAGCCTTGGATGGCCATGTCTAATCATACAGGGGTTTCTAGTAAAAATGCCACCTAACAATGCCCTGTTCTCTGTATTTTCTATTTCATTTATTGCATTAAAAAGATTCCAAATTGTAACGACCCGGCTGGTTCATCACAATACCCCGGGTAATTAAAAACAAACTTACCCGGCTCCAGGCTCCTTCACGGGGACGGGATTGCACCCGTAGCAGCCTTCTCCACAGTGAACACGCCACCACAATGAGAATATTGCGGTGGAAATCCGGTTCCACCATGAGCCGACGTGAGTACCGGCCGCAAAATGACGGAAAAGGACGGTGGAATATCCCGGATATCCCTCCCACCCCATGGTAACTCCCCAAATCAGACACGACACGGAAGATTGAATAAAATAAGAGATATTTAATATACACTTACTAAGTAGCAGTGGTTATACACAACTTGACTTGTGCATTCCACCAACCAAGAACACAAATCAAAACAAAGGCCTAATGCCCAAAGAACAAAGAGATCCAAAAGAATGAAGCAGGAGGCCGGCCTGGCCTCCACCATCCAAGTTGTCCAGTCTTCTGCCTCCAACACACTGCCCTGAATAAATGGCTGACTAGACCATTTATACCTCCAGGCTGCTCAACCTGGAGGGGACAGTGGTCACTTCTGACCTCTCACCCATTGACTCCAATGGTGAGAGGTCTGCTGGAACCAATATGGCGTCCATCCCAGCAGCCTACTGTATGCTGCCAGGCAGATCACCATAGAGTTCGTCTGCTCAATCAAAAAAATTATTTGAACAGACCAGGTTGCCACAAAATTTGGTTAACTATATTCAATAGTGGTATGATTATAATAAATTAACAAACCTCTTTTACATTTGCTTTACAATATTTAAAATTTCACTATACAAACTACAGCCTTTGGCTTTGCTTACTGCTTTTGTGACAAAATATTAAGATAGGAGACAAGCAATTTCATATGACAGGCAAACATAGCCCACCTATTCATTATCATTGTGAGGCAGAATTATGTTGGGTCAATCAAGGAGAGAAAATCCCCACTGCCCCACTACAGAAAGTCCTAACCAATCCCTACAACACACAGTCACTTCAAAAGTAGAAGAGTCACCCACATACAATTTTCTTGTTAGCTGCAAGTTTATAACTTTCAAAGAGTATAAAAAAGCAATCTTTTCTGTAGTAGGTTTAACATCATTTATGTATACGTGAATTTTATCATTTTTTTTTCTTATAAAAATTAAGTTTAACCATTAGTTTCCTGATAAGAGACATGTTTACATTAATTTTTCTGCGTGAAAAATATGCAACATTTTTTATATAAAAAAAAGTAAACCATATGCAATAATATTATGGAGGGCATATTGATTGTCACCTTAGAAACAGTTGCCATAGTAACAAAAGCAGAACAAGACGAAGAAGAAGAAGAAGCAACTTTTTATATTAAGAATAGATGACCCAAAATGGATGAAGACAACATTTTTTCAAAATATTTTTTCTGTCTTGAAGACCGAAAAAATACTACACAATTCATTCAATGGTAAATCTGAATTTTGACATCAACCTTCCAATTTTTTTTATTATATGTAGATGCAAATATAGTGTACACATGCAGTATATACAGCATGCAAACATACTGTATATTCCCATAAGAATAACAATGTAATTCCATTCGCAATGTCTTGTAATAAGAAACGGTCATAGGATATCATTGAAGTCAGTTAAAGACTATCTTGAGAATTTAATGGTAACCATCTTGTGTTCAGAGTATATTTCAACTAGCTTTCGAAAATGAAGTAAACTTCTGTGAAGAGAAAAAGCAGAAGAAAAAAAAACGTGTAGGCTTCTTAACAACACATACAAAAGACAAAATTGGAATGGTTTTAAATGTAATCTAGAAATTGGAAGCTAGCTAGCTACTCAGATAAAATGATCCAGTAACAGGAGAAAAAAAAGGAAAATCGTACCAACATTACCCTACACACTCAAGACTAAGAAAAAATCCACTCATCTTCTTTACAAAATTTTAGAGCCATTCATAGTCAATGTAGCGGACTAACTTATTTTTTTAAGATAAATTCCCAACAAAATTACTTTCCCCAAAATGTAGCAATATCATTTCCAAAGGTGTAATACAACTGCAATTCTACTTTCTAAACATAAAACACTTGTTTTAATGAATGAATGAATGAATGAATAAAACTAAAGACACAATTTGCAAACCATTTAAAATAATTCCCTGATCTCATATAAAGTCGAAAGACCTTATTGGGGATAACTAAGTTTCAAATTTTTAAGTTACTTTTCAAATTTATAAACATGTAAAAACATTCAATCAAACCGTTTAAAAGAAAAGGCCTACCATAATTCATGGCAATGGTATGAAATATCCATCTTCATTACACACTTTTTATGTTTTTTTAGTTTTGTAAATTTCAAATTCATCAAAAGATCTATCAAACATGAGTTTAGTAAATTAAATTTATGAATCATTCATTCATTCAACAAAGAGTTTTAGGTTTGAGAGTTAAATAGATGATTTATTTCAGGTTTGCAAATGTTGTAATACATTTTTACGAAAGTAGTTTTCTTGTGAATGATTTAATTGTGCCTAACATGTACGAGAGAATTGTTCCTTGTAATCATTTTTGATTATATAAAAATACTAGTGGGGTAACCCGTCATAAATGACGGGAGCATCTAGTTTCTTTTTGTGTGACTGTCCGGTTGTCATGAAGCAATTCGCCTTGACCACTTGTGTTTTTTATAAGTACCTTAATATTGTTATAGGTATGTGAAGACAGGGAGATACAGTCGTGTGCCCCGCCCCTTTATGACTGTCAGACCAAATATCAACCAATTGGAAATTGAAAAGAACGGGGCATGTGACGTCAGACCAAATAACAACCAATTCAAAATTGAAAAGAACGGGGCATGTGACATCAGACGACATAACAAAATAATTAAAAGTTGCTGGCCCTCATAAAAAGGCGGGGAAAACGACTGTATTTTACTGTCTTTACTTGCCTGTCCTTACTATTGTTTGGATTCTTGGATCGGGAGAGTGCAACATAAAGTTGACCATGAGAAAAAAGCAGTTCATTTAAATTTCAATCTGATTAAGTTTTTGTCCTAAAACAATTTACCCTAAAGAAACATTTGCCCTAAAGGGAGATATTGCCCTAAAGGGAGATATTGCCCTAAAGGGAGATATTGCCCTAAAGGGACATTTGCCCTAAAGGGAGATATTGCCCTAAAGGGACATTTGCCCTAAAGGGACATTTGCCCTAAAGGGACATTTGCCCTAAAGGGACATTTGCCCTAAAGGGACATTTGCCCTAAAGGGACATTTGCCCTAAAGGGACATTTGCCCTAAAGGGACATTTGCCCTAAAGGGACATTTGCCCTAAAGGGACATTTGCCCTAAAGGGACATTTGCCCTAAAGGGAGATATTGCCCTAAAGGGACATTTGCCCTAAAGGGAGATATTGCCCTAAAGGGAGATATTGCCCTGAAGGGAGATATTGCCCTAAAGGGAGATATTGCCCTAAAGGGAGATATTGCCCTAAAGGGACATTTGCCCTAAAGGGAGATATTGCCCTAAAGGGAGATATTGCCCTAAAGGGAGATATTGCCCTAAAGGGACATTTGCCCTAAAGGGAGATATTGCCCTAAAGGGAGATATTGCCCTAAAGGGAGATATTGCCCTAAAGGGAGATATTGCCCTAAAGGGAGATATTGCCCTAAAGGGAGATATTGCCCTAAAGGGAGATATTGCCCTAAAGGGAGATATTGCCCTAAAGGGAGATATTGCCCTAAAGGGAGATATTGCCCTAAAGGGAGATATTGCCCTAAAGGGAGATATTGCCCTAAAGGGAGATATTGCCCTAAAGGGAGATATTGCCCTAAAGGGAGATATTGCCCTAAAGGGAGATATTGCCCTAAAGGGAGATATTGCCCTAAAGGGAGATATTGCCCTAAAGGGAGATATTGCCCTAAAGGGAGATATTGCCCTAAAGGGAGATATTGCCCTAAAGGGAGATATTGCCCTAAAAAGACAGTTGCCCTAAAAAGACAGTTGCCCTAAAAAGACAGTTGCCCTAAAAAGACAGTTGCCCTTAAAAGACAGTTGCCCTAAAAAGACATTTGCCCTAAAAAGACATTTGCCCTAAAAAGACATTTGCCCTAAAAAGACATTTGCCCTAAAAAGACATTTGCCCTAAAAAGACATTTGCCCTAAAAAGACATTTGCCCTAAAAAGACATTTGCCGTAAAAGACATTTGCCCTAAAAAGACATTTGCCCTAAAAAGACATTTGCCCTAAAAAGACATTTGCCCTAAAAAGACATTTGCCCTAAAAAGACATTTGCCCTAAAAAGACATTTGCCCTAAAAAGACATTTGCCCTAAAGGGACATTTGCCCTAAAGGGACATTTGCCCTAAAAAAACATTTGCCCTAAGGAGATGTTCCCCTAATGAGTAGTCTAAATATACAGTAATTGGTTTTAGGGCATATGTTCTTTGAGGGCAAATAGTTTTAGGGCAAATGTTTTAAGGGCAAGTGGTTTTAGGGCAAGTTGTTTTAGAACAAATGTTCTATTAGAGTAAATAGTTTTAGGGTAAATGGTTTAGGGCAAGTGTTCCTTGAGGGCAAATAGTTTTAGGGCAATGGTTTTAGGGCAAATGTTCTATTAGGGTAAATGGTTTTAAGGAAAATGTTCCATTAGGGTTAATTGTTTTTATGGCACAATTGCCTGTGATAAACTGTAGTTTAATTTTGCAACTATTATCCCCTCCCCTTTTTATATTTGAAATAGAAAATGTGTTTTTCATTTTCTCTGATGTGCGCATGCGCGTCGTTTTTTTTTTTTTTTTTTACTAATTTCATTTCAATTTCAGTCACCCCCTCCCACTTTTCCTCCCTCCACGTTTCTCTCTCGCCCCCCCCCCCCCTTCTACACTTTCCATCCAACCTTTCCCCCTCTCCAATTTAATATCATGGGGTTCTTGGATGGGAAGGGTGCAACATATAGTTGACCTTGAGAAAAAAAAAAGCTGTTCATTTCTTCATTTATTTAAATTTATATAAATTCCGATGTGCTTCAATGGTTGTACAGCGTTATTTCAGACAGAAAGACAGACAGACAGACAGATACACAGACCTGGGATATTATATATATAATTATCATTTCATTGACAGGTGCTGCCTCTGCTCAAGAATTGTCGGACGAATTGTTACAGTAGGCGCAAATTCAATAAAAAAAATAGTTACTTGAACATCCACTTAAACTCTCCGAGTGGGGTTCCAAGCACAGAATAATTTGTTCAATTTTTATTATTTCGTAAAGCCCTTGTAGTTACGGTAGTTTTTATAAATTAGTTTTGAGTACAGGTAAAATAACATTTCCCTTTCATAGACATCCTTTTAAATTAATGTAGCAATATGTAGGTCTTTTGATTTGCTTTGAAAAACAGGGCTTAATCATCTACAGGTGGTTCAAAATCAATATATCAGTAACTCGTTACATTGTTTAAAATTTATGTTTATTATGCTCGTAGCGATATTTCTTTTCTAAATGTTAATAGTTTCAATGAAGGATTCCCAAATTAGGAACTCATCAGTTCTGATAAAAATAACTATCAGAACACACTAGTAATTAAAATTATACATATTTAAAATGGCCACTCACAATTGCCAGTTATTTGCCATGTCAAGGTATAAAATGTGCCCCAATGAAGACGTTTCCAGTTACCATATCCCAGGTTCACAGTAAATGGGTATGAACACTACTTGTGGGTCAAAATACATTCACAACTGTAACAATTCTAATGACACACCTATTTACACACAAAATGTGTAGAAAAGTATAATAAAAAGTATTTTTGGCTTACAAGGTTGAATAATAAAATTTATCCTACATGAAAGCTCAAGCATAAAAATAGTATGAAAATTGGCAAACACACCAGTATTTGTGGTCATCTGTATCTTTATTGCATTTTTTTTTTCTATATGCACCACGGTCAACTGCACATATACAACACAAAATGCCTTCGGTCGAGATTCCATGGATACAGGAAATTCATATCCAAAGTAAACTCACTAAACATATTGAAAATGTAGCAATATATTAAAAATGAAATAAAAATGCATCTTAAAAAAATCATTTGCTCGGCTTCTGTTCAATAAAGAAAATATTATGTCGAGTTGTGTCCAAGCAAACCAATTTCTTAGTGTATGAAACAGCATCAACTATATAAAAACATGAATAAGATTTTCACTGAGTCTATACAAAAATATATTACCAAACAGTATATAAAATATACATATTAAAGGTTTTGAACTAAACTACCCGAAAACAATGAAGAAAAGTTCCAGAAAAATTGCAGAAGTAATCAAAACGTCAAAAAACACCACCACCATACATTTACATTAAATTACACTAGTAATTAATTATTATATCTATGGTGAGGCGACTGAAGCATCTGTCTCAGGCACCAAAGAAGGTGCCAGGAGTGCCCCTATTGCTTCCAAAGCATATGATGCACGAGAACCCACTATGTTCCCAGAGCTCAAGATGCATCCACAGCATAAGATGTCCCCAGAGCCCAAGATGCTCAAGAGTTAACATGTGTGGCAACCCAGTTTTGCTCTTTAGTTGGAGCAGAACTGAATCTCCTGTGTCGTCTGCTAGGCTGGCTAATTAGCTGCCAGGCAGACGACAAAATGGCCAGCATGGGGTCACTGTCCTCCCCCAGGTGGAGCAGCCTGGGGGTATATAATGGCGGCGGCCATTATATTCTGGGCAGTGTGTGTTAGACCCTTAGATGAAGGTGGATGTGTTGGTTTTGTGCTCCACTTCAACAGGTGGCCAAGATGGCCACCAGTCATCTCTTTGTTCTCTGGAGTAGAGTCATCTTTTGTGTTTGCTCTGCTGGACCACTGTCCAGCAGATTACTGGTATAATTAATAATTGTTTCTTCATTTATTCTTCTGAATAAATTATCATCTTTGGTTGGCTCTCTGCTGGATACATTTATCCAGCAGATATTGCCTTTACAACAGTGAGTGTTTTTACATTTATTCTTTGAATAAATTTACTTATTATTTTCACTCACCACACTGAGTCCGTGTCATTCTTTGGGGAAGTTCCGCGAGGAGGGTGGGGGTTTATGGTTGGGAGTCACCATACCACCACCGTCCTGTTCCGGCTTGTTTCCGTCTTGTCGGCCGGTTCTTCACGCGCCGGTTTCTACGGTGGACCCATCGGGCGGTCACCGTAGGTTCTCGTCGTGGCTCGGCGGTCATCCGACCGTCAATATTCGGCGAGGCAGGCTCCGGTTGGCCGGCGCCACCCGGCCACGTGGTCAAGAGGGCAGTCCGCGCTTCGATCCCGGCCCCTAACAGTCTGGATACGGTAAGTCGGGGAAGATTTGCCGGGGTGTTGTTTCGGACCCAAGTCGGGTCGTTACAATTGGTGGAGGTGCCGGGTAGCGCCACCGCTGCCGCTCTTGACGGTCGAAAGACCGTGGAAACTGTTTGCCACTGCCGGGCGTGGACTTTGTCCACGGTACAGCGGTGAAAAAGTTTTTGACCGTGAACTTTACCGGTAGATCGGTAGTAAATAATGGGGCACGGACATTTGTCCGTGGGACTACGGTTGAAACCAATCTACGGCCAAGTTTACCGGTAGCATACCGTAGGGCACGGACCGTTGTCCGTGGAACTACGGTAGAAGCCGGTTCACGGTCAGGGTCGGTAGACCGGAGTCGTGAGTACGCCCGTAGGGCGTGGACATTTGTCCACGGTACTACGGTGGAAAACGGCTTAGGGCGTAGTAGTCCGGTAAAGGACCATGGGACACGGACGGTTTGTCCGTGATACCGCGGTGGTTACCGGGGAAAGCCCTAGGTTATCCGCAAGTAGGACGGTGGGCACGGTGGTTGACCGTGCAGGACCGTTCGAAAGCGGGATAACGGTGATTTTTACCGCTAGTATACCGGTAGCACGGTTGTTTACCGTGCAAGACCGGTAGAACACGGTAAAAAGGGACTTTTTACCGCAAGTAGACGGTGGAATACGGACTTTTGTCCATGGATCACCATTCGAACACGGTAAAAAGGGAGTTTCACCATCAGTGGACGGTAGATTACGGACTTTTGTCCGTGTGTCTCTGTTCGAGGACGGTGAAAGTTACTCCAACCGGAAATCTAACCGTGGGACACGGACCTTTGTTCGTGATACCGTGGTTGTTTACGGGTTTACCGGTGTTTGACGGTGTGTGGCGGGCTTTTGTCCGTGTATCACCGGGCAGACACGGTAAAAAGGGAGTTTTACCATTAGTAGACGGTGAATTGCGGACTTTTGTCCGTGAATTACCGGTCGAACACGGTAAAAAGGTAGTTTCACCGCTAGTAGACGGTGAGTTGCGGACCGTTGTCCGTGAGTCTCCGTTCAAAGACGGTGAAAAGAGACTCTAACCGTACGGTTACTGTGGGACACGGACATTTGTTCGTGAAACTACGGTTTGGTACGGTTCTACCGTTGTTTGACGGTGATTTCTGGACTTTGGTCCGTGAATTCGCCAGATTTCACGGTAGATTCTTTCACTTACAAGTGGTGGCCGTTTCTGCCAGTGTTCGCACGGTGGGAATCGGCTTAAACCCCGTTCTCCCCGATGGTAGGTCGAGGTAACGGTGTAGGCGAGAGATTGGAGTTGCGTTCCCGCACCATCGGCCGTGGTATTCGGCCGGAGGGGCAGCAACCTGGTGTGGTTGCTGTTGGCGGGAACGGACACGGTGGTTCCGGGGAGGAAGGTGCCGTAGGGTGTGTCCCTACGGACCGACCTCCGTACGGAGACTTTGTAACGGTGCGATCGCACCGTGGAGGCATAGTCCCCGACGGAGCACCGTTGGATGGTGGTGAAGGGGTTGTGAGGACACCAGCAGAGATAGACATGCGGCCTTTGGCCGGTGTCCTGGCCTCCACTGCTACCGGTCCCGTCGGACACGGTGGGGAACTCTTAAGTGAGTCGGTGGGGACTCTGTTGGGTAGTCCGCAGGGCACGGAGTCATTGTTGACATCGTGGTCCGAGGAAGAACTCCTTGCGGTTGCCAGGGGGATTGACGACCAGCGGTTGCAGGGACGTCTGCCCCAAGGGATCCATGGGATCCGAGGAGGGCAACCGCAGTTCCCACCATCGCCCGTGCACCGGGGAGGTGTACGGAGGGAGGTGCCACCGGTTTCGACCGGGCGGATACCTCCTGGAGGAACTGGGACCGCTCCTATAGGAGTTGGTCACGAAGTTCCTCCGCCCGTTCAGCAGCCGAGGGTCCACTTGGTGGAACCCACGGAAGCTGAGCTTGATGCTGAGACTTCGGGGAACCAGAGCAGGGCACCACGGCCGGTAAGTACCGCGCCGTGGATGCCTGCACCGGCCGTCCCGTCGGAGATTCAGGCATTTGTGTTTTTCAACCCAGTTCACTCGTTCATTCGGTATGATGGACGAGAGGACATTACGCCTTTTCTCCGACAGTTCGAAGCCAAGGCGAGGGCTCAGCGCTGGACAGATGAGGCCAGGTGCAGTTTCTTTACGTACCTGCTTGACGGCCCGGCTGAAGAATACTACGCCAGTTTGGTGGAGTTTCAGCCAGACCTGACATGGCCGGAGCTAAAGGAGGCCATGTTCCAGCGTTTCGGGACCAAGAATCAGGCTCAGGCTTGTTTCGATCGGTTTGAAACAATGGTGCAGGGGCCGACCGAGTCGCTCCAGGCGTTCTACTGGCGCTTTATTGAGCTAGCAGAACAAGTTTCTCCTAATGAGGATGAGTCTTGTCGACTCCTCCGATTTAAGAAGAAACTGCAGCCGGCGATCCTCAGACCGCTCTGGGGATCGAAGGCCGAAACGGTGTGCGCATTTACCGCGGAGGCAATGTTGGTCGAGGCCGACATGTTGACGGCGGGTGAATTGCCTGCCCGTACCTTGACGGTACCAGAGACCAAGACTACGGTCAAGGCCTCGGGTGCTGTGGCACAGCCCAAAGGCTCTGCTAAGTCTTCCCACAACCCTTCAGGTGCGACGGCGACTGTTCCTTCCATTGCGGACGGAGCGACTGCCAAGACCGGAGGGAAGAAGGGTAATAAGACGAGGCGGCGGAGCCAGGGTGGAAATAAGTCCACAGCAGCCCCATCTGGGTCTGGCCAAATGGCTGTAAGAGGTGGTCCCACCCGGAAGCAACCAGGTCCATGCTACAAGTGCGACCAAGAGGGTCACTTGAAGAAGGACTGTCCGGAGGCTTTGGCCCAAGGACAGGTTGCTAGGGTGACACCTGGCAGAAGCCAGGTGGTGCTGTATGGCACGGGTCTTGTACCCGTGGTACGGCAGGACCGTGAGTGTCTGTCCACCGTAATTAACGGACAGACATACTATCTGCCTGTTGCCAGAGACGATGGTGCGCCATCGTCAAACCGGCAACGGTCGCTGCAGAACTGAGCTGCAGTCGACCGGGTTCGCTTAAAAACTCAGGTGTCCGGCAAAGCCGGCGAAGTGAAGAAGGGACGTACCTTCGGGCAGTGTCCAAGTACGTGGGAATCCTGCAGGAAGCAGGGGTGCCTCTGGCGAGGTCTGCGGACCCAGAAATTACCCAGTGGGTATTTCAGGAGCCAAGCCCCACACTGGAAGCTGCGCTTGCCCGGCTGGAGAGCTGGGTGGCACCTTTCTTCCCTGATTGTGGGGAAGAAGGTCCGAAACGTACGGGCATTACGAGGGCTTCGAGCGTTGGTGCGCCCATGCTGTCGCCCCGGCCTGGTAGGTCTCCTGGTTTGGAGACTGGTACCCAGACCCCCGAGCATCCGGTACGACCATCCCTTGTGGATGGGAGGACGGATGAGGCTCGGAAAAGTAATGTCGAACAACGACGGTTGCCTATACCGGAATTACAGAGCCGTGCTTATTTGCGTGGGGCACCACGTGTTCTGGTGTCGATGAACGATCGGCTGGTTGAGTCGATCGTCGACACCGGTGCCGAGGTATCGGTAATGAGCATGTCGGTGGCACGGAAGATGGGGTTACCAGTGCAGGAGGTTAGCCTCCCCTCATGCCTGACGGGCATGAGCGGGTACTCCATCGCGATAGAAGGTGTCATGTACGTGGACATGTCAATCCACGGGAAGTCCATCAGATCCCATCTTCTCCTCATTGAGGGTGGAGGAGAAGCAATAATAGGTGTTGACCTGGCTTCTCGGTTTGGGCTGATGGTGGACATCGTGAGCTGGAAAATTTATTTCGGGAAGACATCTGGAATGCACATCCAGATGCTCTTCATGCCGCACTGGCCGATCAGGCTTTGCAGGGTACTTCGGTACAGCTTCCGAACTTGTTAGTGGAGGCGTTGGCAAAGCTTCACGATTCTGTGGAGCCTCTGCTACTCCCTCCCTACGGGATACCGGAAGGGATGCCTGCAGATCCTGGAAAGGTGGATGGGTGGGTCGACATTGTGTCGCCTGAACTCGCTGAGACCAGTTCTCCAATTAGGAGCGGGGATGTTTGTTCCCTGCGACTGTTGGAGAACGTATGGCTACCAGCTCATGAGCGGAAGGTGGTTTCCGTGAGCTTGGTAGAGCATGCTGGCCCTGGTCAGCTGCTTCTCGTAGAGCCCCATCGTAAAGCCTTAGGTGGCCGTGGTCTGTTGGCGGTGGCAGGAATTGCCGAAGCCACAGAACAAGGCACTTACGATATATGGCTTGAGAATGTTGCTGACGTTCCCATTGCCCTGGAGACAGGGGAGGGTGTCGCAACAGCTCAAGCTGTGGAGGCAGCCATTGTGGTGGGACTGGACGGTCCATCTAAGTTGAGAGGGGGAGACCCCACTCATGGAGATGGCCGGCCATGGGGGCTTCCGCCTAAGTTGAGAGGGGCGACTGGTAAAGGTCGCCGAGTCCTCAATGTGGAAGTGAAACCCACTCTTGAGGAGTGTCTTAAAATCGGACCTAGTCTGAAGCCTGAAGAGGCGGCACAGCTTCGGGAGTTCCTGCTGGAACGCCGTGATTATTACACAGAGCTGGGGGAAACCCCTCTCGTCGATCATACGATTGACACCGGTGGGTTACCTCCGGTGCGAGAAGGATTGCGAACAACCGCTCCAGCGGCTAGTGCGATCGAGCGAGAAGAGGTAGCGAAAATGTTGGATGCAGGGGTAATCCAACCTTCGCATAGTCCTTACGCAAGCCCTATCTTACTTGTTCGCAAGAAGGATGGTGGTTTTCGTTTCTGTGTGGACTATCGGAGACTGAACGCCCAGACAAAGGCGGATCAGTACCCGCTACCTCGCATCGATGATGCCCTTGATTCGCTAGCCGGAGCAAAGTATTTTGCAACCCTGGACCTTGCTAGTGGTTACTGGCAGGTCAGGATGGCGGAGCAAGACATTGAGAAGACAGCATTCATTTGCTCTTAAGGTCTGTTTGAGTTCCGAAAAATGCCTTTCGGACTCTGCAATGCTCCTGCCACAATGCAAAGAGCATTAGACCTCTTGTTGGCGGGACACAAGTGGGAGAGCTGCTTGGTGTACCTAGACGATATTATCGTCTTTGGGAGCACCTTTGAGCAGTTTCTCGAACGCTTGAGTACGGTCCTGAGACTGTTACGAGGGGCGGAGCTGAAACTCCAGCCGAAGAAGTGTTTCTTCGGATTTGACAAGGTCAAATATCTCGGTCACATTGTTAGTGCCGAGGGAGTTGCTCCAGACCCGGGACTCGTGAGAGCAGTCGAAGAGTTCAGCGTCCCTACAACGGTGACCGCCGTCCGAAGTTTTCTTGGACTGGCCAGCTACTACCATAGGTTCATTAAGGACTTCGCCAAGGTCGCAAGACCACTGCATGATCTGACCAGGAAGGATGTGTCCTTTGACTGGTCAAAGCAGTGTGGTCTAGCGTTCGAGCGGTTAAAGGGATTTTTAACCGAAGCACCGGTGCTCACCATGTATGATCCACGTGGTGAGGTGTTAATTCACACCGATGCGAGTGGGTACGGTCTAGGTGTCGTAGTATACCAGAAGCTACCTGAGGACAAGGCTCCTCGGGTTCTGGCCTACGCTAGCCGTCTCATGAAGGGACCGGAAACACGGTATAGTGTCACCGAGCAGGAATGCTTGGTGATCATGTTTGCCGTGGGTAAATTCCGACCTTACATCTTTAACCGGGACTTTGTGATCGTAACTGATCACCATGCGCTCTGTCATTTGCAGACTGCCAAAAACCTGCAGGGCAGGTTGGGGCGTTGGCAAATGCAGTTGCAGGAGTACCGGTATAAGATTCAGTTCAAGAAGGGGAAACTTCATGAGGATGCCGACTGTTTGAGTCGGTATCCGGTGAATGAAGTTGACGATCCTTCTTTGCCTGAACACGTCGAGGCTGACGTGGGTGAGGTAATTTACCGGGTCCGGTCTGAGGTGGATTGGGTTGTGGAGCAGGCCAATGACAATTGGTGCTCCAAGGTGAAGCGTGAGCTCTACACCGACCCCAACTCGAACTTAAGGTTCAAGTTTGTGGTGGCAAACAAATTGTTGTATGCCATCAAATCCATACAGGATCGCACAAGAACTGTGTTGGTTGTGCCGAAGTCGTGTCAAGCCTTCTGCTTGCGGAAGTTGCACGATAGCTCCGAAGCTGGTCACTTCGGAGTGTACAAGACATACCAACGGTTACGTACTCGTTTCTACTGGTTAGGTATGAAACGTGACACGGTGGAGTATGTTAAATCATGCTTGGTGTGTCAGAGAGTACAACAGTTCGCAAGAGCTCAAGGATTCTTGCAACCGATAGTTCCAGAGTACCCAGTTCATGCCTGGGGAATGGACTTCGTTGGGCCGTTTCCTGCATCCGTGGGTGGAGTCACCTATGTTTTGATCATGGTGGACTACTTCACTCGGTACGGCGTGGCGAAGGCAGTACGAAGGGCTACGGCCGCTTGTGTTGTCAAGTTCCTGAAAGATGAGATCTTGTTGGTGTATGGCACACCGACAACTCTCATCTCGGATCGTGGTTCCCAGTTCTGTAGCAAACTTTTGCGAAAGTTCAGGGAGCGCTATAATATAGCGCAACACCACACGACGGCGTACCATCCGCAAGCGAATGGGCTTACGGAACGTACGAATAAAACCGTAATGGAGACCATAAAGCGTTACCTTGATCCCCTCAAGGACCAACGTGATTGGTTTGAGAAGTTACGGCCCGCCGTGTGGGCCTACAACACTGCGGTGCAGGAGAGCACGGAAGTGTCCCTGTACCAATTGTTGTTTGGCCGCGAACCTAGGTTGGAGATTGATAATCTCCTTCCTGACGGTCCGATCCGCGACTTGCCTGACCAGCAAGCCGTGGAGGAGCGTGCTCGTCAAAATTTGGCGGCCGCATCAGAGGAGGCAGAAGAGCCGGTATGACGCTGGCCGGGTGCAGCCACCCCTGTACCAACCTGGTATGAAGGTTTGGATGAGGGATATGGCTGGGAAACTCGGCCAAGCCAAGAAGTGGAACTTCGCGTACAAGGCTGAACTGGGTACGGTGGTCCGGCAGGTTTCCGACCTAGTCTATGAGATAGAGTTCATAGATGGGTATGGTCGGAAGGTGTGGGACCGGTTTCATGTTGATAACCTGAAGCCGTACGTTCCCACATGTGGAGTTCGTGAGGAAGATGGCCTAGGTGGCTCTGACACCTCATCGAACTCCAGTGGGACCAGTGATGCTGAGTCCCAGGATGATAGGACGGTCGAGGATGATAGTGTTCCTCCGGGACCGTCCAGTCGGCCTGGCTTGGCTAGTGAGTCTACCGACTCTGAGGCAGAGGAAGCACCTCAGCCCCGGTATAACCTCCGTCCGAGGAAACTGAAGGCTTTTGAGGTGATGCAAGCTTCCTCTGGGCCACCAGAGAGTGCCAGGACCCGTCAGGGACTCTATGAGCCCCTGCCCTGGTGGGAGAGATCGGGCCGATCCCTGGAGTGGGATGATGGCCTGGTTCGGAGGAATAAAAACTGGGCACCCAGAGACCCCTGGACGGGACACCGCCTGTCTGTCATGGACAGATGGCGGTCGCCCAGGGAGAACTGGGTGGAGAAATCCGTGATGTCCAGCTGCAGACTTGGTGCTAAGTCTGCGGATGAAGTTTCCGACTGTGATCTCTCTCCTGCATCGATGCTGGCCGTTCCTACGGCAATATTAGTGGCTAAGCGCCATCCTGTTTGGAAAAGTAAACAGGGACGGTCGTTTGCTGCTAGTTGGCTCCTGAAACGTTTGTTTCACCAGAGGAAACGGAAAGATGCAGGATCACTGGTTGCCAGAAGAAAACTGGTAGCTCAGGCAAGCCAAAGCCGGCTAGAATTGGCTAGCCTGGCTGAGGAAAGTCCGGAGGCTGGGATTGACACAACGGAGGTTTCCGTGGTGCACATCCCCAGGCAGTGGAGAGGCCAGTGTATCCTCTCTTCAGAGGACTCTTTGGAGTCTGAAGGGAGAGGAAAGGCCTCCCCGGGTAAACGGTCGATGACCGGATCCCGGGAGGGTACTCCCACCATTCAAGGGAGTCCTCTAGACGTTGTCCCTTTGTGGGAAAACTGAAGAGGACCGACTTGATCGGTTAGACGAAAGTCGGAAGTACCAGACGCCGTCGAGAGGTTTTCTGATGGCGGATGGGAAACGATCCTACGTCGGGGAGTTCCCTGCCCAGCAGCGCCGTAAGGACAAGTCGAAATCTAAGAAGAAATCCGGTGCTGCTAGGTACGCGGCACGGATGAGGGCTCTTACTGAGAGAGAGAGAGGCTCAGCTTAAGAGGAGGGAAGCTGCCATGGCATTGCTTATGCCGGCAGTAGGCCCTCTGGCTGAGGCCCGTGCTCATCCTGAGGGAGCCCCAGGGGCTGCCCGGCCTGAAGACCAACCTTCTGCAGTGGGTTCGCCCGCAGCAGTGGCTGGTTCTTCGGGTAGGCAGTCTGGGACTCCCAAGAGGGACCGAAGAATGGAGAAAAAGGCCAACCAGCCGTCAGTATCCACTCCTAGGAAGAGCACTCCAGTGAGTGGTGGTGGTGGTCAGGGACAGAAATGTCCCCGGCCTTTCACCCCACCAGTGGTCAGTCATCCGGCAGGGAAAAAGGCCAAGACCTCACGTGGAGGTCCGGCCGGCTTCCCTGCAGGCAGTTGGAGCTATGAGGACCGTGCGCGGTACCACATGGCTCAAGCGGCGAAGTGCGAAGCTCGGATAAAGAGAGCTAAGCAGGTTGAACGCCGTCAGGAGTTCGAGCCCCGAACCTCTCAGTTTCCGCCCCTGCGGGGAACGGAAGTTCGGAATCTGCTCGTTACAGGGGAACCTCCTGTTGGACATGGTGTCGCACTTGTTGCGGGGGCCTCAACCGCCGCTGGCCAACAGCGCATTGCCCAAAGGGGGGCGATGCAGGCTCCCAAGGCACCTACCCAAGGTGCGGGAGCTAAAACTGTTGGTGGCAAGGGTCAGCCGACCCTGTCACCGGGGAAAGTAAAGATTCCCCGGGATGAGAGAGGGCATGTCGTGGCGGCACGACCGTCCTCAATTGTCAAGCTACGGGAGTCAACTCGGAGGCGAGTACAGCTTCGGCTGGAAAGGCTTCGGTTGGGAAGTCCAGTCACTCGAAGGGGGCTAACCACCCTCCTAAGTCTGACCGGCCCGGTGAGTCTTTGAGCTTAGGTGTGTCCGGCTCAAAGCACGGTAAACCTTCTTCCCAAAAGAAGAAACAGAAGGTGGACAAGAAAAAGTCCAGGTTTGGGAAGAAGGGGGGTCCAGGACCTTCTGGTCAGGAGTCCCTGGGGACGACTGCCAGAAGGGTTGGGACGGACGAGGAGGAGTCCCGACACGGTGCGACCGTGTCGGCCGGGAACCAGCCGTACCATACCCGTCAGGTAATGACGGCGCGGACGGATGGCAGGTCAATGCGAGACGTTGTTCTCGGTATACCTCCATCCTCCCCGAAGGTGGTCACGGTACTGAACCCGCGGGTTCGGTCGGTGGGAACTCTCCGCCGGGTCAGCTCGCATTCACCTAGATGCGGGGGCAGCCTGGTGGGGAAAGTTAGTGTTCCTACCAAACGTGGTCCCGTGCCTTCCATTGGAAGGACACCCTTCTCTCCGAGTCCTGACATAGGGGTCTTTGGGACCCTAGGACCGGAAGAGGAAGCCAGGTCTCCCCAGCCTGCGGACAAGGGACGACACTCTGGAACCAGTCCTCCGTATTCAGAAAGAGAGGTCTTTCTGAATAACCGACTTGGTCTGTGGCAGGACCAGCCGGGAATGGAGGGGTTCCAGTACCTTGGTTATTACCGTTTGGGAGAGCCACTCCCGGTACCATGGTTGCTGTCGTTGCCATCATTTAGCATGTGGTATGTGCTTGCTTTTGGCGGTAGAGATTATCCGGTGTTGTTGGTCGTCAACCCGGTAAGGAGACGTTTTGCGTTTTTGGATGTAATGGGGACAGGAGCTAGATTAGTTCGTCTAGTCCAGCTCGCGGCACCATACGTCCAGCGTCTCCTTGGCTGCGAGAAGAGATGGTTGGAGAATTTGTTGTCCAACCGCTACGAGGGAGCGAGTCTGATCCCGCAGCCGCCCTCGTAGATCTTCTAACAAGTCGGACCCTACGTAGGGGTCCGCACCTTGCCACTCTGGCCGTCGATGTGTTTCGACGGCAAGAGGAGGCAAGGCTCAGAGGGACTGAGTTCGCTATCGGAGGCGGGTGGCGTAACACTCGGATGTGCCTGTGGTGGGCACGTCGGTGGATATCGGAGTGGTGGGCACTCCGGAGGTTCCACCGTCGATGAATTCAGCCGGAAGCTGAGTGGGGGTCACTGGAGCAATCCGTGCTGGCTCGACTGACCTGATCCCGGGGCGGATCAGAGAAGTTGAGAGGATTGTGGCAACCCAGTTTTGCTCTTTAGTTGGAGCAGAACTGAATCTCCTGTGTCGTCTGCTAGGCTGGCTAATTAGCTGCCAGGCAGACGACAAAATGGCCAGCATGGGGTCACTGTCCTCCCCCAGGTGGAGCAGCCTGGGGGTATATAATGGCGGCGGCCATTATATTCTGGGCAGTGTGTGTTAGACCCTTAGATGAAGGTGGATGTGTTGGTTTTGTGCTCCACTTCAACAGGTGGCCAAGATGGCCACCAGTCATCTCTTTGTTCTCTGGAGTAGAGTCATCTTTTGTGTTTGCTCTGCTGGACCACTGTCCAGCAGATTACTGGTATAATTAGTAATTGTTTCTTCATTTATTCTTCTGAATAAATTATCATCTTTGGTTGGCTCTCTGCTGGATACATTTATCCAGCAGATATTGCCTTTACAACAGTGAGTGTTTTTACATTTATTCTTTGAATAAATTTACTTATTATTTTCACTCACCACACTGAGTCCGTGTCATTCTTTGGGGAAGTTCCGCGAGGAGGGTGGGGGTTTATGGTTGGGAGTCACCATACCACCACCGTCCTGTTCCGGCTTGTTTCCGTCTTGTCGGCCGGTTCTTCACGCGCCGGTTTCTACGGTGGACCCATCGGGTGGTCACCGTAGGTTCTCGTCGTGGCTCGGCGGTCATCCGACCGTCGATATTCGGCGAGGCAGGCTCCGGTTGGCCGGCGCCACCCGGACACGTGGTCAAGAGGGCAGTCCGCGCTTCGATCCCGGCCCCTAACGGAGTCTGGATACGGTAAGTCGGGGAAGATTTGCCGGGGTGTTGTTTCGGACCCAAGTCGGGTCGTTACACATGATGCCCCAGAGCCTACAATGACTCCATAGCATGAGATAACCTGGAGTCCACAACGACCAAGTTCCCAGTTTCACACCTTCCTAATTCTGTTTACCTCTTTCCATTTGTCCCTCCCCTCCCTCTTCTCTTGAATGGACTAGCGATTTATTTTTCTTGACCCTACATAAATAAGTGTAATTGGTAAGGTTGTTAACTGCCCTCCCACCCGAAGGTTTTCGGCTACATCTCCCCTCCCCACTCTCTTGCATCGCAGCCACCCCTTTCCCTTGCTCTATGGCAGAACCTTTATTCTTTACTAAGCTTGTCATTTTTTTAAGTGAATCAATCTATATTTAATAACTCTGAACATAATGTTAGTAGTATTTAAATCACACCTTGCACTCCTCTCTAATATCCCCCCCCCCTTTCTCTAGTTAAAACCCTAATATTAAAATCTATAAAATATAAAATATAAATATAAATATATATAATATAAAACCAAAAAATAATATTTCAATATAATAAAACCATAAAAGAAGATAAAACACTAAAAATGATAAAAGCCATAATGCCGAACTATCTTGGTTTCCACAGAAGCAATATACAGTTGGTTAATTAATAACAAATATTCTCTTTTTATCATAACACAATACTAGACTAACCTTAAGACCCTATATTTTTTTTATTCATATTCGAATACCGCCAAATTTGCAAAGTTTTTAAAAGCTCCCAGCACTTGTTTATTACTCATGAACAGATTTGGTCGACATGGCCATGGAGTGGCATATAGATCTACCACACATTTGCGGAGGACCTCTCTTGCTATTTCTCTCTGTCTTTGTATACAGAAGAACACAATGTGTTCGAAAGTACCAGGCCCATCACCGCAAATGCATATACTTCCATCTCTTAGTTTGAATCTTGCTAAATAGTTATTAAATGGACCGTGACCAGTAAGCAGTTGGACCAGTCTTGACCCTACAGTAGGCATTTGCTTCAGTTATAGTCACTTTTGTTTAGTGCAAATTGCACGACGGATTTACCAGTATATTTCTTTATACAATTACACGCTATTGAAGTCATCATTGAATTGAAAATAAGAAATTCCCCATGGCTGTATACAGCAATGCTATACAATTGATTAATTCACATTAAAAAACAACTAACTTTTATGTTAAGTTAAAAACAAACAATGTTCCATTATTACCAACAGAAAAACCTAATACGCAGAAATTTAAGCTTTAATGATAAAATACATGGACACAAAGCTACTGTATAACTCGATATATAGCAAGAAATATTTAATTATTCATAACAACCAGACACGCGATTTAATAAAAATGAAAATATGCTGACCGCAAGTAAATAAGTTATGGATGGCAACAGCATTCAAAGTAAATATTTACTTTAATGCAAAGACAAATAAAGAAACTGTACAAAGACGTTTGCACAAATTTTAATAAAACACACCCATGTGTATATACTGCTATTATACATTATTACCGCCAAAGTAGAAAACAAGATTTTTTTCGTAATCTTTACGAATAGTATTATTCGTGATATTATTACTAGGCAAAGGTTAGTTAGGTCTTAGTAGTTAAGTCTTAAAAAGTGTGCTATTCTATGGTGAAAGATGTCCGTAAATTGTCTAAAACGGCTATTTTTTTTAGCAATATTTGCAGCAAGAAATAGTAATCACGGGATATTTTATGTAGCTGTAAATATTGCAAAATGTCCTAAAAAACAAAGTAGAGTGTTTTCTGCAAATGAGTTATGCAAGGAACATTTTAAACTAGTCCAACACGGGTTATCACACTGGAAGTCACAATTTATTGCAGAAAAAACTTGTAGTAAATCTTGATTACAGTGTAGAAAACACAAAGCATGTTTATTTTACGTTCAGCGCCTTTGATGCAAGTTAGTAAGAAAAAAATGGTGGCATGAATAGTGCCTCCATATGTCGGTGTTTGTGTACCTTTGTAAAGGATTCTATGGTAGGCCTACAAAAGCAGCACATTCACAATGTCACATTCTTTTTTTTCTTTATGTAGTGAACTTATTGTATGTCTCAGTGTTTCTAAAGCCTAACACACCTGGAATCTTTGTTGCGATACATTGTTGCGGGGCTGCTCCGATTCAATGTTGCGGGGCAGAATCACAATTGACGCGATTCAGAACCGAAACATTGTTTCGTGTCCACACCTACACTCACTTTCACTTCATCCTTCGGGCTTTCTTCATGTATATATTACCAGCGGAAGCGGCCCTTACAATATGGGCCTACACGGTGATTCATAAAGAGGTGTAAATTAAGCAGAAACGGTGGTGGGCACACAAGCCCTTCTCAGCTGAGAGCACATTCGGTTTAAGCCTTTTGGACACCATGAAATTGAAAGATGATGCAGATTTCTAAATTTCATTTCTTTTATTTCTTTTTTTAAAGGTTTTTTAATAATTAATAGCAAACTGAACCCTTTGAGTCGTTGTTCATGTTTCAAATGACATACACACTATGAAATGTATCGGAACAATGAATAAATGTTTCCCATTTCGATGGGACTCAAGAAACGTGAATCTGAGCTAATGCGATTCAGCCCCGAAACATTTCAACATTGTTGTGGGACTGAATCGCAACTGCTTTCAGTAGAAGTATCGAATTCAAATGAGTAATTGTTAATGCCAATGCTGACAGGGACTATACTCAATCTTCATTATCTCATTTATATGTTGATTACTTTCCAAAATAACAATACATTTTTGATAAATACATTTAATAAGTTAATTTATTTGTCGCTTAATAGTAATTTTGTTTTATTTTAAACTAAACAACTTGCAATTATAAAGTTAATAAACACAATAAGAACACGTTTGAACCAACTTGTGTTGTGCATGCAAAATATTATACAGTATATTTTAATTTTTAATTTTTAATAGAAAAAAAAAACCGTGATTTACAGCATTAGACCAGCATTTCATTATACCAATGAAAGTTTATCCTAGCATCACGTTTTAAGCATGGCTTTAATTTAAAAAAAAATGTTTTATAATATGGAGATAAACGTCAATTTATTACATCTCAGTGTAATATACACTGCAAATCCTGACTTCTCACGAAGTAAACGCAGCAAATAAAAAGAAATTGGTAGAAAAAAAATGCGTATTGAAAGCTTTTTGTGTTGTTTTCACATAGCAATATTAACAGTAGTAACAAACACAAATCATAAGAAATTCGACCTTTTTCTACATGGAATTTTGCCCAACTAAATCTTGTCATTGAGCATGCATACCAAACAACCAGCAAATTTTATATGCATAGATCTATATAGCGTCCCCCCTTCTCAAACATTAAGATCATACACAATGTCTTACTATTGTTAGCGAAAGAAATTGCACACGCACATAAGACACATACACACATAGGATAGAATCAATAATGCAATTTCAACTCAAAAGAATGACATTTATATATGACAATTGAACTGAAATTCAAATCAATAAAACACAAAAAAATCTTGCATTATCGCAAAAAAAAAATATTTTTTCAAACCAAAATATATAAATTCACAAAATAAAAATCTATGACAAAATTTAGATTTTAGATTTAAGCTCAATTTTCAATATCTTGGGGTTTTGTAAATAATAGAAAAGTTTAAACTTAGTTCTAAAATATTTCTTAGATTTTTACAGAAATACTAATTAAAACCTGAAACAAAAAAAAAATTGCTGCCGAACTGCATTTAAAATTTAATATTTTCTTTATTATTTATTGTTCATGAAAGTTTAATACCTTAGTTTCTAAATGTGAAATCTACATTTATTATTATTTTCTAAGAATCAATATATTTGTGGGAGATGAATTGGAAGAGATTAGCAGTGGGATATTGAAATTTACATGTACAGTATATGTACATGTACATATGATGAATTTCTCAATCGAAATTTCACTTGACCACTCCATAATCGGTTTCTTCACTCATATATATCAATTAAATTCAAAATATGTTTCAAAATTTTATGTTCATCTCGTGTCATTCATTTGCCAGTTGTATTTTTCTCAAACAATTTCATGCACATCCATCGTCCGGATAGATCGATAGACAAAAGCCAAAACTGAATGAAAAACAACATATGAACATGAAAGTTTGAAACAAATGTCAATTGCAGTATCCATTCATTCTTATATCATAATTTGTTGAGCAAATAATAAGTTCTACAAGCTTAATTCAGCGAAAAATAGTTGATACAAATTCAAATGCATATCAAGTAACAAAAAAAAAATATTAAACAATCTGTATGATAATGACAATGACAACGTAAGAACCTAGCAAATTTTGTTTGTCTGCGGTGTGACGGGTGTGTGTTTGTGTTAGCTTCTTTTTTGTGGTTGTAGTAATGTTTCCAATGAATGACACTGAAAACACTCTTCATTAGCGAATCAAATTTAGTGATGAAACCAAGGAAAAATGTCAAACACACCCATAAATTGTGTGTCCAAACCCCATGTGCGGTTTTTACCCCTTAATGGATAAATTTAATTTGAAACATGTTACAAAAGAGTCTGTGTCTAATGTATATATATATACATGTACGAGTACGTATAACCACGACATCTTCCCATTGACGTCGTAAAACAATAGTGTCTTAAAATATACATTTAATATCATATAAGCACGAATAGAACAAAAAATTTAGTATGTTACTTGTAGAAACAATACTCCATAATACAGAAAAACAAGTGTAGATCTACGTAATAATGCTGATTGATGTAGTGCAAAAGCAGTCATTAAACTAAGGCTTGGAATTATGTTTTGGTCATAACCTGTCATTTTCACATACGATTAGTCCGAATATTGTTGATGCCAGTGCCCCCCAAAAGTAACCTGTTAACAATATTACCCAAAAATAAATTAGTGAACAATGAGATATTAGTTTTGACTCTATATTGACATAAGTCTACTAAAAAATTAAAAGACTGGAACTATACAAGCAATTAACCTTTCATAAAAAAAATTATGCAAATGTCTAAAAAAGTTACTAATTGGCTACCCCATCTATTTAATGAAATTCTGAAAAAAATAAAAAATATTAAATTGACTAAAAATGGAAATGTGTGCTTTTTTGAGGTACTGTTGGGAGTGGGATTCGGTGGACTACTTAGCATAATATACTACACCAATAACAAGACTTAATTAATTTTTTGTGCGCGAACAAGGCACATTGATTAACTGGAAAAAAACCCCATTAGAATGGGCCCGTGTTACGCCCACATCCAGAATAATAATAGATCTGCCTGCAATTATCATAAAAGTCTCCGATGGCTCACCAGAAGCCAAAGATCTATATTAGGAATTATATAAAATTTTATTGAGCCATCAGACTATTTTAATCTTAGACGAAATTATGAGTGGAAAACAGAAAAATCACATATTGAAATAACTTTTCTAAACTAAAATAAACGAACTCAAAATTGTAAAGGTAAAGTGTGATCAATTATTTGGAATAACATCAACCTATAGGCAGATGGAAATAATTAACAATCAAAAATGGTCATCTAGGAAAAGTTCAGACATCACCGTGTAATTAAATTCGTTTTAACACAAAACTATCTACAATCAATCAATTCAATTCATCTAAGTTGGCGTTGTAAAATTCTTTGAAATTTTTTTTGGGAATACATGTATTCCCTGAGAATATTTCCATTTTTATTTTTCAAACAGAATTCAGACTTAGGGTCGTATTCTTTATGAATGCGAATGCTAAGGTCAACTCTAGAACTTTTTTCAAAAACAGCCAAAAATCGAAAAAAAAATCAATTGCTTTAAAAAAAGACATGGGAGGACTTAACTGGCACCTGAAGTTCAAAATAGCATAAAATAGTACAAAAGTTCAAGACATTTTGAAATTCAAAAAATTGGAAAAAAAGCGAAAATCGAAAACAAATTAAATGCACTAAAAAGGGTTCATTGTGGTCGAGAAGTCTAAAAAAAAGAAAAATAAAGGACAAAGATTCAAGAATTTTTAAAATTCAAAATAAATTTTAACAAATCAAATCGAAAAAAAAAAAAATTAAAGTTAGGATGACATATATCGAGACTTCCATCTATATAAGTAGTGCCGTGTAATAAGCCTCATAGATGGCCACTTGTAACGCGATAAGTATAGCCTACTCCTGCATAACCATGGTCTTTGGCTCATGTGCATATCATGATGAAATTGCCTCATTACAACTGCTATTTGCAAATGTAGGCCCACTCTCCATTATTCCTTTATTGGACTCAACAAACAATGACCACATATGCAAAGGGCGGACACACCCGTAAACAAACAGACAACAAAACAAAACAAGACAAAAACTCAACGAAAACATAGGCTATTAAATGTCTCAAAATTCCCTAAACAATACAATCGTCAAACCTTACAATCACATTAAAAACTGAAGTACACAAAATCCATTTTAATCAACAGAGAAAATGAACCTTAAGACCCCAAAACAAACTCATTGTCTTTTTCATTGTAAATCCTTTCACAAGATCCTGGTGGGAAAAAAACGAAAGAAAATGAGAAAACCATATTAGCAAATTTATAGATTTAGAAAAGTTTCTTTTTTCTATACAATGTTTCTCATTTGATTTCTAGAAACCGTTTGCACTTTTTTTGTTTTTTTTTGTTTAATACCTTTCGGCAAAAAAAAATAGTTTTTTTTTTTCATTGTAAATGTGTGCAATCAAGAGGATGTGACACAGGGAATAGGCGCGGTTTTTTTGTTCATGTAAAAATCTCCTGAGATTTGGATCTCTTTACTATTTTGTGTGCAAGCGTGTAATTTCCAAAACTCTATCATCCGACAATATGAAAAAAAAAAGTCAAGAGGTGGTTGTACCATTAAGCAACCAACAGAAACATTAGCAGCGCCCTCCCATATAGACCCAATTGATGAATGACTCACAAACGACACACACACATGCATTAAATTCCTTCCGACAATGACACCAATAAAAAAAAACTAAAACCATTTACACAATAGAACACTTTATAACAATATATCTTCGAAGATTAAATCTTAACCTTAAAAAAAACCAAAAGCCTCAGTTGTCCGTAGTTTTTTTTTTACTGTGAATGAGTCAATGGTGTCAAATAGTCATGTACTGACTTAATTTCTATATTTCATAAGTGGAAGAAATGCTTCTATTGACAGTCGTATTCTTAATGATTTTTAAGTCAAAGTTAGTGTTAAGTTCATCAACTTTTACATAAAACTTCTTAGCTCTTTGGGTCACTGCTAGCCTCTATAAAAGCTTGCATTATTACTGAGCGCCTTTAGCGCATCCTTGCTGTGCACCAAAACATTTTTACTAATCTTATATTTTGAGGTATCACAAAGCAACTAATAACCTATTTATATACTGTTACACCCTCGTGTAATTTTGAACGTGTAGAAAGCGTTCGTGAGTAAAAAAAAAGTTAAGGGGTGATGCAAAATACTTTAGGACAGGGCTGTGCAGTGTGCATACCCTGGTTACTGCCCTGCAAATACCTCATGCTGTCACAAAAGAGCCGTGTAACTGAACGCACCCTTTGAATGCATGGTTTGGAAAGAATGAAGGAAAATAGTGGTGTCTTTAAATTGAGAAAACGTGATAAAAGATAAAAATGTTTCTAAATCAAACCGCCATTTTTTGTTCAACAATGCTAACGTCAACATCTTGTATACGTTTCCCATCTGCTGTTAACCTAATTTATACATACATCAACTATTACATATTAAAATACCATTTCAACATGTTGACTCTGTTGAGTGATGTTCAAAGAACATTTGTGTCAACGACAGAAACAATTTAATCCCAACTCCTTTTTTCTCTTTTGAGTCAGTTTACACCTGTTTGTATTCCCAATCGCATTCTGATTCAATCAATCCAAGACGTTGTCGACAATTCTAACACCCTCAAAGCAAATATTTTTTCAGAACACTTTTTTATTTCTCTCTGTATGCCCATTGAGAATTGCTGCCTTTATCGATCACAGACTTCTATGTTTTAAGATTTAACCTTACTTCAAGTAAAAAGGGACTAATAACGATTTCATAGAAAATTTTAAAAAAAATTGTAAACCTACTATAATAATTTATTAAAAGTAATAATAAAATTCTATATTATAAAATGTACAAAATCTACATCTAAATACTAAACTTTAGTGAAAAACAACAAGAACTGACGTTACAAAGCTCCAATCACACGAAGCACATTTAATGAGAGGTTTAAAACCCATTGTCCAAAATACATTCAGTCATCCATTGACTTCCATTATATAGTTAAGTTTAAAGTCTCCCTTGTCTTTTTATAAGCCACAACCACAAAAAATTAGAGCTTAACAAAGAGAAAAACAATGGAAACTGGGCTTACATTTTCTTAAAAGCTTACGAAGTGAAAATCATGTTGTTTGTTCCGAGCAGATTCCAATTAAAAACTTTTCCATCAAACAAAATAACAATAAAATTATTTAGAGCTGCGTTAAATTATAATGGAAACTTGTTATTCTAATAAAATTTCAACCCAAATTATAGTACAAGAGTAGAACCACTTTCTGCTATACACTCATCCGTCCCCACAACCTCTCGTGTTTGCATTTTAACTGCAGCAAAAGGACGACAAAAAGGGCATTCTCGAATTTCCATATGCAAGACTACATTATATAAAATATAATTGCATCTAGTTATTGAAAACGTGTAATTTGCAGTTGCATTTTATAATGCCTCGGAAACAATATCTTTTTATATGAATGGTAAAATTATTAATATCCATAATCCATATCGGCATCTAATGTGGTAGAAAAGTGTTTCTCTCCGATATGTGCGTGTGATAATTATTCTATACATCACACTTTCTGTGGTGTTTTCTTTTTGCAAGCGTGACTGTGCTTGGCGAGTTCGTATAGCAAGGATGCACAATAGAAACTGCAGAATAGCACACTGCAAAATAGTCGAGAGTAGCCAGTCATTGCAACAATCATCTTGCAACAAATCTTATGCGATATTATTAGGCCTATTCTATACTGTTTCAGAAAAAAAGTAGCCGATAATTAACAATTACGCTTATTTAAAATGACATCGTTCTAAACTGTAATGATGCTGGTACCATAATTTTTTCTAATAGCTGACTGCTAATTAGCTAGCCATGGCACTCAAGTAACTCCAACTCAGTCCAACTGGTTAAATACTAGCATATCATAGAAAACACGTAGTATGTTCTCTTTCAACAATAGAGGGCAAAAACACTAATGAAGTCATTGTTGCACCTGTAAAACAATCCTGGAAATCACTAGGTGTCACATGCATTCCTTGATGGTTCTCTTTGGTTGTCACAATATAGGAAAAAGAACACTACAGAACACATGGTGCTAAAAGTGGCTGTGCTAGAATTTGGTGTGAGTCAACATTCTGTGCGCAACCAGAAACTATGGTAGACACAATTACTTGAATAAGACTGAGGCCCAACTTTAACTGGGAAACTTAACAAGTTAACACAGGAACTTCATCATGAACACAACGTCCATGAATATTTTTAAAAATTGGGAAAAAATGAAAGTCTTCTAGGTGCCCTGAAAATCACTGAAATGAACTCGGGAGGGCGCAACAGACTTTCGAGGACCATAAAAACCCATAAATTCAAAAAATGAAATTATTCCAAGAGCACTTGGAATATCTAAAAAAAATGGCAAAAAATTAAAGTCAGCTTCTAGGCAGGGTTGGCAAAATCCCGCACAAAACCGGCAAAGAACAGGGCTCCTGCACGTATCACAAGCCAATACCAAAAATAAAAGAGTAATTTCTTGGCAACTTCTTAATGCCTAAAGATGAAATGTCTGATGAGCCGATGACTAAATTTTGCGGCATCAGATTTTTAGATTACAAGCTGAGTTCATGATTTCCCATGTGTAACAATTAAAAAAAGAAGTGGTGAAAAGAAACCATTTTACACCAACAAAAAAATTCTAGAAACATTACGACTACCGGTATAGAAAAAAAAATCTTTTTTTTTCAGAAATCAAACAATCGGATAAACATAGAGATCGTGAGTGTAGCGGCCAACATTACAACAAAAAAAAATTGTTTCCAAAGAGACAAAGAGAATTAACAACACACTCAATTACAAAAGAAAAAGATAAATCGATTAAAACAAGACAGTCAAAGAAATAATAAATGAAAAACTTTATATCACTACACGGAAGTAGCATAAGAGCTTGGGTAGAAAAACACAAGACAACTATTGTAACAACCAAATATAATACATTTGACAGAAGAATAGAAGTTCAGTAGATAAAAAATCTCAGATTGAAGAAGTGCAATGCAAGGAATCAAACAATAGGTAGTCTATGTGACAGAAGTGCATTGGAAACATGAATCAGAATGGAAAGAAAAGATTTAGAAAGATGGTTGTTGAAAGAAAACGAATTGGCAAAGTTGGAGAAATGCTACGATTGAGCAAAGATGTAAACTTTTTATGGAAATTTGGAAAATACAACACCAAACTATACAGAGAAAAACAAAAACGTGTTTTCAAACTGCCAAAAAAGCTATTTCTAATGTAAGCAATGTCAAATTACCAGTGTCCCATTTAGAAGCATACAGAATGGTGATGCATTATGATGGACACAAAAACTAGCCATACATGGGCAGACTTCACACGAGTAGATTCAAGTTTGGGATTGTAACAATGTAGAGCTCTTGTTACGGGGCTGAGGTTGTAGATTCTCTTTACTAAAGCGGGTACCGCTTTTCGTAGGGAGAATGTTTGTGATACTACCTGAGTCCTACTGGTGCCGGGGTCGTTCTCTTAGATATTTCGTGGATCACTGCTGTGCTGGAAAAAATGTTTAAGACAGGCGAGACGGATGCAGGTTTGACATTTTACTTAGTTTATTATGTTCAAAAATTAAACCATAATAAAGCAGAGAATAGTTACGGGTGTGGCGTGCTTTCGCCACTGGACCATTATATGAGTAGTTTCATAGTTTCGATAATCAGAGAATCGACCCAGAATCTATCGAAACATGGTCTTTTATACCCAGAGCCTGTGTACACCTTTTCAGGGATACACATGCCCTGGGGACCATGCATCGACGGGTATCCATCCACCGATACCGGAACCTGAATGTGTCTTGAAGCTTTGGGGTCTCCAAGAGGGGAGGAAAGGGCGGAAATCTGTCCCTTACGTCCCCAGAGACCCCCAGGCTAGGGGAGGGACAAAACGGCGAAATACAGGGTGTTACATGATGCTGCAATTGAACTTTTGTCTCTCTGCCACAAACCTTCTTGATTACTTGTGGAGTAAATTTTCAAATTAAAAATCAAAAAGTTTGCCAATACATGGTTAGCTATTGAAAACACCCCGTTAATACAATTTAGCTATTTGTGTCATTTTGTCCTTATATGGTGTACTGGCTCTTGCCTTTTTTCTCTGGCATATATTCTCATAATGCGTTCAAGATGTCCACACCAATGCCGTGGGGCGTTTGCACAGTAGGCTTATCTGATAATTATGGCTCATAGGCACTGTGTTATTTATTTGCCCCCAGTTACAAAACTTACAACTGTTTGAAGATTCGAATAATGTATGAAAGCATTTATTTGACTTCTGGATGCCCCTAAAGCGCAAAAAGCAATAACCTGATACATGCAGAGAGACTGGCTCACTACAGCTACCAGGGTCACTACAGTTACCAGGGTCACTACAGTTACCAGGGTCACTACAGCTACCAAAACAATATATAGACCTTTTTCATCAAAAGGGTCACTACAACTACCAAGGGTCATTACAGCTACCAAAAAATATAGTTCTTTTAGATTCGGTTTGGTTAGGTTTCCTTACTGTAGGTTCGGTTAGGTTTTATTAGGTAAGGTTCGGTTAGGTTTGGTTAGGTTAGGTTAGGTTCGGTTCGGTTTGGTGTCATTAGGTAAGATTCGGTAAGGTTCCATTAGGTTTGGTTTCATTAGGTAAGGTTCGGTTAGGTTTCATTAGGTAAGGATAGGTTGAAAGAGTTATATTTTTTTGGTAGCTGTAGTGACGAGAAAGTGATGAAAAAAGGTCTATATTTTGTCCCTATATTTTTTGGTAGCTGCAGTGACCCCTTTTGATGAACAAAAGGTCTATATATTTTTTTGGTAGCTGCATGTAGTGACCCAAGTAGCTGTTCTCCCCATTGTGACACCCTCTAGTAACAGAATGGTGAAACACCCGGCAGAAATTCCTCTCTGTCAACACGGCACCCCTTGGTGCACAGATGTTCAGACTTGGGTGGCCCGAATTCTAAGTGAATTCGTGGAACCCAGGCTGACCATGAGAAATTGTGAATAGAGTCCCAAAAATACCTTTCCTTTTAAGGTAATATCCCCGGCTCAGGGCAATGATTGGCCCAGTTGGTCAATCATTGAGCCCTGAGGTGACAGTTGCCCCTCACAGGAGACTGGACAAGTGAGCTTGAGACTTGAGTGTGAGGACAGTCAGAGTGTGGAGTTCAAACGAGCAAGTTTGAACTACAGAGTTGGAAAGTTAAACAGTAAAGTTTTAACTGAAAAAGTGCAATGTAATAGTATGCAAGAGAATGATGTAAATGTTAACATATCACAGTAAAGAGTTTTGATATTTTATTTTATCTACGACAATTTGTGCGTGTTGTACATTGAATTGTTTTGAGTTTAGCACTCCGAAAATAACGGTGTATCCAGCAGAAGGCATTCAGATAATACCTGAGTCCCTCCGCCTGGAGCCTCCAGGGACTCGAACAAACAGAAGGTATGAAGTCACGTCGGAATCATCAAGTACTATACCGAAGATCCCTAGGAAGAGACGGTCTTTTTGTGGGCCGTTACCAGGCCAGGCAAGTGAATGTCGTGCCCGGTAAAATCAATCCCCAGAGGAACAGAGACTGGTCCGCCGACAACAGAGTCGGCACCGGCACCATCGACTCGACACCAACAACAGAGGAGTCGAAACGGTGGTGCCGAAGGGCCGGTCACGTCACACTATAGTAGCTCTTGTGAGCCTTGGTAGTAGTAGTGACCCATAACCCATTTTTTGTATTTCTGTTCAGTTTTAAATTTTCTTAAAATACACAGGGAAATTTGGGATTTCCGGGACAGAGAAGACTTTTTAAGCCATTTAAATTCTTTTCCATATTTGACCGTGTTCATTTATAAATGTTATTTATTCCAGACTAATTAGACACCTTTTTTGCAAAAGTTTATATTGTCTGAAACGCTAACCATAATTCAATTCCTATTTTTTTTTATAAACAAGTGAAAGCTAGTTAGAAACTAGGATAGTAACCAAATGGAATAGGAATGGAATTTGTGTCAATGAGATGCTGTCAGTGCTACAATGGCTGAGTTAAGTTTGAAATTGGTTGGAAAAATTACACGTGGTGATTGTCCTAAACCACAGTCCAGTGACATTCATAAAGCACTATACATGGGCAGGGCTGACCACTCTAAGAAAATTAGGGAGATTTTTTGCTAGGACAAATTCATATTATTGGTCTTTTTTTTCCTAGAGTTATAAGACAATGGAACTCTCTTCCTGAGGCAGTGGTGAATGAGGATAATTTTGTTTTATGGGATTGACATTTGTATATTCATTTTGTTTTATATATGTGCATGTATATGTGCTGGACAATGCTTAATGCTGCATGTGGACTTTTATGTCCCTCTGCCATAAGATTATTTGGCTGCTAGCAGAGTGCTAATTGTAATTGTAATTGAATAATTATACCTATTTTCTTAATGATATCTTTGAATATAAACCTTTTTGTGGACGTCTGAAATTGCCAAGTTTTTGTTTTTCAAACTGGCACAAATACTTATTTTCCACGTCTCAACATAAATATATAAATTCCGCTCCCTTATTTTTAAATTCAGTTTCAAACAAACATACTGTACGAGCGTACTTACAATTTTTTAATACAAATTCATTTAAAAACAGAATAAAATTAAATTCTAAACTTATTAGGTATATTGCAATTTCTTCACAAAACGTTGAACAATTGATTGACAAGTGAATTCAGGAATAATAGTGTTACATCATACATGTATAGCCACACAAACATTTAAGGGATCTTCCGCAGTTGGAGGGTGTGCGTATGTGGGGGGGGGGCACAGACTAGATACCTCTCACCACTTTAAATAAAGTTTTCCCCTATTTTAGTTTCAGATCACGAGGTGACAACCACAAATGTGTATATTAAAATTTAACTGATGGCAAAGAAATTGATTAGTTTGCAAACAAAAGATAAGTGTGAAGCTAAAATTCATCATCCGATTTTTTTTTCTGCACCATGACACAAATATTTGATCTTGTATATGTAGTAAAAGTAATAAAATTTCAGAAAAAAAGCACAAACGACAAGTGAACAAATAAATATATAGGAAGTCTCGTTACACGTATATTCAATATAAACACAAAAATAGATAAAATTCACACATTGCTTTTGTTTTGTCTAAAACATTAAAAAAGTCACTCCATCCTTCCACTTTCACTAATCAAATTTTTTTTTTCTTCTCTTATTCAAATATTGACGAATAAAATACAATCGAATATATTGTAGACATTTAAGAGACTCCATATATTTGAGATAAAAACACCAAGGGAAGCCAAAAATGAAAGAAAAACGTCAAGAGAAAAAAGGTTACACACACACACACACACTTCCAACTATTGAAGCATTATAAAACGAATTCTTCAATTTGCAATCATGCAAAATATAAAAGAAATTTCACCAGAATTATCATTGTATTTAATAGCAAACTGTAAACATTATATGATATTCAGCTTATTCTAGCAAAACAAAACAACCCACTCGAAAGTTTTTTTTTGTTTGTATTATGTCTGCATATGTCAATTTGCTAACTCAAGATTGCCAGTTAGATTGTTTAGTTGAACTAGGCCCTATATTCAATAACTATTCCAATTATACTAATTGGTTACTGGAACTTGTTTTGCCAGCATCCAGGCATTCCTAGACCTGCCTTTTTTTTGTTTGGTCTCTGCCCATTTTGTTTTTTGCTTTAAGTGCAAGGAAATCTTGCAGAATATACGGTGTTTAATTTAAACTATCTAATCGATAATCTTGAGTTGCCAAAACTTAGTAATGGATATATATACTTTTTAAAGCTTGACAATGTCTGTTTAGTAAAAACGTTTAAATTTTTTTCCAAAATAACCAAATGAAAACACATTTACCTTATTCTTTTTAAACAGTTATATTTCATGATACACTTCTAGTTAATTAAAAAACAGTTGCTACAAGGTGACGGTATTACTAATTTTTACAAGCAATCAAAAAATTCACAGTTAATTTATTTTCAACTTGACTTATGTTCGGTCGTTTTTCTCTTAAAACACTATATTTTCATAGAGGAAAGAAAGTGCACAATAGTTTTTCATAATTATTTTAAACTAGTGGGGTAACCCGTCATAAATGACGGGAGCATCTAGTTTCTTTTTGTGTGACTGTCCGGTTGTCATGAAGTAATTCGCCTTGACTGCTTGTGTTTTTTATAAGCACCTTAATATTGTTACAGGTATGAAGACAGGGAGATACAGTCGTGTGCCCCGCCCTTTTATGACTTTCAGACCAAATATCAACCAATTGAAAATTGAAAAAAACGGGGCATGTGACATCAGACGACATAACAAAATAATTAAAAGTTGCTGGCCCTCATAAAAAGGCGGGGAAAACAGTGTATTTTACTGTTTTTACTTTCCTGTCCTTACTATTGTTCGGGTTCTTGGATCGGGAGAGTGCAACATAAAGTTGACCATGAGAAAAAAGCTGTTCATTTAAATTTCAATCTGATTAAGTTTTTGTCCTAAAACAATTTACCCTAAAGAAACATTTGCCCTAAAAGGACATTTGACCTAAAAGAACATTTGCCCTAAAGGAACATTTGCCCAAAAACCATTTACCCTAAAGGGACATTTGACCTAAAAGAACATTTGCCCTAAAGGGACATTTGTCCTAAAGGGACATTTGCCCTAAAAGGGACATTTGCCCTAAAAGGACATTTGTCCTAAAAAGACATTTGCCCTAAAAGGGACATTTGCCCTAAAAGGGACATTTGCCCTAAAAGGACATTTGCCCTAAAGGGAAATTTGCCCTAAAAGGATATTTTCCCTAAGGACATTTGCCCTAAAAGGACATTTGCCCTAAAGGGACATTTGCCTTAAAAAGACATTTGTCCTAAAGAGACATTGCCCTAAAGAGACATTTGCCCTAAAGGGACATTTGCCCTAAAAGGAGATTTGCCCTAGAGACATTTGCCCTAAAAGAACATTTGCCCTAAAAGAACATTTGCCCTAAAAGAACATTTGCCCTAAAGGGATGTTCCCCTAATGAGTAGTCTAAATATACAGTAATTGGTTTTAGGGCAAATGTTCCTTGAGGGTGAATAGTTTTAGGGCAAATGGTTTTAGGGCAAGTGGTTTTAGGGCAAATGTTCTATTAGGGTAAATAGTTTTAGGGTAAATAGTTTTAGGGTAAATAGTTTTAGGGTAAATGGTTTTAGGGCGTGTTCCTTGAGGGCAAATAGTTTTAGGGCAAATGGTTCTAGGGCAAGTGGTTTTAGGGCAAATGTTCCATTTGGGTAAATGGTTTTAGGGAAAATGACCCATTATGGTTAATTGTTTTTATGGCATGGATCGAGAGAGCGCAACATAATGTTGACATAATTGCTGGGCACAATTGCCTGTGATAAACTGTAGTTTAATTTTGCTACTATTATCCCCTCCCCTTTTTATATTTGAAAGAGAAAATGAGTTTTTCATTTTCTCTGGTGTGCGCATGTGCATTGTTTGTTCCTGTTTTACTCCTTTCATTTCAATTTCAGTCACATCTCCCACTTTTCCCCCTCCATGTTTCTCTCTCTCTCCCCCTTCTGCACTTTCCAATTTTTCCCCTCTCCAATTTAATATCAATGGGTTCTTGGATGGGGAGTGTGCAATATGTAGTTGACCTTGAGAAAAAAAGCATTTCATTTATTTAAATTTTTATAAATTCTGATGTTACACACACACAGACCTGGCTTATTATACAGTGCGTTTCATATATATAGACGCACCCCAAAAACTGGTTATAACTCGAGTTATAGTCAATGGATTCACCTGAAATGTTCAGCATAAAGAGATCATCTTATATTCTAAACTTTCTGCTAGGCAGAAATTTTTTTCTTTAAAAGGTAAAAATTAAAAAAATTAAAAACTGGAAAATGACCATTTCATAATTATAGATGCACTAATGAACTTTTCACTTTTATTAATTATTGTGACAAAATAACATGCTGAATCATTAAAAATAGTAAGGTATACAACTGTTATGATGTTTCAAAACTTAAAACATTCTTTTTTACAGAATTAAACAATATTTATAAGCAAATTTGCAGAAATTCTACCCCGAAACAGCTAAAATGGGACTTTTCAACTCTGCTGTTGTAGTATAATCATAGCAATCTGTAAATCATTATTGTATGATGTTGTCCCGAAAGTTCTCTGTAAGATTTAAGTCCGGGGACACCCTGGCCATTCGAGAGTGGTGATATTCTGGTTTCGTAACCATTGATTCCTTAGATTACTGGAGCGAACTGGTGCATTTTCTTGCTCGAATGCTAAGCTAACGCTAGGAAATCGACTTTGGAAGGTCAGTAAACACTATCATAATATTGTCTGATAATAAACATTATTTTTTGGTTGGTTCAAATGCGCTAAATACTTCGCATATTGTTAGGCCACCACCACCGACATATCTGAGTGCGTGAAAAAATTCAATCTCGATGATTCTGACGGGTTTTTTTTCTTTCTTCATATTGGAAGGATGTTACGAGAAAAGCACAATATTTTCCTAAACAAAATTTCGGCAGTGTCCCCCACTGGGGGAACATTTAGTGCTATGGGGAACATTTAGTGCCTTTCAAACGAGCAGCTTAGTTTTTGAAACGCGAGCTTAGCATTTATTTCAACCCAAATAAATATCAGTGATTATCAGACAATGTTACGAGGGTATGTACTGCCATATTACATCGCTTCTATAGCATTTGCTTAGTATTCCAGCAAGAAAATGGCCAAGTTTCCTCCAATAACCTAACGAAGGAATGGTTACGGAACCAAAATATCACCACTCTCGAATGGCCGGCGTGTCTCCCGGACTTAAATCCTGATGAAAACGTTTGGGACATCATTGTACATGATGATTAAGCAGATTGCCATCATGATAATACAATATCAAAGCTGAAAATTGCCATTTTAGCTCCTTTTCAGTAGAATTTCGGTAAATTTGCTTATAAATATTGTTTAATTCTGTTAAAAAGAATGTTTTAAGTTTTGAAACATCATAACAGTTGTATACCTTACTATTTTTAATGATTCAGCATGTTATTTTGTCACAATAATTAATAAAAGTGAAAAGTTCATTAGTGCGTCTATAATTATGAAACGGTCATTTTCCAGTTTTTAATTTTTTTAATTTTTACCTTTTAAAGAAAAAAATTTCTTCCTAGCAGAAAGTTTAGAATATAAGATGATCTCTTTATGCTGAAAATTTCAGGTGAATCCATTGACTATAACTCGAGTTATAACCAATTTTTGGGGTGCGTCTATATATATGAAACGCACTGTATATATAACTAGTGGGGTAACCCATCATAAATGACGGGAGCAAAATTCACAGGCAATTGTGCCCAGCATTAGAATTTCTTTTACTCCGCCCTTTTATGATGTCAGACCAAGTAACAAACCAATTAGAAATTGATGACGTTCATAAAAAGGCGGAGCAAAAAAAATTCTAATGCTGGGCACAATTGCCTGTGATAAACTGTAGTTTAATTTTGCTACTATTATCCCCTCCCCTTTTTATATTTGAAAGAGAAAATAAGTTTTTCATTTTCTCAGGTGTGCACAATGCGCATGCGCGTCGTTTGTTCCTTTTTTTACTCCTTTCATTATAATTTCAGTCACTCCCTCCCACTTTTCCCCCTCTAAGTTTCTCTCCCCTCTACACTTTCCAACCTTTTCCCCTTTCCAGTTTAATATCATGGGGTTCTTGGATGGGAAGGGTGCAACATATAGTTGACCTTGAAAAAAAGCAGTTCATTTATTCAAATTTATATAAATTCCGACAAGGAAAGACACCCACACCCACCCACACACACACACACACAGGCACACATACCTGGGATATTATTATTATATATATAATATCGCAGGTATGTGTGTGTGTGTGTGGAGTAACTGTACAAAACCATTGAAGCACGTCGGAATTTATATAAATTTGAATAAATGAACCGTTTTTTTTCTCTCAAGGTCAACTCTATGTTGAACTCTTCCTTTGGAAAGTGTAGAAGGGGGAGAGAGAGAAAAGTGGGAGGGGTGAGGGGAAAAGGTTGGAAAGTGTAGAAGGGGAGAAAGAGAGAAAAGTGGGAGGGGGTGACTGAAATTGAAATGAAAGAAGTAAAAAAAGGAAAAAACGACGCGCATGCGTACAATTGCCTGTGAATGTTGCTCCCGTCATAATAATAATAATAATAATTTTCAATTTTTCTTCTACACGCGACCGTCCTTCCGTGTTAATTTTTATAAACAAAAATTTCTAACAATTAAAATAGACTGAACTCGAAGACAAATACATAAATAGACTGAACTGCCAAAGTTTAAAATTACAGAATCCCATTAATGAGCTAGCTACGCTCGATATTTGGATGCCAAGGTGGAATTTATGTAGATATCTTTAAAAATAAACTTTCTATGGCATTTTTATACAAAAAAAAACGCGGTTGTTGTTTTTTCACGATTTTGAATACAAGAAAATAAAAATATGATCACTTCAAACGGCCATAGTAGTTTATTGTAAACTATATCAATGCAGTTGTTGTCTTTTTCACTTCCGTTTACTCTTCTAGTTTAAAATGAATAATGAAATTCACGAGTATAAGTCAATTGAAACTGCACTATAAACATTTTGCCGGACCCCCACCAGCGCCATTAGACTCATATTACTATTTTAGTAAAAAAACTTGAAATACCCACAATTTTCTTTTTGTACGTTATGCGCTGTCAAGCAAAGGGCTTTTTTTTTAAAAAACAAATAGGCCCTAATTCAATAAAAATTGATGTCTGAATTAAGAAAATTAATATAAATGGATATCTAAACTTGAATTCTTATACAATTTATTAAGATAAAATAATACCCCTTAAAAGTCCATGAAAAATGTCCATACTTTTAAGTTAGAAAAAAAGTTTCATAAAATGTCATGCCAATTTAAACACCAACAAAACTACATTTTTTTTGTTCGTCTATGCTTACATAGTGATGAAAACAACTTTAATCTCACTTTAACGGTTGACAGACTTGAGCATCTGTTCCTTCGAGATAATCAAATTAGATTCTATTTTCTCTTTTTTTCTCTCCTTTTTTTGTTTTAAAAATTCTATTCGCTGTGAAATTCTACCTTCTTACATCCTCTATAGAGAGTATAGATAGAGTATAGAGTATAGAGTATATATATATATATATTATACAGGTTCGAATATAAAAGAAGGTACACTTCTTTCATGATATAGACAAAGTTCTTTTTGAAACTGTAAAAGCCATTATTGATTCTAACTTGAAAAAAAAAATCTTCCAGAAAGATCCGATATAAAAAGTGTGCGTGCAATGAAGAAACTAACTGCATGACCAAATTAGTAATTACAATATAAAAAAGACAAAAGAGTGTGTATTGTGTACGTGTAAATGTTTATGTGCTCACACAATAGGCGCACAAACTGATTGACCCAGAAATCTGTTAAAGTTTGAAATTCATTACCTTAAAATTTCAAAGTTGTACAAATCAATGGTTCATGAGATACACATGCATTTGTTGTAAGTGAACCAAACACGCACGACGATATGACCTGTTTGATATTAGCTCAACATAAATTTCCTTTTTTGCAGTTTAAATAGAAACAATTTTCAGAAACAATATTAAGAATTCATAGGTGTTTTTTTGCTTAAACTATTATATCAATATTTAAAAGTTCTAGTGTTTTTCATAAAAAATGTATGGAAAATGAATTTCCAATTTCCATAAAAAGTTAATTATTAAAGATATCATGAAAACAATTTTAGCACTTTCAAAAGAGATCACTTCTAGTTTTTAACAAACATTTTACTCTTTTTTTAATATTACTTCAAGAAGTTAGGTTCACTTAAAGTTTTAAACTTATCTCAAGGAACATAATCTAGAGAAATTTAAATTTTATGATAAGAAATTTAAAAGGTTGAGATTAACATATGCTTAAAATTCATAAATTCCAAATTCGCATGGTTTGCGAGATATAAACATAAGCTTGCGAACAATGATGGCACTTTTTGGCGTGCATTTTCAACTGTGCTGTTGTATGAATGTGTGTATGTACAGTATGAATTGCGCGCGCAAATGTGTTTGCGTTTGCAGTCTTGAACGTGACTTGTATCTCTTGTGCACAACATTTTTATGCCAACAAGATCATAGCATAATTATAAATTAAATAGACACAAAAGCGACATCAAAATAAAACAAGGTTTATAAATGAAACCTATAAATCTTATCACGATTAAATTCAAGATCCTCTGAGTTATAATTCAAATCGGCAACGGATGAAAATGATTCCGCTTTTTGAAAATGTTTTAAAAACCACAATAGAAAACGATCCACATAATAGTATTTTGTTCCATTTTTATGTTGGTATAAAAAATGTCATGATAAAAAAGCAATAATTTGAAATTGTTTATTTTTAATGATACAAACATGTTTACCTTAACCTCTCATTCAGTTACCAATCTGGAGCCACATTACATTAAAGAAATTGAGACAATCTTATGACATTATTTAGCTTATAACTTTGTAATCGCCACAAAATGGTCAGATTAATGCCATTGACAGAATTTCACAAAATAATATGACAGACATAAAATAATAGCACACAAACAGTGATATCCCAAGGTATGATTGTCATAATTTTATCAATTTTTTTGTAATGAGGCTCATAGTTTCTTAAACATATTATCTTTAAAAGTAGTCACAGGTTCAGTTTTCTGTTTTTGTGCATTTTAAAAACCATGGTAATCTTAACTGAATGGAACTTCTTAAGACAAATAAGCTTTTTTTATACGCAGAAATTATTTTAAATCGTATGTATTAGTAACTGAATGTCATTTTTTTTGATCCTCCAAGAACCAATCTTCTAAATCGCTAGCAACCATTTTTTTTGCAAACTAGTGGAAAGTTTCGCTGCAGTAAATTTAAAGTCATTTAATGGGTCACTGACTCCAACTATTCCAATTCAGATTGAGTTACTCAATCAACCTTATCTATGATTGTAATTCAAGATTTAATTTCCAATTGTCGAACACACACAAACGTGAGCCCATTCATTAGACACTTGGTCCCATTGCAACTATAACACCAATGCTTGTTTAAAGAGAAAATTCAAGAGTTTCAGATTGTTGTAAATGTCCAAACATTACAGAAAGAGAACATGATATCGATTGAAACATAAATCTCATCAAATTTGTTTTTTTGTTTTTTTTCAAACTCTACCATGAATAAGTTTTTATGAGTAGGACCTAATATTAAAGTATTTTATGAACAGCTGAATTTTGAACTCTAGTTATTCTGCGTTTTAGAAGCAGCACTAGGGGGAAAAATGAAAGTGTTTCAGAAACTAGAACGATAGCTGAATAACTTAATAGTATTTTCTTATTGATATAATGTATTTCAAAATAAACTTTTAATGAAGCAAAAAATAAAAGTATCGTCTGCTTATCAAACTGACATAAAAGGCATAAAAGATTTAACTTCAAAATACATTTAAGTGAGTCAGCTACTCTTACCTTCTAGTTTCTAAAACAAAAGTTTTTCTGAATTTTGATATCAGAGTTCGAGAGGCAATTTCAGGTTAAAATCACTCGACTTCAACTAAAATGCATCAAATAGTGTGTAAAAATCTTTATTTTATGCACTGATTTCTTTGGTGCTGGTTGAATAGATGTCAATCATAGTCTTGGCAGTGCCTAAAACCAGGAATCCACTATGATAAAACGCATCAACTGTTCGTAAATGCAGAATTGATTTGAATCAAGACCTATCATGCAACGTGATGCAAGCAACGCAAGGTAACAGTTGGGCAGTTGGCAATTTTAAAAGCTTATCCTTATTGGTTCATTAAGTGACCAAACAATTTAACCATAAAGGACAGCTCATAAACTGGAAGCATGTGCAAATTAGAGCTGCATGTACACTAGTTGATGCATTTTGATCCAGCGGGATTCTTAATTTCAAACATTTGTATTTTGCCAAAAATATTCAAATTTAAGTGGCTTTTAAAATACAAAATGTAATCAAAACTTTGGTGTAACATTTCGTTATCAGCACGTCCCCTTCTCGAAGCAATGTTTACGTGTCATGTTTAAATGTCGCGACTCAGTGCTTCAGCCTGTAACGGCCGTGTTTGTTACTTGGGTCTCGGAGACACAAGAATCGGGTAACTCACAAGTTCAGAGATAGAAAATGATGTTATTCCCAAAGTCATGCCTGTAGAGTCTCAAATGGTCCTCTATACATTTGGAGTTGATGATAAAAATATTTACAGGTTTATTTTGACCATAGTGATGGTCTACATCTATCAGTAAAACTGCATGAATAGTTCTAGAGCATCGCTCTCATATACACTTTAATAAAATAAAAAAAATCTACATAAAACAAAAGGCACCAGGTGTGCACATATCTTCTGAGTACACCAGGACCTTACAAAAATAATTTAAAGTTAAGACAAACACTAAATAAAATATCTATTAAAATCACATTATCACAAATTCTTTCCAACAACACCTATTGTCAAAAAGTCCACCCTCGATATATCCTGTTTGAATCGCTGCTAAGAGCCTCCTTGACATCTCTTACCTCATTTTGATGGCCAGGGAGGTGTTGTCTAAAAAGCTCCCGGCCACCCTCAAGCATGAGATGAGTGAGGCATGTGAAATTTCAACAATTTCTATCTAACAATTTTCATAGGTACGCTAATCGTCACAATTGTAAAATTTGGGCGTTTTTATGCATTAATCCAATATTTCTCAGAAATTTTATAAAATTATATACACTACAATCAATTAAAAATTCTGCTTATCTTGGAAGTTTCAGCTATCAGAAGTAACATAATTAACGTAAAAATGTTTGCTAGTAGGGCACCAACATCAAGTATCACATCTTGAATAAGAATTGCATCGTTTTCCTCCACAAAATAAAAAAAAGGTTCAGAAATCTTCTCCATGAACTCCTTTTAACTCAACCAACAAAAATGCATACTGCAAAACATTCGTGCAAAAAAAAATATTCGTTTCAGTTCGGCATTTCACAGGAAAAGAAATTACATTAATTCTTAAGTGAAAGCACGTTTCCATTTTTTAATGTAAATTTAAAAAAAAAAATTGTGAAACAATTTATGCTTCCAAATTTCACACACAGCTCTTAGTTATAAATTTAATTTAGGCATAATTAATTATTTAAATAATTAAATGGTATGCATAACAAAACTCAAGACATTATCACGGATTATTGGATTAGTGTGATCGTCTTTTTCTTAAGAAAGAAATGAAAATATAAATTAATAAAATTAAGATCTACTAACGAAAAAAAACGACAGAAGATCTCTAAGATAGAAATAAAAATGTGTGCAACGTGCCACAAATAAAACATTAAGAACGATAACTCGATCTACCGTAGATACTAAAAAAAAAAATAAACCCCAAATATACTGTATATTACTATACCGCTCGATATACGAGCGTCAAAGTTAATTAAAAAAAAACACCAAAAAATATTAAACAACTGTTTTAAATTATGCAAAACACTTTACAAAACATGTCTCCTAAATATTTAAATTTCAAACGATTTTTTAAAAAAATGGTTTCAATTATAAAAGTTGAAATAAACGCATAAACAAAATATCTAGAGGCAAACTATGTTTGTTACAATTGAATACATTTATTGAAACACAAAAACTGTGTTTGAAAAGTGCTTGAAGCTGTACGTCGATTTTGTGAAGTCGTTTGAAAAACATATTTCTAATGTGCGTTGGAAGTGACTGAACTGACTCTCGTGCACTAAAACAACTTTAACTGGTAAAATGATGTACTTGGACAGTAGGCAGAAATAGTAGGCGACAACCGTTGAAAAATAATGTGCAAGAATTCAAAACATGCATAGCGACCAAGACAATGGCACACTTCCTATACATTAGATGAGTACTGATTGTTTTTACGCCTAATAGCTGCTAGTGTATTTGGTCATAAGCTTTTAATAACTTTCAAGTTTGCGCAAGCAAAATGCATCATATGTCTACAAGATCCCGCTATTCTGATTGCATTCTAAACTCTACAGATAAGTTTGCATATGTACATACTCGTACAGAATCTATTTACTGAGATTAGTTATGCAAAAGAAATATTTTTGTTTGGATAGGCCACAATGTTAATGTGGTTCAGGTTGGTAACCCCGCCTATTGTGTTAGTGCCGCTCGTGTTTTTTTTTCTTCATATACCAAATTTAGACGTGCACAGGCCTGGAGTTACAAATAAGAGGCTCTTCTATTTTTGGTGAAACTCACTTCTGCTAACAGCAAGGAAACTGCTTGAAATGTCATAACATTACTTCCAAGATAGGCATTTCAAATACAATTGAATACATATGGGGCCTCATGGCCTACAGCCTGTGAGCTTTTGACATCAACCAATATTTTATTACCAACCTTTAGATGACATTTTCTACTTTTCGTTTCTTCTCTGAGCAGTATGACACCTGCACAGAGAAGATCCGAGCTGTAGAGAGAGCTGGATGGAGATAGATTGTAGTCACTCTTCTGCATGGGGGTGTAATCGATGCAGGAGAGTGGCGGCCATCTCTCTCTCTTCCGGTTGATGCTGATATACATCTTCTCCATCGGTATTCCGACCAGAGAAGATGTTGTAGCTGCTGAGAATCGTATAGCTCCTGCCCTATGAAACCTCCGGCCTCTGAAGAGAAGTTATTAGCATAAAGACATAGAGACAACGCTACTTCTTATTACAACACTTTTATTCATTCCTTGTAAGAAGTACAGATACAAGGGTGAATAGTAAAATACTAACTGGAAATCCTCAGGCCCATGATTTGGAATGTATCGCAAAAACAGGCAAAGGAAAGAACTGAGGAACAAAGAGGAACATGGTCCTTTTATACCTTGGACCTGTGTACACCTGCGAGGCGTAACCAGGTCCAAGTGACCATGGTCCTTTACGTATCAATCCGCCACTTGGGCATGAGTCAGAAAGGTGAGTCAGAGAGGAGGGAGGGACGGTTGAGAGTTGTTTACCCCCCAGGCTATGGTTTTGGCGGGATCACGATTTACAGGGTGTTACAAGCCTATTTCAAAGTCTTCAAGACTTTATGATAAAAACATGTGATATAAACTCATGGTTAAATGTGTTATTACCTGGTACATATATTGAGGATAGGTCATATACTGTATGTCAAATATTCTACATTCAGTGGATAGCAAAACTATCGGAAATATCACAAGTATTTTTGAAAAAAAAATATTAAACACTGCATGCATCTGAGAGCGCATACGTTTACTGCATTATTAGGAGCATCCTTTTCTAATAACCTATTGTGACACTCTGTAAAAACAGAAGGTGAAACACTTTAGTCAAAATTCCTCTCTGTCAACAGGGCACCCCTTGGTGCACAGATGTTCAGACTTGGGTGGCCCGAATTCTAAGTGAATTCGTGGAACCCAGCCCGACCGTGAGAAATTGGAAATAAGAGTCCCAAAAATACCTTTCCTTTTAAGATAATATCCCTGGCCCAGGGCAATGATTGGCCCAGTTGGTCAATCATTGAGCCTTGAGAAGACAGTTGCCCCTCCCAGGAGACTGGACAAGTGAGCTTGAGACTGGACAAGTGAGCTTGAGACTGGACAAGTGAGCTTGAGACTTGAGTGTGAGGACAGTCAGAGTGTAGAGTTCAAACGAGTAAGTTTGAACTACACAGTCAGAGTTTGAAAGTTAAACAGTAAAGTTCTAACTTAAAAAGTGCAATGTATTGATATACAGGAGAATTATGTAAATGAACATATCGCAGTAAAGAGTTTTGATATTTTATTTTATCTACGAGAATTTGTGCATGTTGTACATTGAATTGTTTTGAGTTTAGCACTCCGAAAATAACGGAGTATCTAGCGGAAGGCACTCAGATAATACCTGAGTCCCTCCGCCTGGAGCCTCCAGGGACTCGAACAAACAGGAGGACTGAAGTCACGTCGGCATCGTCAAGTACTATACCGAAGATCCCTAGGAAGAGACTGTCTTTTTGTGGGCCGTTACCATGCCAGGCAAATAAATGCCGCGCGCAGTAAAATCAACCCCCAGAGGAACAGAGACTGGCCCGCCGAAAACAGAATCGGCACCATCGACTCAACACCAACATCAGAGGAGTTGAAACGGTGGCGCCGAAGGGCCAGTAACGTCACACTATGCACTTAGGATGTATAATTTACCCATGATGCATCTTAAACAGGTGTGCAATACCAATTACTTTTACGGTTGCAACAACCTAACTGCCTGCAACAACCTAACTGCCTGCTCCTATTAGTCATTGACTCATTTCACTTGTTTTACTATAAAAGTAACTAGAGGAAAACTGCCCAATGTCGACTGTACACTACGTGAAATTAATATTTTTACTCTTGAAATCTGCTATTGTTTATTTTCCTAATGCAAGTTCAATGTGGTATATTGATTACGACCATTATTTACGATGTACCAGTACATTAAAACATTTTATACTCTTAACATCAACCATTAAGATCTTACTACACAACACCACATTTTTCGTGCGGAAAATTGACACTTTTGTTATTGCGTCCAGTGTATATTAATTACAAACATCAACTTGCACAAACTTAATAAAAACAGACAGTGGTCACTCAGATTACTTTTCAAATATTTCTCACAGTCAATGATGCAATAAAGTAAATTGTTTTCACTTTTTGTTTGTTTTCTGTTTATTTTTTTCATTTAAAGATGCGGTGGTTTTGCTGCAAACGAATAAGAAACGGACTCTAAACAGATTCAGCATCGCTTATTTTTCTCTTCAGTTCAAAAAGTTCCTTTCTACAAGATAAAAGATCATAATCAATCAGAAAACTCCTCCTTCCACAATAATTCCACTACAAAAAAGCACAGTCCATTCCTCAGACCATAATCGCATTATTATTGACCAACTTCAGTTCAAAAGATCGTATTAATTCGCAACTATAGACATTAAATACAGAGGGAAAAAAACACATTACCACCACCAAAAAGAAAAATATGTCATTCTTCACAATTACTAGACAATGCACACAATTCCACACCAATGTATAGCACAAATTTGCAGTTAACAGCATTTCTATGAAATGCTTAAACATTCAAAGTAGTGCAGATACAAGTTGCATTCAGTTCCTGAATGTTTTTGGGGGTTGCTCGATGAGCTTGCTTTGTATATCTATGAGTAGCCATTTAACTTCAAGATTTCATTAATATATTGAAAATTTAAATACTAGTACATTCCAATGAGCTATAAAGCTCATCAAGTAACTTCAATAGCACTTAGGAAATGCATTCATTATCTACATCGGTTTCATGTTTTTAGGCGTTTTGCACATTGCTTAAGGTGGCTTTATATTTGAATGCTCTCACCCTTAAGGTTTTGAGAAAATTTAAGTTTTCGAAGAAATTATTTTCAGAAAAAAACACTACTAAAAATGTAGAAACTAGAATAGTTGGTGATAGTGCTAAAAGATTTTTCATGATGATATTTCAATTCAATTTTGATTATCTTTCAATTCAATTTTGCTTATCTTTCACTTCACTTTTGATTATCTTTCAATTCAATTTTGATTATCTTTCAATTCAATTTTGATTATCTTTCAATTCAATTTTGATTATCTTTCAATTCAATTTTGATTATCTTTCAATTCAATTTTGATGATCTTTCAAACTAAATATTTTTTATGAAAGGTTGAAAAAAGGCAAAAATTAATTTTCTTGCAATGTTGATTAAAAACCCTGAAAATTTATCTTACATTGGCATGACATTTTTTTAACATAATCCTTTACCAATGCTGTATATTGTTTTGAAAACAATTTGAATTTTATTTTAATTTTGTTGCTCCTAAAAAAATTAGACGTTTTTGAGTTCAAAAACATCTAAACAGCCACTTGAAGCATTTTTCATTGTGAAGATATACTATTGAACTCGTGGTTTTGCATACTGACTAGTCAATTTAGAGAATATCTGATCATCCAGTATGGCAGTAACATATGTACACAAACCCACACACAAACACAATCAACAAAAAAAATATCACACAAAGATGTACAAGACGAAAACTAAAGATTCAGAAAATAAAAGAAAGGAAGAAAGAAATGAAATATAAGCTCAAATACTCCAGCAAGAAACTAAAGACAGTTAAGCTCCAAATATTGTATACCATTCATTCATCAAAGAAATTAATCTATTTATCTTTCTTGTGTTCAAGAAACAAGAAAAAAACCTCTTAACGATTATTAATGACTACAACTCTTAATAGTGTCTTAGAATTCTTCTATTTTTCCTCTCTATGTTCTTCAACAGTAAGGAACAATGTTCAAATCTAACATATGTGTACAAAAGTGGATTAAAACATGTTACCTTTTTTTTCAAAAAAAAATGTTTCATATTTTAAAACGTATGATTTTTATGAAAACCACACACTTTTATAACATATTCTTACACTTGCTGAGATTAGATTTTAGCAACAGACCACATAATTAAATATAGACCGAATTTTTAAGTGAAAATGTATTAGACTGTAAAATTAAGTTGACCTTCTAAAACACACATCCATTTGTTGAATCCCTTGATAATATCACGCGAGAATTGCATTAAGTAAAAATGTGAGAAACAAGACACCTAAATAAGAGCAAACAAGCTTTAGGGGGAAATAAAACTGGAACTAAATAAACAATGAAAATTTAAAAAAAAAAACTCGGCCAAGAAAAAAGGCCAAAAAAGTACCTACAGTAATAACAGAAATAAAAATAACCCCTTAAATATGGCAATCACTGCAATCACAAAAATAATCTTAATGCTATTCTTCCTTGGATGTGGATGTATCATTTTCAATGTTATTATATAACGCATTACCGAATTTTTCATTAATGATGAATTGTATTTCTGCACACCGTTTGTACTTATAAATATATACAGGGTGTGCAAATGTGGACACAAAAATAGTTATTCAAAAGTATGATTGTTTTTTCTAAAGATCATTTTTACAATTGTTGAATATTTTGAAATGACTTAAGCTGCGTTTGTACGATGCTGAAAAAAGCATCAGGCGTGTCGGCTAGCCTTTGCGGGCAGTATAAACCGGTGTCAACAATTATTGTTAGCCAGTATTGCCGGTCAGCTTTTTTGCCCAGAAACTTTGGCATTGTAAACGATGCTTTAAAGAGCTTTTGAAATTGAAAAAAAAAAAATAGTGCCGCTCATTTACAGCAGAAAACAAGAGCACAGGGTTCATATTCGAATAAACCTTACCAAACCATTACAACGCATTAATCTAATTTGGTTACCAAAATCAATATGAACTTTACTGATCTATTTGCTTTAAAGCTCCTCAACTTATTAAAAGTCAACTGTATTGATTATATGAATGAATGAAAACCTGTCAAGTTTCTATTGACTCTAAATTGAATATTCACATAATTAATAATCTTAATTATGGTATAATACTTTTGTAGTTTATTACTTTTTCTTTTTTAAACTTTGGAACTTGTGGAATAGTTAATTAAAATTTAGATAAAGTTTAAAAAAAAAACAATCAGAATAAAACAAAAAAAAATCTGAATTTTTCTATTTTTTTTACACTAAACTGCTAAGTAACCACTTTAATTCTCAAGTAAGTTTAACTTGAAAAGTAGTCTATTCAAAAAAATTTCCATCATGTCTGAAACACTGTGTACGTATGTGGTTTGGCAATAGAATTAATAGCAACATTTACTGTGCAAAAAAATACTGCACAACACACTCGTAATTTGTGAAAAGTTGCGAACAACTTCCTTTTTTTATCATCATCATTTCAATCTAGTGCCAAATTTGATACACAAATGTCATCAAATGTAGACTTCTCAATTGGTATTTTCTTCATGGGTGGTCTGTTAGGATCTAAATCCTTTTTTTTCTTTCTACCACACATTTCATAACCAACTAACCCCCCAAAAAAACTTAATAGAGGTTTCAAAGTGTGTCACTTAATTCACAGTATCTCATACACATATAGTAATTTCAAGACATTTACATAGTAAAAAAAACACGTCAATCGAGGACGCGTTTTTTCAACAGGAGGGCATCAATCATGATGTCTTATTCTCCCCTCCCTCAACCCTTTATCCATTCCCTCAAAATAGAAGGTTATATACATAGTGGTTTCTTTTCAATGATAATGATAGTTATATCCAGAAGAAAAAAAGCAAAAAAAAAAAAATGACATGTACATACACAACTCCTTTAACAACCTCACAAAAAAGAGCTGCCAAAGCATATTAAAAAGCTGTGGATGTAACCTAACTATTAACGGAAGTTTCATTACTGAATGACATGCCATCTAGAGGAAATTTATAAAACCACATAAAACTATAATCTTTTTTATGATTGCAACAAACATTTATTTGAAACTTGACAAAGAAGAAGAAGAAGAAAAAAAAAACTTGATAAAGTTTGCGGTAATGCAATCTTGAAGTCCAATAAGAATCAGAAGAAAAAAAAATGCGCGAAATAAAAACAATAAAAAACAGAATAGACGAATATTTTACAAAAAAACAGCTAAACCAAGATAGTTTTCAAGTTTGAAAAAGATGACGATGATTAATATCTACATAGGGCACATTTAACATTAGACAAAAACTACAAGAAACTGCAACTTAAGAGAAAAACTGTTCCACCAACTAACAGTAGACTTTTGCAATAGATTACCAAATAACATTTAATATCAGCGAAAACAAGCGACAAGGTGAAGTGAAAAAAAAAATTATCTGAAAATGTAAATTTAAGTCAGCTTTTTAGTTTTTTTAAACTTATAGAAATGCTGAAGACGAAATGCATGAGCTCTTGCTAAAACGCACTTTCAGTTCCTATTAAACTAGATGAAACTTTTCAGAATAAAGAAGCATAGCAATGAGTGCAAAAGAAATAAACAATGTTTTGAATTTTTAAATAAATAAATAATAAATTAATTAACATTATATATATATATATATATATATATATATATATATATATATATATATATATATATATATATATATATATATATTAAGCCCTGTCTATGTGTGTCTGTGATCTAATGCTGTACAAACATGGACAAAAACCTTGGTTGGTTGGAAAGTGTAGAGGAGAGAGAGAGAGAGAGAGAGAGAGAGAAACAGGGAGGGGGAAAAAGTGGGAGGGGTGACTGAAATTGAAATGAAAGGAGTAAAAAAAAGAACAAACGACGCGCATGCGCACACCAGAGAAAATCTCAATGAAAATCTCAAAAAAGGGGTGGGGATAATAGTAGCAAAATTAAACTACAGTTTATCACAGGCAATTGTGCGAGGCATTAGAATTTCTTTTGCTACGCCCTTTTATGAACGTCAACAATTGTTACTTGGTCTGACGTCAGAAAAGGGCGTTGGAAAAGAAATTCTAATGCTGGGCACAATTGCCCGTGAATTTTGCTCACGTCATTTATGACGGGTTCCCCACTAGTTTATAATAAAATGAAATAACTCATTTTTAAACAGCTAAATTTGTAAAACAAAATAGTTTTTAAAATGGAAAGCAGTTTCATCAAGAGCAGCATTTCGTGCATTTTCGTGATCATTTTTTTTATAAGTTTATGCTGAATGCTGATCCTTCAAAAATGTGTTTGTTTTTTTTCATTTCCACCTGCAACTTCAACTAAATAATGCAGTTTCACTCCAGTTCACCTCTATTTTCACTTTTAAATGTGGATTTACTAGTGAGCTGAAGATAAATCCCTTGAGCTGAAACAGAAAAGTCAGAGGTTAGGTTTAAAGGTTAGGTGTGAACCAATAACTGCAAAACACCCTCATATTACGCTACTGCTTCATTAGAAATATTTTATTTTCAACTCACAAGTGAATATACCATAATATCACAAGTGGCTGGTTTTGTTTATTCACGTTTATTTAATTTATTTGGTTTAATTCTAATTTGTGATTAAATTGAAAAACTTTCCAGTAAACCTCAGTACAATTTCAGTACCAACATAAATGCCACTTAAAATTGCCGGTGTTGACCTTTATGAAGCATTGACATTAAATGATTAAGTCTGCACTTGTTTTAACGCAACAAATATCACTCACCCACAATTTTGACATAATCCCAAGTTCCCAATTGTATAATAAATGTCTGACCATAGCTGACCATTGCCAAAATGACGAAATAATGGTTGTTTTTCCTTTAGTTTCTTAAGAATTGTTTGTGCTAAAATAAAAATTTAATCAATACAGAAAACACAGTGCAAATTTTTTTCAAAGTTTAACTAATTTAAACAACAAACAAGGTGCTCGTTTTAAATAGAAACAGAAATGAAATTGTAAACACTAAATAATTAATCAACTAATTAATACTAAAGTGAGGAAGGAAACAGTACTTTAAAAATTCTTCTAGGCCTTTGAGTAAACTTAGAACAACGAAAATAATAACTAAATCCATAAAATAGAAATAAAATGGCACATTAAAGAAACACTAAAATGCACAGTGCAAAAGTTAGACAAAAATCAATGTAATTAAAAAGATGCCAAAAAGAAGTGCACAAGAGTAACTTTTTTCTTCACCTCAGTATGAAGGCAATTAAATTTATTAGCAGTCAATTGAGGAACTAATGGACGACTTTCTTTTGTCTACACATGGGTCTTGAACTCAGTAATTAGATAAGGAAACATCAAAAGAAACAGTAATGGTGAACAATAATATTATCCAACCTCCACTCTGACTCATCTTTCTTTGTCTTTACTTTGTGTCTCTCTCATCTTCCTAGAATTTGGATGTACTTCACCGATATTGTCCCTTAGTTAGCGATCTATAGCCAAGAATGTTCAACAAATTTATAGGTTGGGTTTTACTGTTAACTAGATGGCACTTGCCACACACAAATCGAATAACTCATGAATATTATGATAGTAATCAATTCATCAAAATTCTGTAGTTTATAACACCAGTCTATGATCTACTCATACTTTTGTGAGGTTTCAATTGAACCCTCTAAAGGCAAAGTGGTGCAAGTCTTCTGTATTACATTTTTTAGATAATAAACAGTTTTTTAATGAAATAACACAAGTTTGCAGGTGTATTATATACTGAGAATAATCTTGCTCCTCTAGTGGGAGCAGTGGAGGTGTGGCTTACTTATCCCATTGCGTTTAATATGCGCAGATATCAAGATGTACCAGTTTGCACCGTGATTAAAATTTTTTTATATAAAAATGACTTAACATCAGTATGTCTTTAAAACATTCAATTCTAACTAATAAAATGATAATATCCTTCTGAGCCAATTTATGTGTTTTATGTAAGGCCTATAAAACAGATTACTGATTGCTTAAATCAGTACATGTAGGATTAATAATAAATATGTTTAAAATTGATTAACAAACTTATTATTTGTCAACATAAAAATCAGAGGGGTGGCACAATATACTGTATATAAAGATAGTAAAACTAGACATATAATAGTAAAAAGCCACATATAGTAAAGGCAAATTACAAAAATATTATTATGACAAATATTTTCATATATGAATGCCATTGGCTGGTATACAATTACAATCATAAAATACAGCAATTGCACACAAGCAATGGTTCTATGGTTTTTTTTAATGTAACGAGACTCCAGAATGGTATTGTTGCCAGAATCTTCTGGTTCGAACCGTTGGATTCTTTAAGTTAATTTGTATAATTTCAATTTTTAATTTCTTCAAAAATATACGAAATACAAATTTTGGATTTTCTTTTAACAATTTTTCATGTAGTAACTCTTACTTGTGAAACCGACAAGGAATGAGACTAATTTGATTAGCATACATTTTTACAGATCTTTCGTTCTTTTGTTAAAAAAATTATTCGGAACAAAAAAAAACTTTCACAACATTACAAGTAACCCATTTACATAGTATTTTATAAAACACCTCGCTGAATAAAAAAACATTTCGGAAAAAAACCATGTTTTTACAAAAAAAAACTTCCAATTATTTGCACAGAGAATTATCATTGTTGATTTTAGCCACAGTTCTCTATTCTACAACTATTCCTGTCTGAAAGCAAAAATAGGTTATATGTATATGTATGTGTTTATGTAAAATGTTAACACCTGAAACGCAGACTACGTTTTGTTATTACGACTTCATAGAGAGAATGGGTAGCACCAATGACGACATCGCAATGCTTAACAGTCATTGGCTTGAGGGAAACCAAATGTAGAATGAGGATAATCGTTACAACAAACACAGAAAAAGAGAGACAGAAAGGTTCCAAAAAAGAGAGAGAGAGAGAAAGAGAGAGAAAGAGAAAAACTCAACAAAAGTGTAGAAGATGCGATCGAAGGAAGATGTGAATTTCAGCATCAGAGAAAGAGAAAACCAAAAGTGAGCACCAGAGTTCTCCGCCACCACCACTACCACCACCACCACCCACGCATTTTATCATCATCACCACACACAACACAATAACAACAACAACACAGAAGAAGAAAAAAAACAAAACAACAAATGTTGTTCATTTATTATAGTCTACATTTATTGTTAAGACATTCAAAATATATAACCAACGAAGAAATGCATAAAAAGTCAAACAATTGTTATTCATCATAATCATTCATCATCATCATCATCCTCCTCATCATCATCATCATCTTGAAACTGTGCTCTTTTCTGCAATAAATAGTGAACAAATATATCTGTCATCTTATATATGTATGCGTGTGTGTGTTTGTGTTCATGTGTCATATGTGGCTTTAGCACTGTATAAAAACAGCAACTTTCTCAAAAAGGTAAACTGAAATAACGTCTAGAATATTTTTAAATCTATCTTTATCTAAATGTTAGGTTAAAATTGGACTTGATTTCATAAGAGGAAACGAAAAAAAAAAAAACATAGAAAAAAACAAAACAATGGATCATCTGTCATCAAAGATGTTGGCCTTCTTCCATGTAATCCTCATCTTGAGTGGATCTAAGCTGCTTCTTACAGGTAAGAACACCCTAAGACAGTTTTTCCATTATTTTTTTCCTTTTTGAATTCAGTATTGAAAACTGTTTTAAATTTAAATCAAATGTCAAAGGTAAGAAGATTTGAAAAAAAAGTCGTTATCAAATATTCTGTCATTAAAATCCGTATTCCTTAAGGCGCCCCATTAAATAAGCGACTTTTTGTGGTCAAGACGGACTGCAAAATATGGTTGAAAACAACGACCGGTGGCTGCGCTGTAGTTGGACATTGTATTTCTATGGAAAAAGTCCCGACCGGCTCGTTCAGCCACACGTGGACCACCTTATGTAGTCTACCTCGACCACTAAAAGTCACTCATTTGTGAGTGCGCTTACAACCTTCAATCTGATAAATTATTTACTTTTACCCCCAGCAAGTATTGATGTACTATTTACTAGCGTGCTATGTGTTTTCGTTTGTCTATCAAAGCGGTCACATACAAAAGATGTCATATGACGGTAAATTGTCATATCTATAGGCCTATTATAAAACATATTATGATGAAGACTGTCATATGTGTATCACACGTTTATGACAGCCATTGACTAACTCGTCGCAGAAATGATCATAAAATTATGACCACCATTACCTTATGTTATATCACTGATTGTGTGCTAGTATTTTATGACTACCATATTATGTTGTACACCAGTCAATAGTAGTCATATGACAATATTTGTCATAATATACGACAATTTACTGTCAATAATACAGTTGTAATGACTTTCTGTAATCAGGCACCATCCTACTACGACAATCATAAAATAATAAGTCTTAGGTAGTGACATCATAGCGTATGATAGTCACATTTTTTTTTCACTCGATTGATGGCTTTGGGTCGTGCTCCCACCTTAAGGTGTACGCCGCCCACCATTCATAATAAACCGCAACCAGGTGGAAGAAGATGGCAAAAAGTCGCTATGAATTGTCTACCACATGCACGGTGTCCAGATATCGCAAATATGACCCATAAAAAATGTTCAGTGTTGCAGTGTTGTGAAAAAAAAAAACTGCCAGTCAATCCGTTGCTCAACTTTCATCAGTGCACGCGAGCCACAAACAGAGCAGTGATGAGAAATGAATTGTTAGTACACTTAATTTATGACTGCCATTGTATGTATTTCCGTGGCTGTATAAATAGTTTTCTCTCTGTTTTAGATGTGCTGTTTATTTGTAGCTACCTGATTTCCTTTGCGTGTTTCTGCCAATGTGTTTACCTAGTTACCTGTGCCACAAAATATGTGTGTGGCTGTACACCTTTATCTTGTTTGTGTGTGTGTGTATGTGTGTGTTTATCGCCATTCTTGATGGCTGTGTTCATCCGAATCTCCTTTTTATATCTTATCTCTGTTTTCGTGGGTGGGCTTGTTGAGTACGAAATTGCATAACTGATGCAACAGTTTTATCATGAAACACAAGCATACCACCCAGTTACCTATCAGCCTGAAAGTAACAAATTACATTCGGGCACGTATTCTTAATACAGGCTCATACATTCTTCTTAAATTCTTTACATCAAATAAGAGTTGTAATAGGAAAAAAAAAATTCCCACACTCAATGAAAACCTCTTACCGAATTACCATAAAATAATCTACATTTCGAAAACACTGTCATAAGTACAGCTACTTTATTACATTAGATGAGGTTGTTTTGAGAAATTTCGTAATTTACTGCGAATCTGTTTGGAAATTACTTCAGTTACAACCCAAAAAAACGACAGCTACTGATTAATAGTTGTGTATACAATTGAACATACTGGTTTGAAGATTCATAATGATTTATTAGTTGTAATTGTCTCGTAAAAGGTTTGCATTTCTTCTGTAAGCACTGCAATTTTAGAAAATGACATTCTTCTACAGTGCTACTTACCATCGATTCAACAAACCTAAATGCATCCCAAATGTAAAACAAATATGCTACCTTGCTAGCAGTGATTGCCTACATTCAGGCGTTAACTGTTCGATTTCAAATGTAGCTAAACATTGTTAGTGTTGAGATATGTTTCAGGAGCATACATATGTGTGAGATGAAACTTTCCTAGCATTATTCAAGATTATGAGGATGCCTTTAAAAATAATATATACACATACAAGAATAAAAAAAAAATAATCATTGAATTTGCATTTTTACACGTACATTGTATTAGAAAGGATCTTTCTTCACAAGTGGATGAAGCAATTTCGATAGATTGTCTCATAGGGTAGCTTTACATATGTAATGTAATACTTGTGCTTCATTTTTGCGCACCCTGTATAAATAGGTGTACTACATTAATTTCAATGTAACCTTAAGAGTAAATTGTTATTAACTTTGCTCTCATGTAATTCCTTCCCTCCAAACATTTGTGTGTCAGTCTATCCAATTAATTAGACTGTCAATCAAGATCCACAGAATCGATAAAACAAATTTTCAACTCAACGCCATTAATTTATCATCTCGAAATTCACGAAATTGCTGTAGCCTTCAACTGAGTCAATTTTTTTTTACTTGAAAACGTTCCATCATCAGTATCAAAAATAAAGCCACGTAAATGTAGATAGGAAAAAACTCATAAAAACAAAAAGCACCTGTACAAACGTATTTTTTTTGCTACTAGGCACATTTGGTTTCTATTTATATAGAAACAAAAACAAACAAAAAAACTAGATAAAAAACGAATACCAAAATAGAAAATACCCCATAAATTGCAAATGGCAAAAAAATATGTACGTTGAAATAAAATATATTACTACCGTATAGATAAAATCCAAACAATTTCTATAAATAATTTCGATCAAATTTGCATTTTATATAAAAAAATTCAATTTTTATTCAAGTTATTTTGTAAATGCGGGTTTCTAGAAAATGTCAAGAAGACTTCGAATAGTAATAAATTGTAAACGAAAAAATCCAGAATAAAAGAAAGTGAAATTGATTGTTTATATATTGAAGTGAAAACACACATTTGTTATGGCCTTGTTTTCACTGGGGTAAAAAATTTGAACTTTTTGAAAATTTCAACTGGTGAAAAATGAAACCAACGTGTTCTTTGCCTATGATAGGGAATGGGTGGAGGCCACGTGTATTTATTTTGTCACCAGTTCAAATCTGCAAAAAGTTCAAATCTTCACCCCAATGAAAACAAGGCCTTATCAACAAACTTGTCAAATTCTATTTAAAGTTGCACGATAAACACCAATGCAAATAACAACCCCCCACATTACAATAACCAGCAACTAATTTAACAGTTACGTCAACCATATGATGAATTTCGAATTTGAGGTAAATTTCAATTTAACGACTGTTTGCCACAAACATACCAAAACATCTATAAATCTAGCTGGTTAGCTGTAATTAGTTTTCCAGTAATAATCATAACCAATAGCTATTACAGGCAATTGTTCCCAGCAATAGAATTTCTTTTGCGCCGCCCTTTTATGACGTCAGACCCAGTAACAAACCAATTAGAAATTGAAAAGGGCGGCGCATGTGACATTAGACCAAGTAACCAACTAATTAGAAATTCATGACGTTCATATAAAGGCGGAGCAAAAGAAATTCTAATGCTGGGCACAATTGCCTGTATAGCTATTATCTTCTATACACACTACAAATTACGCACAGTACGGATTGGCATATTGTACATATATATAATATAAGCCCCTTCAGACTATTTTAATTAATCGGTAAATATCTTCTAGTATAAATGTTTCATGTTATTCACATCTTATAAGCAATTATTTGAAGTGGTCTTACATTGTTGAAAATTACAATCATAATATAAAAACCAGCTTTTACACTTGACCATGTTTTTTTCTTTGAAATGTTTGGAGAGTTCGAAAATCAAATAACTTTAATGGACTTTGCATTCGTATTCAACAAAAAATTGCAGTCTGAAAAAAAAAACATTTTTTTAGATAAAAAGCAAAAATTGAAAATGTAAAAAAATAATGGTCAGATGTGCATCGAATGACCAATAACATTAAAACGTTTTCGACTTTGACGAGTTGTATGAAGTATAAACAAGACAGCGTTATATTCTAAATGCCATATTTAATTATTAAATTTTCAAACAAACATTCAACTATTGACTTCCGTTGTTTTGGAAATACATATTTTGTACGAAAGACTTTATAATTTATATTGTATCTTTGGCAATGGCATGCTTGATTGATCTCTTTTTATTGCAAAACGTTTTAGTCTAAAGCTTTACAGTCAACATACATGCTCTTACGTGAACAACATAAATGTAGGACTACGTTTGTTGAAGTGTGGTCACTTTAAATATCTCTTGAATAAGTACAGTAGATTCTATTGATTTTTCTTAAATTAAATGCAAGCAGTCAACTTAACGCTTAAAGAAAAAAAAATCATTAGCTGAAGTGCAACTCTGAAAATTGTGAATATTTTCATTTTAACTGACCACAAGTCTGTTTCTATGTATCCAACACAAAAAAATAATCATACCTCGATTAACGTCACCTCTGAGAATGATACCTATATAGTTTTGTATTGAAGCGCCTTTACATTTGCATTGACTTAAGTAAACGGTACCATTTTCAGGATCGCATAAATATTGTTAAAGTTTGGTATTACAGCAGTAAAAAAGAAACTATTTGAGAAAATTCATTAACAGAAATAAATGCTTTTTAAAAGTTGTCTAGTGAAAAAAAAAACTCATTTATTTTCTAAACAACAACAATATACCCTCCAAAAATATATTTATCCCAATTTTAAATTAAATTACTTAAAAAAAATTAATAATAATTAATTATTGTTAACTCAAAATCACTTTTTAGATTATCAAAATGAATCGCATCATTACATTTTCCCGGCTGTTTTGAGTGGTCGTTGGCTGAGGGGGGATAGTAAACCACCAGTTTCAACAATTTCGGAAGTATATTTTACATTTAGGAAAAGTTGATTTGAGTGTCAACCTAGCATACAAGTTTGTCAGTTGACTCCACCCACAATCGTTGATACATTTAGTCACAGTGAGGTAAACCGCATTTAGAGAAGAATCACACAAGCTGAAAAACAAGCAGAAACTAGAAATAGAAATTAAAAAATTCAGAATATTTCCAGAATCCGTTGAACTGTAAGATATATGGCGCTTGAAATTCTGTAGAACTTTATTATTCGTGTGCGTTTCATCCCTTAAGCGGCGATCACATTGGCTATTTTTCTCGCAAGATTCTCTGCAAGAAATGTCAAATATTGCTGTGAATCTTGCACTTTAAGTCTTACAAAACTATTATCACATTGGTACTTGCAACTAATTCAAATAGGCCTACAAAATTTCAAATATTGCTAATGTGATCATTGCTTTATTTTTGCAATTTTAGTTTTCAGCTGCTTAGGAGCAGTGAACACACACACAGTAATACCACTCAAAGGAAAAATGGAACCTCATTTGAATAACCTAACCAGTTATCTTGAATTAACAAATGGTAACAGCGCTCAAAATTTTGAAATTCTTGACAGCCCACCAGGGTGCCATAACAACCCTTTCTGAATAGTCACTATATAGTGAACAAACAATATGAGGGTAAAAATGTGGCGCTGCATGATAGAATCTGTAATTCTGAGCACAATTCAAATCCA